>JAOQMM010000002.1:14685492-14704439 GCA_027563515.1 Erythroxylum platyclados
AGGAGTACTCACAGCTTTTGCCTTACACATGTTGAACCATTGCAACACCTTCCCAATGTACTTCTCTTGAGATAGCCATAACTGTTTCTCCTTTCAATCACGAGTGATTCTCATTCCAAGAATGTGCTTTGCAGGTCCTAAGTCTTTCATTGCAAAGAACTTGCTCAACTCCTTCTTTAAATTGTCAATCCCGGAGGAGCTAGGACCTACAATAAGCATGTCATCAATATATAAAAGCAAAAAGATAAAATCATTGTTAGAGAATTTCTGCACAAAAACATAACAGTCAGAATTTGTTTTCTTGTAACCTTGTTGAATCATAACAGACTCAAACCTTTTGTACCACTGCCTTGGAACTTGTTTCAAACCATACAAACTCTTCTTCAACTTGCAGACATAATTCTCCTTGCCTCTCACTACAAAACCTTCAGGCTGGTCTATATAAATTCCCTCTTCTAAATCGCCATAGAGGAAAGTTGTCTTGACATCCATTTGCTCAAATTTTAAATCAAGAATTGCAGCCAAACCCAAAACAACTCTTATTGAAGACATCTTGATAACTGGTGAGAAAATTTCTCCAAAGTCAATGCCCTTCTTCTAATTGCACCCTTTAACAACCAGTCTGGCCTTGTATCTAGGAGAAGAATTCTATACATGCTTCACCTTATAAATCCACTAATTCTTCAAGTTTTTTCTACCTTTAGGAAGCTTAACCAGCTCAAAAGTATCATTGTCAAGCAAGGATTGCATTTCATCTTTCATGGCAGCAACCCATTTCTCCTTTTATTCACTCTCAATAGTTTCTTCATAACATTCAGGTTCTTCTTCATTTGTTAAGAGAACATACTCATTAATTGAGTACCGAATGGAAGGTCTTCAGTCTCTAGTATACCTTCTAAGTACGGGTTCAGGTTTTTCATCAACAACCTCATCATATGCAGGAGATTCCATTTGATCAACTACTTCATGCTCATCTTCAACTTGATCATTCTAATCCTGATGTTGTACATCAACCTGATTATCATTGTCTAGAACAGGATCTAAGTTAACTAAAACATCATTTGCCTAAGGCTTAGACTTTTCAGCCTTGTCAATATCTTTAATGGTTTGATCCTCCATAAAGACTACATCATGACTTCTTACAATCTTCTTCTCATCTAGATCATAGCATTTGTACCCAAACTTATCCCTGCCATAACCAATGAAGATACAATGTCTTGTTTTGGCATCTAGTTTTGATCTCTCATCTTTTGGCACATGAACAAAGCATTTGCAGCCAAACACACGTAAGTTGTCATAAGAAACATCCTTACCATACCACACTCTGTCAGGAAAATCAGCCTACAATGCAACTATGGGAGCTAGATTAATAACATAAGCAGCAATATATAAAGCCTCACCCATAATGATTTAGGCAATTTTGCTTCTGAAAGCAAACATCTAACTCTCTCCATCAGTGTTTTGTTCATCCTTTCTGCCAAATCATTCAACTGAGGTGTCTTCTGATGTCTGATATCTTGTTGTCTGCAATATGTATCAAATGGTCCAATATACTCACCATCATTATCAAAATGGACATATTTTAATTTCTTGCCTGTTTCCCTTTCAACAGAAGCTTGAAATTCTTTAAATTTTTCCAACACTTGTCCTTTGACTTTATGACATACACCCAAAGTTTCCTAAAGTAGTCATCAATGAATGTAACAAAGTAAAGTGCACTACCAAGAGACTTCACCTTAATAGAACCACAGACATCTAAATGAACTAACTCAAGTAGGTCATTTCTTCTAGAAGGAGGATGATGCTTAAAAGAGACTTTTCTTTGTTTTCTTGCTAAGCAATGAGCACATTTGTCTAAGTTTGCACCTTTCAACCCTGAAAGCAAATTCTTCTTAGCTAAGCAGTCAAGTCCCTTCTCACTAATGTGACTTAATCTCCTGTGCCACAAACTTGAAGAGCTCACTTTTTCAATAGCATTCATAAGATTACCAGAAAGAGAAGCCTACAACCAATACTAATTGGAATACTTCTTTCCACGTGCCACAACCATGGAATCTTCAGAGATTGTCCATGAACCATTATAAAAGATACAAGAATAACCTTCATCATCAAGTCTACCAGTAGAAATCAAGTGCAACCGGACATTTAAAGCATGCCTCACATCTTTGAACACTAGCCTTGGCACGCTAGCTTTGAGCCAAGGCTAGTGTTCAAGCAAACTATTCCAGTGCCTACTATCTTAGACACTCCATCATTACCCATATTCAAAACTCCAAAATCACCAGGAGTATAAGATGTGAAGAATTCCTTCCTTGAAGTGACATGAAAAGTTGCCCTACTATCAATAACCCAACTGACTTCATTACTAGCAAGATTAATGCGAATTTCATCATAAATAGTTACAAGATCATCGGTTGTAGTGGTATTAACACGATCATTGTTGTCAGCATCATCTTTTCCCTTCTCTTGCTTATCATCCTTTGCCTTCTGCTCCTTTTTCAACTTAAAGCAATACTTCTTAATATGCCCCGTTTTCCCATAGTGGTGGCATTCAAGATCTTTATACCTGGGCTATGACTAGCTTCTACTTTTGCCTTTGCTCTTACCTCTTTTGCCCTGATCTTGACCCCTACTCTTACTTCTCTCCTTATTTTCTGTAAGTAGAACCTCTGACTGTGATGAAGATGTTCCCTGAGTTCTTCTTCTCATCTCTTCATTCAAGACTCCACTTTTAGGAAATTGCATGTTAACCAAACCACCAGGGGCTAAGTTGGTCAAAGAAACCCGAAAATTCTCCCATGAATCAGGAAGAGAATTAAGCAACCATAGGCCAAGAACTTTATCATCAAATTTGATTCCCATACCAGCCAACTAATCAAAGCAACCTGAAATTCACTAATGTGATCAGAAATAGAGGTTCCTTCTTTATATTGTAAGCATATAGCTTGTTTGAGGAAGAATAATTTGTTGTTGCCTATTTTAGAAGCATACAAAGTCCCAAGCTTATTCGACAAAGTTCTGGCATGTGTTCCATTTGCAATGTTATTCAACACATTATCTTCAACCCATTACTGAATAAAGCCACAAACCTGTTGATGCTTGAATTCCGATTCTTCATCACTTTTAGATTTAAGCTTTTGACTGGAAAAAAAGGTAAGTGCATCTTCTTCACAAAGAGAAGATCTTTCATCTTTCCTTTCCATTTGTGATAATTTGTACCATTCAAACAAACCATTCAACTGAAATTTGCCTCCATCATTCAATTAAGAAAACAATAAAGATAAGTAACCAGGCTTTGATACCACTCTGATGGGGAAAAATGGATAAAAAATTAACGTTCTCAAGCAACTAACAATTGGACAAAATAAGAACAATAAACTTCCCCCTACTTAAAAGATTCTATAAGGAGCATAAACAATATAATCAATCAATTGCAAAAGAACACCACAATTTTAACATGGAAAACTCCTTCAATGGGAAGGATAAAAACCACGAGGTCTTTCCTAGCCTAAAGGAAATCTCCACAATAAAATGAATGTTTTTACAGTAGAGACAATCCAGCACAAGTGAACAACAACAAGTTCACAACCCAAACAACAACAAGGATGAGTTATAACTCAAGTGCAGCAACTGAGAAAAAATTTCGAGACTTCCAAACCCAATCTCCACCATACAGATTAAAGAGTATCCAAACCGTTCAAACACCGATAGAGATGAAACAGCTTTGCAGAAAATCAGATGTAGAGTACTAGCAGACAACTTCAATTCAAACAGTAAACGAGTCACTTATAGACCTCCAAAACTAATCTTTACCGTTTAGAATACACAACTCGATGTCTACTCAATGCAGTCAAAATTTCAGCCACATCCAACGGCTAGAAACAATTCGTTAGAGATATAAGAAAACTGGTCGCAAGAAAAATGCCCAGAGATAGAAGTTGTTCACAAACAAGAAAACCCCAACTTACGAACCTCCAAACTCGATCTCGATCATTCAAAATGAAGAACAAAGCGACCCCAATATCCTCTCTAAAAATCAGCAAGATCGGACTTCAAATGAATGAAAGATCACCGATGGAAGATGATAGGTTTAAGTTGAAACAAAAGTTTCAGATTTTCTTCTTGTCGTTTTTGGCACACACACACTTCTCTCATACCTTTCAAATGAGAAAACATGTTCCTTTTATACCACAACCTTAAAAGGTTTAAAGGCTTAGGCTTAATACAAGTGGGTCTCCTCCACATAGGAAGGAAAACCAAGCCTAACACAAACCTGGATGGAGTCGCTTCACTTTCTTTTGTGTTTTGATAAAGGAGCCTTAGCAATTAGGCTTAGCATTGGTCCACCCTACTTCGGAAATTTATGCTTATGTTCAGGTCTGACTTGAAATTCAATCAAATATTTTTACTCAAATTTTTATTTATATTTAATATTTGAGTCTGACAGCTCAAGCTTAAACTTAATTAAAATTTTTTAAAAATATGAATATTGACTTTTAACCCAATCGGTCAATTCAAATTGATTATGTTGACTTTGGATCAAATCAAGATGGATTAGGCTAGCCAAGTCTAAATGTTATATCTTCTTATTAATTTTCTAATTAAACCAACGGATTAAGCTAAGCAGGTATGTGATAAGTCTAGTAGTTGCAAGGTTAATTGGGCCTAACCTGAAGGTTCATGGTATACATGTTCATATGTATATTGGTCAGAGGTTAAAGGATGGAGCATTTGGGCCTCACCCTTACAATTTAATGCCATCAAGTTGAGAAGGAGCAGGTGGCATGTTAAATTAGAAAAGCTTTACAGGAAGTGAGAGTAAATCTCATTACAAAAGACTTTAATAAAGGTGAGCATTAGGGCATTTTAAAAACCATCTATCCAACTTTTTGTCTTACCATTAGACCAATGTTATGAATACCATACCGGTCCTAGTACCAGATTGGGTTCTAATATGATACTCTACTAATATCGGATACCATTTTAGGCAATTTTTTAAATTTATGAAATAGTCCTTGAATTTTTTAAAAAATTGAAAAATAGTCCATTAGTATATTATACTGTAAACTTTATAATTTTAGAACAATCCTATCTCCAAAAATCATAATAATAAAAATTTAAAATAACAACAATTTATTTATTTTTGTTAACAATAATTTTCAAATATTTCATATATAAATAATAACCACAATTAATATGAAAAAAAGGACACTCATCATACAAATATAAAATTAAGAATAATACAAAGTATTTAAAATATTACAATTCCATCATATAATTACATCGAAACATCAAATAAAAAGAACAATAGATATCCTCAAATCTCTAACTATTACAATTCACTACAAAAGTTCGTCATGAGGAAACAAACAAGTAGAAGTGAAACCTGAAGCAAAAACATTTATAATTACATTGCATATATGATATATAGAATTTAACATATACATCAAATATAAGTAAAATTAAAAGAAAAGGATAAACAAAGACCTAGAACTTCATTCAATCGTTTACGAGGGGATATCTGCTATAATTGCACTGACCCCAATTATCATTTGGTAGAAAATTCTCATCATTGAGAGGAGCCTTATCATCATCATCATTCAAATTTAATGCACAAAATGACATGTAAATGTTTTCTTATCCAAGATTATCTTTCAAGTAACTCACATCTACCAAACCCGGTCCCTCAAAAAGCTAATCCACCAAAAGATTGATATTATCAGTGCAAATTGGATCTAATGAACTACTTGTTCTATTAAGAGTCCTTTGAAATAGTTGAATTATCATATCAAAGTTTTAAATGACATTATACTATTTAATATGTTTTTTTATGTAGGCCTCAGAAAATTCAATAGAGAACAAGTTCGTATGTAATCTTGCGAAAGGATCATTACGAACTGTTAATGGATACAAATTTCATACAGAATATCATGGCCATATCATGGTAATAGTAAATAGTGGGATTTGCATACAGGGAGAATTGATGGATTACTATGGTAAAATTATTGAGATACTTGAAATTGAGTACCCCGCATTGCCAATAAAACGGAGTGTGATATTTAAGTGTAAATGGTTTGATCCAACTCCTAATGTTGGAACAAAAGTGCATAGCTGATAAAATTTAGTTGAAATCAATAGCGAAGAAGATTTAGACAATTTGAACCTTTTGTGTTGGCGATGCAAGAGACCCAGGTGTATTATGTCCCTTTTCTTAGCTTAAGACGAGATAAGTCAAATTGGTTGGCCGTTTGCAAAGTAAAACCTAGAGGTGTTTTTGAATTACATGGAAAAGGAGAAAATAAGATAATTGAAAGTGAAGCGTTTTAAGAAGATGTTCATAAAATAAATGCATGTGTAACATATGACTAGAATGAACCTTTGAACTATCCAAATAATGAATATGTTGAAATTTCATTTGGAGAGGATGAGGAATCTATATAGGGCGAGAGATCTGAAGAGGAGCCTGACTTTGATTCTAATTCTTTAGAAAAAGAAGATGATGATGATTTTGATTTACAATTAAGTGATGATAGGGATTAACTTGTGTAAGTAATAGAATATTATATGAATAAATTTATTATTGCATCAACAATATATTGTTATATTTAATTTATATTGTTCCATTAGTGCAATAATCAATAAAATGTGAATTTCAGGTTAAAAATATGCCACAGAAGAGAAGACAGAAACTGATGCGACCAAAGGTTAGGTTACCATCATTTGGAGGAACCAGTAGCCCTATTGCTACACAATCCAACAGCCATCCTACACCATCCAACAACCCTACTCCCAAACCAGAATCTGAATCTATATCAACAAACGTTGCAAATGAAGGAGGCAGCCTCCATCCTAGAGCTAAGGGAGTTGATGGAAGAATTTACATCACAATTGTTAACGATATGTGAGTAAAATTATAAAAATTTTGTAATACATGATAACACCATATGTTTATACTGAAGTTATAGGTTTTAATTTGAAAATGATCTAAATTAGCTTATATATTAGGTTGGTTCCGTTGGGAATATGTTCCAGAAATATCTCATCCAAGTTCAAGGAGAGGATAAAACTAAAGGGTTATATATGGAAGAATATCTCTCAGGAGATAAAGGATTTTTATCATCAAGAGTTTCAAGTGCAAAAAATAAATTCTTTAGTCTTTTTATTTATTTAATTTTATACATAATTAGATAAATATTGTTGTTTGTATGTACTTATAGTATTTTTTTCTTTCAGAAATATTTTTTTGGGATTCAAAATTTGATGTTGTCATTTATAATGTATGGGAGAGGCGAGCCTGTGCACGCTATAAAGACTTTCTTGGTTCGATACACAAGAATGGTGTACGATCTCCTTATATATCTGAAGAAATATGGAGTTGTTGGCAACAGTATTGGGCAACACCCGAGGCAATCTCCATTTTAGAGCGCAATTATACAAACAGACGTGGAGGATTAGAGGGAGAGAGTCTACCGGTATACACTGGAAGATCTATGACCTACCAGAAGCAAGTAGAGAAACTTGTAAGTATCTAAACTTTACACTTATATTCTGATTTTTGTACTTTGATGTATGGAATTTAATTTTAATGTAATTTTATGTATGAAATTTGCAATAAAAATATGTATGTGTGTTATGGAGAATGATAATGTTATAAATGTCTGATGCCATGAATGGTTCTGTTGTTGAGAAATTTTTTTTGTTTAACAAGGGGTAAATATCATAAAAATAGAGTAAACTTTGCCGAAATTTTTGTAAATTGTAGTTTACTTATAACACTTTATTCTTATGCAGAAAATGTCTATGGGCAGGGAGCCTACACTAAGAGAGTTCTTTTTACACACCCACACTAAGAAGCATGATGGTGTGACCTTCGTCAACACCCGATGCAGACAACATAATGTATGTAAAATTTATTCTTTAATATTAATTCTTAAAAATTATCACTTATTAAAATAAACAATTATAATGATAGGACCAAATATAAGAAAATATTGAACGACAATCTCAAAACTCTGAAACTGTTGATGAGAGTCAGACATAGCTTGATGTAGTTGGTGGTAGGGATCATCGTGGATGGATTTTCGACTTAGGTTCATTTGCAAACACATGTTATTCGCAATCTTCCACATCCAGTACAGTTGCATCTAGTAGGCAGTCCTTATCCAATAAGAGAGTTGTTAAGCTTGAGAGCAAAGTAGAGAAGATGGCAACTCAGTTGCAACAATTAATGAAGTATATAGCCCAGCTCCGTAATGAGATGGATAAGTTGAAGGGGAGGGGCAGCACCTCATCGCAACAGTCAGATCATCAGCCTTCACGAACTACATAGCTTAGATTTATAATATTTTGGTACTTAAGTGAATGTTTTTGATGTTTTGCTACTCTTAAGTTTTTGTATGAATGCCTAATTTACAGCTATTTTCAAAATACTTATTGTTGTGCATTATAATTTTTATATTATATTATCAATGAACATAATTTTTACATTATACTATCAATCAAGATTATATTATCTAGAGAAATTAAATGTAGAAAAAAATCAATAGATTAACAACAAAAAATTAAGGTGGGAAGTGAGAATTAGTAGCTAAAAATACCGTAGGTAAATTAACGACGGAAAGTAGATTCCGTAGGTAAATTACCAACGAAATGCTATATCCGTAGGTAATTTTAGCGATGGATATTATCCATCGCTAAAATTACCTACGGATATTGCAATTTTGTCAATAATTTACCTACAGATTATAGCATTCCGACGATAATTTACCTACAGAAGATATCTTTCTGTCGGTAAATTTAGCCATGGATTTAGTGAATTCGTCACTAACTTTACTTACAAAATCTTGTAAATCCGTTAGGAAATTTAGCGACAGAATTACAATATCAGTAGGTAATTTTAGCTATAAAAATTATAATTCCCTCGGTAAATTTTAACGATGGAAATTTTAATTCTGTAATTTTACCCTATGGTCATTTCTCCTACGACTCTTTCCGTTGGTAATTTTCATCGCCAAATTTGTTTTCCATCATATTATCAATATTTTTCGTTGGTAATTTCTGTCGTTAAAACCAATTTTTCTTGTAGTGAGTAGTTCTGAAGATCTAATTTGCATTGATCATATCAATTTTTTAGCATATTGGATTTATGAGAAATCGAGTTTGATAGATAAAAGTAACATGGAAGATAATCCTAGATAGGAAAGTATTGAGACGTCATTTGGTGCAACGAAATTGAATGATGTTGACGACGAGACTCCTCTTAATAATGAGAATTTTGTGCCAAATAAGAATTGAAATTAATGTGATTTAAGCAGATATTTGATTGAATGAAATTTCATGTTTTTATTTCTTCTCTTCTTTTAATTTCACTTATATTTGAAGCATATGTTAAATGTTATATATGCAATATAAATATAAAACTTTTAATTGTAAATATTTTTGCTTCAAGTTTTGCTTATGGTTGGTTGTGTTCCTTGACACGAACTATTATTGTAATATTTATAGAGTCATGAAACTTTATGATTTTTTTTTCTATTTGATGTTTTGATATAATTATTTTATTATATAATAAAATTGTAACATTTTAAGTATCCTTAATTTTATATTTGTATGATGATTAAATGATCTTTTTTATATTAAATTTTGTTCTTATTTATATGTGAAATATATGAAAAGTAATATTAATAAAAATAAATATATTGTTGTAATTCAAATTTCTATTATAATGATTTATGGAGATAATGTTGATGTAAAATTATAAATTATATATCATAACATATTGAGGGACTATTTTGTAATTAAAAAAATGAACTATTTTATAATTTTAAAAACTTACCCTAAATAGTGCCTAGTATTGATTGATACTGATACAATACTATACCAGAACCAAATTTGATACCAATACCAGTATGATAATCATAACATCGACGAGCATATAAAAAAAAAGAAAATAAACTATAGTCCTTTTTAAGTTTGAGCTTGTATTCAGTATTTAGGCAAGAAGTATACAATTCAATTATTTGAAAATATCTTATTTGGTTTAGACTTCTAAGAATAACAATATAAATAAAATTTCATTTATTATTTTAAAAAATATGTGATTACTAAAAGAGCCAAATTTAAATAGAATAAGGAATTCAAAATAAAGAAATAAACACATTTATTACAATTAATTCATAGAAATTGGGTTTAAAGCCCAAAATAGACATTTTTCTCATATGATCTACCTTGGTTTAAGTATCTAAAGCTTTGGTTTATGTATTTTTTGGGCTTCTCTTCAAAATTTGGAGTGAGAAAGAATGATTAATAAGGCCCAACCCACCCACCTAAAAATAAAGTTAGAAACCAAAAGTTAGATGGAAATGATCTAATTAAGTTAATTATTCCAAACACTCAATTGGCCTACCTAATTAATTGAAAAACTATTTATTAATAAAAGAAATTAGAAGACTTATTAAAGTGAAATTATTGGCCCGACCCAACTTAGTCCAAGGTTAAATAGATTTTGGGCCAAACTTGAATCTATATGGTAGATCTGAAACCCAACCCAAATACATTGGTTTTTGCTCTTTAGCATTAAAACTACGATTTTCATGGACCTACCTTTACTGGAAGATACATCATTAGAGCAAATAACATCGATCGTGATTTTAAAGCCTTCTGTCGAATGCAAATCTCTTAAAAGTATTAACTCTCTATCCTACATCATATAGTAAATTTTGTTGTTTAAGAATGGAAGGCCCTCGTTAGTGTTGGTAATCATTTGGTTTCTCCTTCTTTGCCACTTAGTCACCACTATCTATATCCAGTTATCGATAGAGCTTATGATTTTTTGTGGTTATTGATTATTTGAGATTTATGTGTGGCTAAGTTCCTTCTAGTTAGTTATTTCATGCAGCTTAGCTTGAGGACAGTTGATCATAGTGTAAACAATACACCTACAACCAAAATAGATACTATAATACAAGGCCTAACTTTTACTCGCTCATGTCATCAAACAATTTGTTGATTTGTCTTACACCATGCAGCCCCCCAATTCTTTTCTGTCTTCTATGGAAGACTATGTGACAGACACTTCAATTGATTTACCAGTATGAATTTTCCTGTCCCCCATCTTGTGCGTTTTTGTAATGTTACCTTCATGTCTGCAATTAATAGCATGTGTTTTCAGATCAATGACAACAAAAATGCTACACTTAAAGCTGTGCCTGCCCCTGAATTTGATGAAGTTGAATGGAAATTGGGTCCGTGTATGACTTCATCAGACACATCAATGAATCAACATAATGAGACTGCCCCGACAGTTGAAGTTGCCGATCTTCTGGTGTGAACATCCTTTTATCAAAAATTTTGTCCCTTTTGTTCTATACTGCTTATGCTTACTTGGTTGATTTGATCGCTCTACCAGTGCTAGGATGACTTCACAGAAGAGACACCGGGGCAGGAGGAAAGCAATAACCTGGTGCTTGCAATTGTAACACATGGTACGTTAAACTAGTTTTATTGATAAAAATATTTGTCTATGCATATGAATTTTCATGTACTTCCTGTTAATGCAGCAGATAATGCATTGGATGGCATCAGTTCAACTTCTCAAAGTGCAGGTTGGGAGCTTGAGCTTGTAAGAACTCCGACCTCCGGTGGAGTTGTATATGAAGAGACTAAATTGGTTAGTGTTTCATAGCATCTTCGTACTTGTTTCGGAAGTCTGACAACAGAACTAGAGATTATATATCAAGTCTAACATTGATTAACAGTATAATCAATTGCTTACTTTTCTTACATTTATGTTTTGTTTTGAGTAAAAGTCACCTTTATTTAGTATAGTTAATATTAGGTGTTAGTGAACTTAATTTCTTGGAAATAGGTTGGGTTTGAGAAGAGTTCTCAAAATTAGAAAAAAAAATTGTATGTCTATTATATAATATTGTTATTAACCCCTATTAAGGATTTAATGACAAAATTTTATAGTTTTGTCAACATCAAATAAATAGAAAAATTAATGATATTTTGTGTTGATTATTGTTCTATAGACTTTAGTGATAACATATAAGAAGGATGTCAACATCATGATATCATAATACAAATAGTTGCATGAAGTAGAGTTGAAAGATGTAATACTTTAATAGAATTGTTATGCTTAATTTAAGCCTACTAAAAGCATAAACAAGGGTTATAATTGAAGGAATTCGCTATAGTATGATAATAATAGTCATTAGAAGAAAAATAATTGCATGACTTTTTTTTGACAATACATGATATGCTAGATATCATATACGTTTGTAATTCATGTTTTTTGAGTACGTGATATTGAATTTAGATTCAACATTATTATAATGTTCAACACTTGATACAAAAAAGATTGTTGTATAGTTTGTACATGTTGGATTAAGAGTGACTTATGTTTAATAATATGGAAAGAATACAAAGTTAGATAACTAAAACTATCCTTTTATTCCATATTGGTTAAATCAATATAATAATAATCATAAAGTTACATATAAGGATATATGTATCTTTTTTATTATGAATCATATGGAACTTGTGAAACTTGTTTGGTAAAAGAAATTTGAAATTGATTTAAAATTTGAAAAGTTCAGATTAAATCTGAGTAGAAATTAATCATTAAAAATGTTGAAGCACTTTGATGACATTGATGAGGGATTTTAAGTCATTTATCTATATGGAGTAAGATGATTTGGTAAATACACCCACAAACTAAATTCCATAATAGTATGGTTTTATGTAAGGAAGAGAATGCAATATGAGATATTATATGATGTAACATTTATTTCTTCTATAGCTATGCTCAGCATGATAACTTACCTCTGAAAGGTATAATTAAATCAATTATCAAGGTTTCATATTAGATATGGAATGATAAGACTTAAAAAAGTCAAATTTAATGATTTTGAAATGTGATACTTAGTTGAAATATGTATTATGAAATATGTTTATAATTAAATTGGATAATAAAAAGTTATAAGATATCCTAAAGGGTTGGATATGATGTTACTAAACCTAATGAACAAAATATTTGTTTCAATGAATGTTTATAAGAGAATGGTTCTCAAGATAAGTAATAGGAGAAAGATGAAATTTGAAAAATTTTAAATCTCATGACAATACATACAATTGGAACTAGTGCCTCTGTTGATACATTTGATGTATAATTAAAAGGCTATAATATGTTAAAATTCACTTTCATAATGAATTCAAAGATTTTGTTTTAGAGATGATTATGAATTTATCTTATCTACAACAAGGTTAGTGAGAATATAATAATCTTTTTTAGTGGGAGTATCTAGAAACATGTTGCTCTTAGAGAACAATAATTCACATTTTCAATTATTGAATATATAATTATCTAGAACAACTCTTATTAGATTTAAAAAGGTAACAACTTAGTTCTAGGAATTATATTTGTAAAGATAGATACAAAAGTTGTTTGCCTATTTTAATCTAAGTACATAGATAATGTACTAAAGGTATTTATTATTTGAGATATCTTATACTTGTGAGCCATTATAGATATCCATTCTTATCTATATGAGTTAATATTAGAGTTTAAAGTTATATGAATATTAACTTTATAAGTAAATCATTGTTAAGGTATATTTTACTTAGACTAATATTATTTTGAAATTGGAAAGGTTCTAATGTAGCATAAATTGCTAATAAAGCTAAAATATATATTTTATTTAGTGGAAATAATTAATTGGATCAAGAACTTTTTTTTTTTGATGAACTTAGTATAGTTTCTTGCATTATTTAGATGGTAATGTGCTATAGCACATTAGAGCCCTTAGGCATACAAAAGGAGCTAAGGTCTTATAGAAGATCCAACTATGTATTTAGTCTTAATTATGACGATAATTAAAAAGAAAGTTATAAGATTCAAGAAAATACTCAATCTAAAAAATCTTGTAGAATTTTCTCACTAAACAATTGTTCCAACAAAAACATGATCATCATATGACGATATGGTGTAAGATACCTAAACGATTGACTTAGTGTAGGTGGGAGATTGTTGATTTATATCCTACAACCAATTGGTTAGTTATAGTCTAATGACAATTATTTAAAGACTTTCTTTATCTTATACATATTCAAATATATATGATAAAATTCATGGAATGAATATACATTGCAAGTGAAATTGTGATGAGATCATAACTAGGAGATTCATATTGCATTTATATATTATACCTAAAATATTCTTAGTCATTGTTCTATTGAGATTGGACATTAATAAAGCGTAAAAAGACTAAAACATTATGTTTCTTTCTTATAAGAGAATTGATCAATCTCATAGACTAAATTAAAGAGATATTTCAATAAACATATGGGTGGTTGTTAAAGAATAAGTTCACTAAATTGATCTTATATAAGAATTCCACTTAGAACGTTACTATGTAAACTTTAATTGTGATGATTATATAAGTGTCATTTGAATCGAGATCTTTAAAGTATCTCATATAAGGATTGTTATGTTTTGATACTACTTACAACTTATTCTAGTCAAAGGCAGTTAGTAGTTATTCGATAAAACATGAACTATATAAAGTAGTTAAGTGATTATTATAAAATTTATCATCCTAAAGTAATTAGGGATAGTGTTTCATTATTCTTGATTAATATTAATTCAGAAAATGCTTAGTCAAGGTGGAATAACACTTTGTAAAAATAGTTTACAAATGTAATCAATAGAATCAATTGTTAATGGTAAAGAACTAATAAGATTAGACTTAAATATAGTAGACACTAATTACATGCTTTATATCTATTCAAAATATTGTGTGATTATATGATTGAATTATAGGAAAAAAAATCATGCATGAAAACATTAATCAAAATAAGTTTGACATTTCTAAATATTTGGATAGTCATAATATGTTGTTAGATACTAATCTTGATCTATGGATATAAATTATTTAATTAGAGAATAAAGATTAATTAAAAGAGTTTAATTTATCTAAATCTTAATAAGAGTTAAGGTTATAATTTATATTATTGTTAATATATTTAGGAACCTAATGAGTCGCACACAAAGAATAAGTTAAGTAGAGAGAAATTTTTTTAATCAAGTTAGAATCGTTATAAAATTTGAGAAACTTTAGGAGTAAATATGAGATATTTTATAAATGAATACCAATATAAGATATTGAATTTTATCTAGATCCAATTGGTATTTAAGGAAATGAAATTAAAATTTTATTTAATTAAATTACTAAAAAGTCCAAACTTGCTTAACTTATCACTTGTAAAGGTCTCTCAATTCGTTGGTATTTGATACTATTAAAGGCTGGACTCATATGTGGATACGGTGATTGTGATTAACTAGTTTCAAGAAGGATTTGAAGGAAACTTAAAAACAAAAGTTAAGCTATACAATAAAGTACCAATTTATAATTTATGGCTTAATAAGTTCATTTGTTAATCATATTATCAATATTAAATAATTTTATTTTTAAAAATTTAAATAAAATTTATATTTATTCTATTGCATCCAAAATTAGATCCCACCCCAATTTTTCTATACCTTGTCTATTCCAATTTTGGTGCCTTCTTACCAGGCTAGCTCGTGCTCAATACAAGCCTTAAAAGCTGTGGCAATCCCAGCCCATAACGCCCATAACCGCCAGTTTCTTTATTATAGCCCCAACATATAGCATGTTTCCAAATGTCCACGAAGATCTGCACACAGTTGACAATAATTTATATTAGATGAACTATCTGTTGACGGAGGCATGATTGGATCTCATTAGCCACCCCATCATTCAGTTGACCTGACGGCATTGGTTGACAATTCTCATTATTATCTGCTTCAAAGACTTCAATTAATTTTCAAGTAGAATTTCTTTTCTATGAAAATATAGTACGTTTAAACTTTAAAATAAATTAAAACCAAAACATTACTCAGTAGGGCTCCCGACAGTCGTACGTCCTGGAGCACAGGGATCTTTTGCAACTAGTTGACAGACCAAAATTGTCAAGAATTGCAGAGTTTGAGAAAGTTGAGGTAATGTTGAAGAAGATACATATATTGAATACAGAATACATAGGCAAATTTAATCCATGAATGATTAGTATTTGTCGTTTACTCTCCTAGTCCTGAAGAATAGAACGAGTCGCAATTAGCAAAAGCAAAAGGGGACCACCTTCTTTAGCATCCGATTTTGTGCGCATAGTTAAAGAACACATAATAGCAGCCACACAAGTTTTTTCTTATAAAAATTGATGATAATCAACAAAAGAACAGTTAAAACTTGGGTGGTAACATACAAATAAGCTATCGGACAGAGAATTAGGTGTGTAGTAAAGAAATGTAGGGTATGATGGTCAACATCAACTAACAGACAAGAGGAGTAGTCTACGCTGACTGTGTGCCAATGTGCTTTGGTTCTCCCGTTCAAAGCTGGAATCCAACAACTATACGTTAGTTTTATGGTTTCTGGAGTGGAATCATGTTAATTATTAAAAAGGACAAAAAAAAAAAAAAAAAGAGTCGGTGTAGCCGGTCATTGTTTATTCATATAAGCCACAACTATCGTCCAATGATTCAATCTTTTAGGTAATTCAGAAGAGCTTACGGTTGTAAGAATTTGATTGTAAATATGAATAATTGGTTCTTATCTATTTTATTGGATAGTAAAGAGATATCACGTTCTTTCGATACGTAATCAGGTAAGGACATACTTCCCCTTTTTTACTTTGAAAGAAAGTCTCCTTACCTCATTCCACTCGATGAGTATTTGAATTCATGACCACACTATCTCAATTAAAACAATTGATGAAGTTGAAAAATGCTCTCTCTCTATTGTCACCTGAAATATGACTTTATTAATTGTTTAAGAAAAACAAATGTTTGTTCGCAGCTTGTGTTTACTATAAAGATAAAGAAATATATCTTATAGTCAACTGTGTGTAAGGACAGAAAAGTAAAAACATAAAAGACACCTATTTATAACTCATTTTTATAAAAAACAAAATAGACTCATTTTATTTTTTATGAATACCAAAAACTCACTCTTAACAAATTTCAACAAAAAAAAGCTATTATTTTATTTTTAATAAATAAAAAAAAGACAAAATAAGATTTCTTTTCTTAGTTTACCTAGGCCGTAAAATGTGGCCCTTCTTATAGTGCAATTACGCTGTGTCGTTCACATCGGATAATTTCTCACATTGATTGTGGGCTCAAATTAATTATCTCCATTTCAACGAGGAACACGTGGGAAACAACTAACTAGTACGTCCTATAATAACTCAAATATGAAATATCCAACCCTTAAAATGACCAAAACTTCAAGTCAATGCTATCAACCACATGGATCATACCGAGATCGAGGCATTGGCATTGGCATTATCAACATGGATCGTAATAATGTCCTTTTAATTTTTAAAAAATCTACTAAATTACATGTAAAATAAAGGAGGACAAAGCAAAGCTTTGGTCAATAAAAACAAGGTTAGATGATGCAATATTTACATGCCTATAAAGCACGGCCTCGAGTACTACGAGGCATGACTCTAAATTTTGTGTTTCAGAAATAAAAACAAACTTACTTCAACTCAATACATAAGCATTACAGAAGCACAATTAAGTTGCTTCAACGTGTGAACGCTTGCTTTTGAGGACTAAACAGCTACCCCCAACTCAGCATACAATAAGGTAAGACTTCCATTACATTACTCATTCCTATAAATAAAAAGGGCGGGAAGGTAAAGCGTTTTAAGGAAATTATTAAAAAAAAAAAAAAGACTGTATACAGAAAGCCATAGAGAAGAGACAGCTTAAAAGAAAAAAACAGAACATCCGTAGCCATAGGTAACTACCCAGAAACAGAGAGACACACACTGTTTTATGAAATTCAGTTCTAAACTTATGCTCTCTGAAGTTTAAAGCTTTTGTTTTTATCTTTTACTTTTAAAGCAGCAGTCTTTCAATCATTTAGAGAGTAGAGAAAGATCAGAAAAGATGGGCAATTACAGAATGTGCCTATGTTTCATTAGGAAGTTCAAGGTTATGGAGGCGGGTCCGCCGCCGGACGTTAGAGAGGCGTTCAAAGATTATACTATAGGTGGGTCACATATGGCGACGGAGCAGTTCCGGCAGTTCTTGGTGGAGGTTCAAGGTGATAGCGGCGCAGAGGCGGAAAAGATCGTTGACGAGATTCTGCACAAGAGACACCATCTCACTAGGTTTGCGAGGAGTGGTCTTACTCTTGATGATTTCTTTTTTTATTTGTTCTCTGCAGATCACAACCCTCCCATTAAAAAGCAGGTATTTTACTTTCTTGTTTGATCGACTCTTGAATTTGCTGTCTTTAGCCTTAATAAGTGTAATTGCTGTACACGTTCTGTGAGAATGGTCATCCTTATCATAACGTTAGAGCGAGGATCGTAAGCATTAGTAGGTTGTTTACTTTCTAGTGAGAAGATTGTGAACTAATAAGGGTTGGTCAACTGTTACTTTTTAAGTAAGTTTCAACGGATTTAGGCGTTGATTTTAAGGCTAGGAAATTTATACTGTTAATGGTTCTTATGATCAATACACATTCATGAATTTTAGCTGCATTCATGATAACATCTGTCCCGTAATTTTACTGCCATTACTGGTATCTTTGAATTCAAGAAACATGGTTGCCGGTAATTTAATCTGAGCAGAGGGCAAGGCCTTCAATGTTTTTATCTTCTCTCGACGAAGGGAATTGTTAACTCCCTTTATTTGAGACATGTGGTTTTCAACATTTTTAAGTCTTTTCATTTCAGGTTCACCAGGATATGACAAAGCCCTTGTCCCATTACTTCATATATACCGGCCACAATTCGTACCTAACAGGAAACCAGCTTAATAGTGATTGTAGGTCAATTCACTCCGACTAGAAAATTTCTTGGATTACTATTAATCAAGAGCAGTAGAATATTCTCCGTAATTACTTTAG
>JAOQMM010000002.1:14742618-14764379 GCA_027563515.1 Erythroxylum platyclados
ACTACATAGGCGTGAGAGTGGATGTGTCACAAGTGTGACACATAGCCACACACCATTGTGAGAAGGGAAAGCCATCCATTAAACCTTACATTTTCGTATAAAAACAACATATTGGTGACGGTCGAAGATATGAATGTTTTGATGCTTCATTTGGAAAAACATTGGGAGCTCTCAATTTTGAAGAACAAAATGGTCAAAGCTCCACACCATTGGAGACCCATGGAGAAGATGGAGGGCTGAGCTTCCTGAAGCTGGTTCGGAGGTGACATTGATGCCAAAGAACTCAGTTAAGTATACCCTTCATTTTGTTTTTTATTCTTACTCTCTTTAAGGATTGATTATGTTATCCTATGCTTATGGATTTGGGTTTTCATGTATGAATGATGTTTATTCTCGTTATAGTTCGATTATTTGTATATGAACCCGTTGCTAGAATTTTAACTTAATCCATAATTGTTATGTTGAGATTCATTTGTAGCAACTAATGGCTTCGAATCATTGGGGATAACATAACCTAGGTTAAATGACCTGAACGTATGCAGTTGTTGCTTAGATTGGTCTGCTTTCCTAATTTGTAATGTGGGTGTCCAATTAAATCTAGAGAGAGTCTCCAAGGTTGTTCAATAGCTAGGTTTAATTATCAAGCCTCTCTTAATTAAACACGACCTAAAGGAAAATTGGGGTTAACAGAAGTTGTTAATCTACAAACAATAGATCAAAAAGAGGTGTGAAGACAACAATTCAATGAAATATGTCTAATTGGGTGTAGGCTGAGATTGAACCAAAGAATAGGGTCCCTAATGAATTCATCACTTTCATCATTTTTGTATGTTTTCTTTGATTTGTTTTCATTAATTTAGTTTTATTTTATTTTGTTATTAAACCAATCTAACCCCTTAAAACCTAAACACCGATTATTTTCATTTCAAAAGCTTTACACATACTCTCTGCGAGATCGACCTAGAATCACCACTACTATAGTTATAGGTCTGGTTTATTTTGTGTAGTGTTACGATACACTACGTCAATTTTGGCACTATTGACGGGGAGTGCTTAGTTTTAGTTTTAGTTTTTGATTTTAATTGGTGTTTTGTATATATTTTTTTATAATTAGTTTGTTTTCAATTATTTCTTGACCTTTTCACTTTTTGTTTAGTGTTTGTGTGAAAAAAAATGGATGGAAGTAATTTTTTTTCTAACTCATATTCCCAATCTTGTAACCATGTTTGGAGTGATCATACAAACTTTAGTTATGGATGGGATAGTCAACATAATTACTTCCTTGATAGTATGCAAGAAACACAACAATTTTCGTATAGAACAGAAGCTTCTTATCACGACTCAGAGTCATCTCTAGAAGACTTAATTAATATTATGACTGCTAATAATATTCAACTTTAATAGAATAACTGGCAGTTTTAACAGAGAATTCAATAGAGTATATAACAGTTCCAGTAGGAAATGAGGCAAGTCCACCAAGATATAATGTCTAAACTCCAAAATGTAGTAAACTAGATGGATCAAATGGCGGAAGCTCTCGACTACCTTGAATCACAAAGCGAAGAGAAGCAACCATCTCAACCTGAGGTGTACCTATGGGACACTAGTGTAGAGACCTTACAGGGTGAAAAGGAGCTTGAGAATCTTGAGAGGGCTACTTAAGGAATTGTTTGTGTCAAAGAAGTGGAGAAGGAGCTCAAAGCAGAAAAGGATCCATCCTTTAGCTCGAAGGTAAATACTAAGTTCCTAAGTTTTGTTAAGATTGACTCTTTACCTTTACCTAGCAGGTTAGAGAAAATAAACAAAGAATAAAAAGATTAAGAGACATTTAAAATATTCCAAGAGTGCGGGAACTCAGTTGAGATTAAGAGTTAGAGGATAGGGAAGACGCTGAATATGAATGGTCATCAACTAAGGCCCTATCCTGAAGAACCTCTAGTGGAGAAAGGCATGTGACACCTGAAGATCATAATTATGTTACATGATGAGGAAATCAAGGAGTCAAGCCAACGACAATTAAAAAAGGTACTTCATGAAAGGCAACCCAAGGGAAGTTAATTTCTTTTCCTTTACATTTTCGAATTTCTTTCTTATATACATTTGTGTTTTTTATTTTGTTCTCTTCTTATGTGTTTGTAAGTTTTTAATAAAAGAGAGAGGGAGAAACAAACAAACAAACAAACAATTTTTCTTTTTCTATTGCTTCTAAGATTATATAGTCATGATTAGAGTGTGAATTGAATAGAAAAATCCATGACAACTTTAGCATGTACTTTTGCTTTTGTGATTGGTCAATTTACATTATCTTTAGAAGAGTAGTGATTAGTGATAGACACAAGCTAGTGAAATTTTAAGCCTTATTAGACTGACACATCAATATCAGTCTCATTGTCTTTTGTTTATGTGTAACCTTCATGACATGTACATCCTAACTTGGCTTTGATTTTCTATTCAAGACCAAATTTTTATCACATGCATTAACATGAAAATGATTAGGCATTCTTTGTTTTTACAAGCTATTTTAACCAAATTGCCTACCTATTGATATGAATTTTCCTTTGTTAATCCCCTTTGAGCTTTATTAGTCTTTCTTTTGGTATTAACCACATTACATGCTATTAAACTTAACCAAATGTCCCACCCAAGCTATAAAGCTAGGGGAGAATTTGTTACTTGTTGATGATTGTGGATGTACAAAAGTCTTAAGTCTAGGGTGTGTATATATGTGGGTTGGTTATATTTATTAGAATGTCATTATATGAATTCCATTGATGGTGTAGCTTCTTTTAATTTTTATATGAAAAAATGAAGAAAAGAAAGAAAAAGAAAGAAAGAGAAAGAGAAAAACAAAAGAAAAGAGAAGAAGAAGGAAAAGAAAAAGAAAACAAAAGAACAAGATGTTTAAATAAAAGTATCAAGGAGGAAATGTATAAGTTTAGCAAAGTTACTCATTATTAGTTTTTCCTTTTAAAGTTGTAATGAAAGGGATACTTTAGTATAATGTGAATGAGAGAGATGTAATTCTTAACGGTCACTTCCTATGGTTACAAAGTCTTATTTATTATCAAATTTTGTGAGTGGTATATGCTTGATGTGGTTCGTGTATGAGAGCTTGAATTTCAGCTATGAAACATAGCTTTTGCATTCATCCTAACTGATGGTACCCTGTTTTGAATGAATTTTAGTTTTTACGCTTGATGTTGCATTGAGTGTTACTTTTGCTTCACTAGCTTCGATGACTTTTATGCTACTTTACCCGAACACATCTCACCTTAACCTTTGCCCACATTACCACCCTAAAAAGTATTTTGATTTATGATTTTGCATGCAACCCTTAGTGGTGAAGAAATGAAATGATTTGTAAAGTTGTGGAATGTCTTAATTGTGAATGGTGTTTGAGTGCACCCATGAATACATCTTATTTAAATACATTTTCCAAATATACCACTAGATTGCTCATTTTCTAAAGGTGTTGAAAGTTGATTGATTTTCAGTAAAAGCGTTGAATGTTGATTTCTTTCTATGGTTTTTGAACGTCATTCATCTTTGCTTATGACTATATGATCTTGGGAAATATAGGAAATAGGTAAACATTTTAGGTTTGTGATCTTAATTTTGATGTTTTACCCGAGGACGGTCAAAAGCTAATTGTGGGGGGATTGATATGTTCTTAATTGATTTTATATTTATTCAATAACACTTAGTGATTAATGATATGAAAATGCTTAAGATATTCACTTTAGTTCATATATGGTTTTAGGTACAATTCGAAATCAAAAGAGCTAAAATGAGATGAAAGCATTATAATTGAGCCATTTTCTGAAGATTCACACTCACTTGTCTTCATGGAGCAAGAAGAAAAGATTAAATCTAGAGAGTGTCTCCTAGGTTACTCGATAGCTAGGTTTAATTAACAAGTGTCTCTCAATAAAACATGACCTAAGGGAAAACCGGGGTTAACATAGCTTGTTGTTAATCTACGACCAATAGTTAAAAGAGAGGTGTGAAGATAACAATTCAATGAAATATGTCTAATTGGGTGTAGGCTGAGATTGAACCAAAGAACCGAATCCCTAATGAATTCATTACTTTCATCATTTTTGCATGTTTTTTTAATTTTTTTCATTAGGTTAGTGTTATTTTATTTTGTTATTAAACCAATCAAACCCCCCTCCAAAAAAAAAGCTAAACAACGATTATTTTCATTTCCAAAGCTTACACATACTCTCTGTGGGATTGACCTAGACTCACCACTGCTATAGTTATAAGTCTAGTTTATTTTGGGTAGTGTTACGACAAGCTACGTTAATTAGCTAAATAAAAGAGAGGATCACGATTTTTATAGTGCCTTTGGTTTTGCATCCGGATAATATGTTTTATAGGCTTTTAAGAGATGCTTTCTTCAATAAATGTTTTATATGAAAATGAAAGAATGGATTATTGTTAAAAGCTTTGACTTATGACAGATGTTAGAAAGTAAAAGAGACATCAAAACATATGAAATTTTTTCAAATATGAGTGAAAAATAAAGAAAAAATTGCTTTCTTACTATAAAGTTACAAGAATCATAGATATTAAATAGGAATGTGAATGGGTAATCAAAATGAATACCTATTGGTTATATTGGAACACAAAAACCAAAATTTTGGATAAGCATGTTATGATAATTAAAAACTTTGAATTATGTCTAAATTTTAAGGAAAATACTTTGTATTATCATAAGAGCATTAATTGATAAGTTTTTTTAAAAAATTATGTATTAGAGTAACCACGCTAAAAAATACTTGAATAAGTTAAAATGACGTAGGATGCTTTCAATGTTTGGATAGCATTTTTAGAGGAGGTTTATCTCCTTTTATATACTTGACATTGAAATTGTACTTATTAAACTACTTAGCCCATCTCAATAATTATATGGGAGAAACAATCTTTTTTTTTTAAATGTAGCATCTTAGGAAAAAAATAATATTTCATTTCAAACATAAAATGATGCACTGCTATATGGAACACCAAGTTCTCTATTTCTTGCTTTAAAACTAAGACCTCTTGTATATAAAATAAAAATGCATTTTTTAATCTTTGTAACAAACACTCTTATAGGCATATATTTGTTATTTTCCATTTTTTCTAAAAAAGTACTTATTTGTTGCTAATTTATATCTACAATATTTTTTTTCATTAGGAGAATCTTCAAAGGTGATAAGTTATTTACCATACATTCTATCTATTATATGACACTAGATTGAGCGTGTGGCCATGATAGAACATTTTTCTTTAAAACATGTTTTAGCAAAAAATTAATTAAGATAGTTTGAAATAAAGTTATCAAGACAATTAGTAATTTCAAGGAATTGCTATACTTGCTTCTTAATGAAGTTTTCATTTGGAACTTGAAATTTAATTAACAAATAAGAAGGAAAGCTTAAGGCTTTACAAAAGGAAAAAAAAAAGAGACTAGCCCTTTGAAGGGGAAAAATTAGAACTAAAGGGCAAATAAAGATAAGATATCAAAAGAGGAAGCTATGCTTATACTACTACAATAAGGAAAATTATAAAAAAAAATTAAACAATAACATAAGCAAAGGATTCATGCAAGTTGCATTTGGATCTTAACTAAATAATTGCTTTTACAAAGTCTATAGATGCCATCCTTTTTTCATTAATCAAGCACAAACTATTAGATAAAAAATTGGAGCTATTAAGAGATTTGACTTAGTAAATTCTTTTATTCCTTTCCCTCCATATTGCATATATGTTATAGATTAATACAATTTTGAATAAACTAGATTTTCCTCCTAGATGTTTTAACTGATTTCTAGCCTAATCCACCAAACTTGGAAATTCCTTCTCTAGGCAGTAATGACCAAATAGTTGATGAATGGAGCTCTAAAAAGTTTATGATAATTGGAACTAGAAGAACAAGTGGTTGATAGTTTTAGAGAGTAAATTTCAAAGTTGACAAGTGAGATCCAAGCAATTCTTAAGCTTATGTCTGGTTTTTAATCTTGTTTAATTACCAACTAGAAAATAAATGAAACTATGGTAGTGTTATTCTTAGACTAAAACAAATCATACTAGCTTATCTTATGGTTTTGCCTCCTAAATAATTATGTATATGACTTATTGGTGCATCCATTTGATTTGTTTCCTTACTATACTATAGAGTCCAAAGAAGATGGATTAGGTTTATAACTAGGCAAGTTGGTTTTAAGTAGAGACATCCCCTTGTATTACAACTCCACTTCCGTCCACTAATAACTCCTTTAAATTTTACACTTTCACTTATTGTGTATAAATTAATTCTCATATGAAGAGGGACTAAATTACACTAATTACCATATTAAAATCAAATTTCTTGGCCTTAACAATCAAGCATTTAAACTCTAAGCTGAGGTGTTTCCTCATTTTTTGCATTTGATATAATGTCTAGGATCTCTCCGTGTTAGGTTTCATTCTACATAATCCCTTATTAGTTTGATAGTAAGTGTACATCCATCTAACCAAATTTGCTTCCTTATTATTAAATAATCTTTAAATACTTATAATGATTAGCAATAGGTTCCTGACTTTTATAGACACAATTATTAAACTCCTTTCTCTTTAGAAAAAAAAGAAGCTCATTTTTGTTTATTATAAGAAGACTTCCCAATATCATCTAAGCATAAAATGTTTTCGAGAACCAAGTGAGGATCTAATATATATAATGGTTATTTAAAATTGAAAGAATAAGTTAGAGTACTTGCATAAGATAATGATTGAGTATGGTAGCTATAAATCCTCTTTTTTATAGAATAAATTAGAGGTAAGCAATCACTAAAGGATGCTCTTTTAGTTATAATAGAAATTAACGAGTATTTGAAGAGGACTTGCTGAGGGAGAAGACTACAAATTTTACAAAGAGAATCCACATTCTAAGCTCCAAATGATATATAGAGTATACTTTTATAAGAATTAATAGATAAAATTGAAAGCTTAAAGAATTAGCATAAAAAAATAGCTAAGATAATTCATAAAACTTCTAAGGGAATCAGAGCCAACATGTTATAACAAGATCAAATCATCAATAAATGACATGTTAAAGATTTTAAACCTAAACACTAATTCTTGATACTGATAGTTTCTTAGTGATTTCTTGATTCTCTGTTCAGTATTGCTGCCTATTTTATTTTGATTGTTGAGTTTTATTTTCTTTATTAAAAATCAAAATTAAATTCATATACTAAATTGATAACAATAATTACTATTAGTCATCGTCTTCATGAAATTGACCCTTACTTGCTAATTCTAACTATAACTACGTGATGCACTTGCCGACAATTCATAATTGACTAACTACATTTAGGTCAATCATATACATTGTATTAACATCCTAGGAAAACAAATGCATAAAGACAATTGTCAAAGAAGTTTTAGTCTAAAGTTTCAAAAGCCTTATTAAAATCTATATTTAAGATGAAAATTTTGATTGAAGTCTTGGTATTATAATATTTAAAGAATTTTTGGATAAGTAAAATATTATCATCAATATTTTTCCCTTGAATGAATTCACTAAGGCAAAGAAAGAAGTGGTATTTCCAGTTATCAAACTAGAAAGAAGTGGTATTTCCATTAACAATATTGTTCTAACGTGATGGCACAATCTATCCCTCGGTTTGGCATTTGTAGTAAGGTCCATAAGTTGTTTACTTGAGATTTAGTGCTCCAGAATTTTTCTCTATTAAGGAAATGGAAATGTATCTTTTTAAACTAAAGGGACACTGTCAAAATGAATTTCCATATTTTTTTTGCCAAAAACATGTTGTTTATAACTTTAATAGATCTGATCGCAAAATCTCCTTCATTCTTAGAGACACAAAGAAATCTTTCCATTTAACCTTAGCTTATTTTTATTTGTTTAGGTCTCCAATCCATAAAAAGTTTTTGGTTCACTTCTCTATAGTCTTAATTATGGTTCAAGGGAGGCTAATATGAGAGCTCTAATACATATAGAGGTTAATCAAGATTAAAGACATAATTCATAAATTACCAATATAAGAGAGATACTTATTATTATAGCTCCTTATACTTATTTGAATGGTATTAGATAAAGGTTTGACAATCTTTGTTGATAATTCTTGTAGTTCTAATTAGCATAGGAATCAAAGGAGGTTTGTCAAGTCTTACCCCTATTATATTTGCCAAAGTTTCAACCTAGTTGGCATCTCCTCCTAATATATAAAAAAAATGTTTTCTCAAAGTTAATCTTAAGGATAGATAGTTCAATGAATTGCTTCATTGTATTCATGAGTGTTCTTATTAAAGATTCATCTGCTTTTTACAACAATATGAGATCAGTTACAAAGCAAAATTGATTGAGTTTCATTGTTCTGCACTTGCAATAATAGGTAAATCATGAAGTGAATTAATCATATTTTTAGTCTCATATTGAATGAAATTTTCTTGTTATCTGAGTTTCTTTTATTAATTTTGGTACTTAAGTTGTTAAAATTTTATTTATAGGTCTAGTTCACTCACTCTAAGCAAAAAGGAACAAATTCAAACAAGTTTGGAGAAATTTGGAGCTAGCCTGATTGAGCTATGGAGTGGATGATAGTGTAAATGGCCGTGTTAGAGAGTTTAGAGGCATGATGAATATTTCCTTTAGAACATGCCTGTGTTTATAGTGAGAAGGCCATGTCGATGGTGCATGTCTGTGTTTGTGTACATGTTAGCATTAGAAAGTGTCGCATGTCTATTTGAGAAACACAACCACCAATATACCTTTGTTTATGCCCTTATATCTCCTAAAATTCGAAATTAACTTTAATTTAATAACTCTTTTCATATTATCTAACCAATAATTAAGGCAATATTGATAAGTTAGTCAATATAACTTAACGATAAAGTTATTTGATGAAGATAGTAGGATATCCTAAAGCTTCCATTTCCTCAAGGATAAAGCTTCAAACAACTAAGTCAAAAGCTTTATGGATATCTATCATCATGGTGTAGCTTTTATAAATTTGTTCTTATGATAATCATTTAGTAACTATTATAGTAGAGTAATATTATCACATATAATCCTTCCATAAATGAATGACTCTTAACTAAGATTGATTATTCAAGTTACAAAGCCTTAATATGGTTGCTAGCATCTTTGCCAATATCTTATATAGCAAATTACAATAAAAAATTAACATGTAGTCTTAAATATTGGTAGGATTAAACCTCACTGGGTTCAGGCATATATATATTCTATTCATCTCCTTAAGCATTTCCCATTAGAGAGGAGCTCTAGAATGGATTTTAAGACTTGATCCCCAACCAGATGCGATGTTTTCTTAATAAAAAGAGAATTTGGCCCATCAAGTCCTAGGGCTTTCTCAAGGCTTAAACTATAAAGAGTCGACTCCACATCTCCTTTACAAAATTTTCTAATTAAGTTTTTTATCTATTCATCACTAATAAGTTTAAAAAATTGAGTTTAAGAAAAGTGGAGTCTAAAAGAGTTGTTTTGCCTATATAGACTTTTAAAGTGATGAAAGATATTAAGATCCTCCTAAGAAATAATTTCGTTAGAATTTCTTCTATTTAAAATTGCATTATAAATGTATCTTAAGTTCCTATCTCCATTCCTCAACTATTGCACCTTAGATCCCCCTACCTGGCTAGTGAAGAATTAATCTTTAAATGTATTTATGCAAAGCTTCCTTTTTTAGATTGTTATGGGCTTATTTCTAATATCAACATAATAATTGTTTTAGGCTAGATTCAGGGCTTACTATAAGTATTAATATCCTTCAACATGTCATTAGTTTTTTTAAAATATTTTTAATTCCTTTTTCACATCCTAAAGTCTCCTTAAGCACTTGTTGGCCTCAAACCTTTTTAAATGTGTTTGAAATTCTCTTATCACTGCTTCATCAAACCCCTCTAGATCAACAAAGAAGTAGTTAAATTTAAATGGGCTTTATCTACTTTCAAGTTTATTCTTCAGTTAATTCTCAATTGGAGAATGATAATACCAAAATGGCCTTTTCTATTTAAAAATTAACTTAGCCAAAGTGCATTAACCATAGCTTTATCAATGTTTTCCCTGATGAGTCATTTATCTTATTAATTATTGATCTAAGTGAAATAGTTTCCATCAGATTTTAACTCCATAGCTCTAACACAATACCTGAATCCATCATTAAAGAAATTTATTCCTAATTTTTCCCCTCTAGCTTTATGCTAAAAAAGAATATTATTTAACTCTTAGTATAACCATGGAGGAGATACATTGGAATGAATGTTCATCAATTTTTTTTCCATATGTTAGCTTTTTGGAAGGCAAAGTTTACAAAATAGACAAATGTGACACACAAGATTTTAGATCTATGCAAGATTTCAACTAGCTAATGAATGAATTACGTAGAATACCTAATGCTGGTGATATTCAATACACTTAGATTATAAGTCACAATGATTCTTCATTCATATGATCTTAATGATTGGTCAATATAGTCCAAGAATTCCCAAAAAATTATGATTGTTTTCTTTGATTTTTTTAGTAAACCAACTAACATAAGCTTTTTTGTATTCAAAAAGTCAAAAACAACTTGTATTTTGGGGGAGTTAATACCCCTCACATTCCAAACTATTATGGATATATGGATTATTTATCTAGGCTACTCTGATCTATCCCTCTCTTTTTTTCTTATCACTTCTCCTACTTCTAAGTGTGAATTCCTTTATGCGTGAGGCATTATATGTTATATCATTAATGTTTTAACCTGGGCCAAATTTGTATATGAGGCAATGAGTTCCTCCTAAGGATTCCACATATCGTCTTCCCCTAAACTTATCTTACATCTTCAACTTCTGTAGCCACCTATTCTTAGCAAATAGAAGTAAAACCAAACAAGTTATGTTCATGAGCATTATTCTTAGTCTGAGACCCCCTTATTTGGTCATATCCCTCCTTTATCTTTTCATTGTCCATACTAGCATTTACTTTCTCCTTATGCTAATTATTATGGAGATTTTTTGTAATTCCTTAAAGTTCTCTTTAGTGAACAATTTGCTAGTCGACTTCTATATGGCTTTTTCCTTTTGTTTAGAGAGGCTTCTTCCTTTTGTTTAGAGAGGCTTCCAATGGTATGAGGTAGATATTTCAAATTCCACTAGAGTACCATCTTCTTCCAATCTTTTCAATCTAAGGGTTTTTAGGGAGTTCTCTTTTTTTAATTTTCGCTTCTATATGGAATTATGCATAGCCTTTTTTGCCTAGGGAAGCATTGTTTCATCTAACAAAGTAGTTTTCCAATAAAGCTAGCTAGATAGCTTCAACTCAAAGTGCTCGAATATTCTAATAGAATATTGTCAAATGTGTCAAATATGAATCACTTTCAACTTAGTCTTATCTATAACCATACCTAGTTTATGTAATTGAAGAATTAAAAGCTATATATTAGTACGCCAGGGACTTTGCTCAAATGCTTTCAAAGCATTAGTTTCACTGTTGAAGCTGAACAAGAAAAAGTCTTCCTTAATGATGAGGGTTCTCTTAAATCTGATATTGTCCATCTATCTTTTGTCCATGTTTTCATCAAGGGAAAAGAAGGTCTTTTTTTAGGAAAATAGCTAATAAGAGAGCTACTCAATTTACTTACTCCAGATTGAAGTACTTTCAGAGGAAGTGAGACCATATGAGGATCATCATTTGTTGTTGGGGCAATGTATTTAAGCTTAGTGTGAGGAGAAGCTTCTCCAACCACCTAAGGGTAGGTCCTTCTCTTGATAATAGTTTCAAAGTCCTAATTGTTCTTTGAGAATTCAGATTGAAGGAATTGAGGTGACATGAGCTTGAGGTTTTTGTCAAATTAAGGAGTGGCATCTTGAACTAATGACTTGGTTGGAGTACTTGAGGTGATGCTTATGTAGGTGAAGCATAGAAGAATGAGGTTGTTGATGGTAGTAGGAGAGGAAGAGGAGGTAAGGGATAGGGCCAAGCTCAAGGCTAGCAGGGAGAATCCCACATAGTTTATTACCTTAATATGTAATTGAAACTTAAAAAAAAAGATGAGGTTAGATAGTTTTGTTGCTAAAAAAAGGGAGGAAGGATCGCTTGATACCTAGTAGTGAGAATTTAGACAATCTCTCTTAACCTTTAAAATTAAATACTTCTGAAAAGTCTAATAAAAAATAAATAATTTTTCCTTTTTCTTATTATATGAAATATATTTTTAGTGTAATAAAAGCATTATAAGACACGTTCATCATTATAATATTTTCAACCTTTCTATTAAACAATAAATAGGCATCTTAATTTTGTTATTACGTTCTAAGCATTCAAGGTTTTGATTATATCATTTTTTTGTTAATTATTGACCGATCATTGTTTTGTTAATTATTGGCATTAAAGGTATACTTATACCACAAATAATTTTTTGATTTAAAACTTAGTGATGTAAAACTTTTCTCATTTTAAGATACGTTCTTATGTTTATTATGAGTAAATTTTCTATTCAACTTTTTCATGACTTATATTTACATAAAGGTTTTAATTTGTTCAAGAAATAGAAGTTTCGGAAATTTAACAATTTAATTGAAATCTAAATATATATATATAAATGTCAGATTATTCATGTTTATCATATGAATAGTGATACATCAATTAAAAAGATATTATCAGTAAATTCATTCCAACTTTAAGCGCAGGTGAAATGCATAAGGCTTAGACATAAATTTATCAAAACCATCCAATGCCCAACGACCTTCTTGCTTTTAGTTTCCAAGTTGTTATCAATCTCTTCTTTTTTTCTCCCTTTACTCCTATTAAACTAAAGGGACATTGCTGGTTTTTAACCTTAAATTAGAGGGATATCATTGTCTTTGAACCAAGTGAGGCTTCAGGATATAAGAATAGTTGCGCTCCGACAGGCAAAGTTGAAGTTGGTGATGTCAGAGAGAGGATCGAAGGAGAAGAAATGGAAAATAGAAAGAGAAAATGAAGTTAGATCATAGCAAGATGAAAAGGCGTGTAGAGAGAAGAAGAATAATATAAAAAACAGCGAAAGTGGAAGGAAAGCGATAGAGAGCAAACAGAAAGTGGGAAAAGAACAAGAGTATGGAGTAGCTGAAACTCTGACACAATTGACGCCATCACCACCACCACCATTCACGACCGGCCACGCCACCTTCCCATGCGATGCGACGCCCTTTCTTCTGCACTACTGGTCAATCCTCGATTGTTCATTTCACTGTCGGTCATCATAAATCTTGTTCTTAGTTCTGTTATTTGTTTTGATTATCTACTGTGAGTTTAGGCAAGAGTTGTTCTTATCTGGTACTTTTGTGGGTTAGTTTCCATATATGGAGTTTTGATTAAAACAATGAAGTGGATTTTCTATGCCCATGTTTCCTTTGTCCCTCGGGTTGTGAAACATGGGAGCAGGGACTGAACCTAATCCAAACAAGTTTATGTCTTTCTCTACGATCTCTCCGTTTTATTTATGTTACTAATCCATTTTGTTGAAATAAAGACCTTACCTTAGCGGGCTTACTCCTCTATCTCATATCCGTTCGCATCCTATCTTTGCCTGGCTCTCATAAGGGCCGGTGATCTCTATTTTTCACTTAGTTTCTATAGTTACTCCAAATGTTATTTATTGAGAAGGAGTTGTGTGAAAATATTGGAAGATTTGGTTGGCATACTGTGTTTTTGATTTCACATTTGGTATTTTATTTGTTCATTTATTATATCTAAGATAGGAGGGAGAGAACAAGGATTTGTTTTTTGGATATGGAGACCAGCTGAGTATATTTGCTTGGTAACGACATCAGTGGTTTTGAGCTATTTGTAAGATTTTGAGGAGTCAGACGGGGTCACTTCAAGTCTCTTCTCTATATAATCTGAAACACCTCCCTCTCAAGAGCCTGCATGCGGCCAAAAGACCAGTTCATATATATCTTGACCGACCCAATCATAATCCCAGAATATAAGAGAAGAGACGATATCTTGCAGAGTTGAGTATAAAAGGAGACAGAAAGAGAGATATAGAGAGATGCAGCAGCAGGGTAGAGGACTGAGTGATGAGATGAATCAAATCCCAGATCAAAGTGTGAAAACGATGCAAGGAGATAATCAACAGCAACCACAACAACATCAAAACCCACCACAGAAATGTCCTCGATGCGATTCTCTTAATACAAAGTTCTGTTATTACAACAACTACAGTCTCTCCCAGCCTCGGTACTTTTGCAAGACTTGCCGGAGGTACTGGACTCAAGGTGGCACCCTAAGAAACGTCCCCGTAGGAGGAGGTTGCCGGAAGGGCAAGCGCAGCAAAACTTCTTCTACTACGTCTTCTTCTTCATCATCAAGTGAGAATTCTAGGTCTCAGTCGCAACAGCCGCCACAAGTGCCGCAGAATCTGGTGACCCCACATAATATCGTCTCAAGTACCGCTAATACAGGTAATACAGTTTGTGCTCCTCTGGGTGGTAAGGACTTTAGGAACTTGGTTTCCCCTTCTGGGATTGCTTCAATGGAACTGGACTATCCAAGCGGTGGTTACTTGGCTTCTTTGGCGGCGATTCAGTCTTTTAACAACCAACAACCGCCATTTCTTAGTCATCACGAACCTGTAAATCATTCCATCAATCCTAGCGTTGATTTGGTTGGTTCTTCAAATCTGAGGCAGGTTCATGGTCTCAATGTAGTTCCTTCCTATGGATTGTCACAGCATCCCAAAATACAACAGCAAAGACAGTTCTTTCAAGGCGGTGATACGGAAGCAAAGAGTAAAGAGCATCGGTTTTATGCTGGCGAAGAGGGGATTATTAGACCTGCAAGTTCTTCTCAGCATCAAAATTGGCACCAGGGCGGTTATATAAGCAACTCTAGCCCTACTGACCCTGCTTTGTGGAGTATCAGCACCACCGCCACAACCACAACCACCACCCCAGGCAACACTGACAATAGCAAAAATACCACGGCGGGCTCATCTTCTTTCAGAACAGATCATCACTGGCATGATCTGCCAGGATATGGTCACCCTCCCTGAATTTAATTTCAGCCTTCGTTGTAGCTACTTCAAAGCTCCGAACAGCAGACAGCTTGCGTACCAGAAAAACACCATGCATTCTTTTTTTATCACTTCTTCCTTTGCATCATAGGAGAAAAACTAGCCTTTCTTTTGGGGTTGCTGGGTATAATGTTTTTCTTCATAAACATAAATCGAATTGAACACTACAGGAGGCAATGTCCCGTTTTGTGCTTTACCTTGTAGATAATTGCTGGAATATTGAGTTAGGTTGTACTGAAGTTCTGATCAAAGATAAAATGCTTGTTTGAGCTTTTGTTTATAAGGATGCGAAATCTTATTGGAAATCGGTCACTACTTATAGCTTTGATATTTAATTGGTTAGGGTTTTTCAAAAAGTAGAAGGAAGAACTAATTTAAAAGAGTGAATGAGCCGAGATGGTGGAAAGCAAATGTCTTTGTATTAAAGTTTAGTTCTGTGTGCATGTGGGTGACTGACGACGCAGAGATGCCTTAAACTTTCCCTTTTGCAGTTTAAAAATGCTTTTGATCTCACTTTACACCTTGTATTACTCAGTCGTAGCCCTGAGTTCTCTCTCTCTTTCAATTCATGTGGAAGCCATGTTCATTATAATTTGCAAAATTGACACGAGGTGGGGGTTATCTGATACTTTTTGTTATTGAATTGCTGATTAAATGTCAATAAGCTTTTGCCAGGAAACAAGATTCAACTTGAGCAGCACATCAAATCCAATTATGGAAGTGAGTTCACATTTTGAGTTAATACTTCCGAGGTCCTTTTTTTTTATCACGGGTCTTTAAAATAAATCCTTCTGCTTGCAAGTAAGGAAAGTACCACCACCTAAAAGTTATTTTCCAAAGGGTGCAATTTTATTGCGGGTTAAACAAAAAACATTATCAGATTTGTTCAATTTTATAATTATAGTCCAAACTTTTAAAAGTAATAATTAAATATTCAAAATTTTAATTGTTTTTAATTCCAGCTTGACGTTAGTTTCTCTATTAAGTTTTTTGACGTGGCTTATCACGGTTCCAAAAATCTTGAATATTTATACACGTCATACTTAATTAAACTAACTAATTAAGTTTAACTAAACTATGTCGTATATAGCTTTGCAAGTGTAATTATGTAATTATGTAAAATTCTTTACAAGTGTGTCCAAGATCATTGTTCCTAAAGAATTTTGTTCCTCTATATGGCTTAAGAAACTCATGATTTCCTCCATGTTATCTAATTGCTTGTTTGTCATGTAGCCTCTATTTCCAACTTTTCCTTCTCCTTCTACAAGCTAATAGCTGTCTCGCTCTCATTTTTCAAATCCCTATCAATCTGGATATCAAATCCTGAAATTATATTAATATAGAGGGAGTTAAAGGAATAGTGATAAAGGAATTCAGGATAATGAAGGAAATCCTCCTCTCTTCTCCTCTTTAGAAGTACCTTGTTAGGTAGGAGTATTATCAAACTCTAAGGAACTACACAACAATTCTTTCACTGATGCGACTTAAGGAACCTTAAGTGGGTTTATTCATAATGAATATTCTAATATGAAAGAAGTTTCTAATCCCTTAGAAAATGCAGATTCCAATTTAGCTTCCCCCTTGGTACATATGGTTACAACTGGTAACAAAATGGAATCTTCAATAGTGAAGTTGAGCATAACCTTCTCTCCTCATAAGCTACAATCCATTCAGATAATGATGCAAGCAATAGCTTTAACCATCCTTCAAGAAGGAGATCTAACAAGAAAAGAAGGAAATCCTTCCCTTGCCTTCTAAATGACATTAGTATCTTGGAATGTGAGGGGTCTAAATTTCCCCTCTAAACCATTAGCTTTTAAGTATTTTAGGTCTCTTAATAAACCTTGTTTGGTTGGCTTTTTGGAAGCTAGGATAAAGGAGAATAAGTGTAAACACCAACACTTTTTTACAAGCCAGTGACATACTACCACAAATCATTGGGAGGATCATTTTCGCTTATGAAACTAAAAAGATTAAGATTGTTCACTCAATAATGATTGGTTAGCTAATCCATGTAATGTTGAGATAGAAACAAAACCTAATTGTTGTTCAAGTAACCTTTTTATATGCATAGAACCTTACTTTCCAAAAGTTGATTCTTTAGAATAAACTCAAAGAGATTGCTATCTCCATCAACTCCTCGTGGATCATATTAAGGGATTTCAATTGTGTGATTCATCCTTATAAAGCTAATGACAACTTATGCATAAGAGATCGCACTAATGAACTTAGAGAGTGTGTTGCGAACGTTCAAGTTATAGAATTGATGATGGAAGGGCAATTTTATACTTTGTGCAATAATTAAACAGGGAGGTAATTATATAGGAAGAAATTAGATAGAGCAATAGTTAATGATCTTTGGTTTCAAGCTTTTCTCGAAAGAAAAGCAATATTTGGTAATCCTTTATTTTTATATCATTCCCCAATTTTAGTGCAATTTGTGAATTCCTTTATCAAAAGAAGATCTCCTTTCTACTTTAACAACTTTTTGGTAGATTTGAATGGGTTTGAGGAGGCAATTCAAAAAGGGCTCAATAAATCTATTCAAGGACATAAAATAGTCATTTGCTTTCAAGAAGATTTAAAAGGTGAAAGAAGAGCTTAAAATTCTCAACTAAGCAAATGATGATAACTCTCAGAAGCCAGTCACTGATGTTATGAACAATCTGAAAAAAAAATCCAAACCCAAATTTATTTGAACCATTCTTGCTCAACTATTCAAGCAAAAGAGAAGTTAGCTCTTCAAAATCACTCTCAGGCTCTCAAAATTAATCACTCTCTTATGATGTAAAGATTGAGGATCCTTTGGTTAAAGGATGGTGATAAAATGCCAAGTTTTTTACAAAGTTGTTCTCTCAAAATCCAATATGAATAGGATCTTTACTCTAAAGAATGAGCTCAATTCTATTATTTGTTCTTAACCTAATCTTCTTCAGGAAGCCTTCTTTTAATTCTCAACGTATATTTGGTATTTATTGCCTTCCAAGTGTGTATGTAGATTATAATTGTCTTCATGGACTTAAAAGAGAAGAATTCAAATGAAAACAAGGCATAAAACGAAGATTCGGTGCACAGAAAAGATGCATAGCTGTGTAAATTTGCAATTTTCAGAGATTTTGATTATGCACGGTTTGATGGTATGATGCACAGCTGTGCATCAGCCCTTGCATCTCCCAAAACCCTAGATTTTAACATAATTCACCCTGAATTGAGAAGAGGAGATGGAGGGAGGCGATTCTAGACATGGACATCATTCTCAAGGCAGGAAACATGAGGAATTTATCAAAAGATCCATCAAAATGCAAGATCAAACCTCCACATCATAAAATTATTCGATAGAAAACAATCAAGGAGATTTAGAATTATGAACCCATTATTTTCAATTCGTTTTTCTTTCAATGTATGCTTGATTTCATTTTTGATAATGTGTGACTAAACATGATATTAGTGTTTAGTTTAGATGAACCCTATGTTGATGCGTTAATATGTTTTGATTCTTTTATTGATGCAATTAGATTGATTATTTTATTGTGATCCAATTACATGTTTTATTTATGTTCTAATAAACCCGAGAATATTGGATCATAATATGATTTCATACACAGAGATTGATAAATCCTATTGATAAACAGATCTACCGTAATTGGAAAGAGTTGATTGTAACCCTAGAGATGGGATGACATAAATCTTTCAGATTAGGGTCAAACCTAATAGAGAGATTCACAAATTAGAAAAGCAATCCTATAAACTTTAACCTGAGTAATTCGATTGAAAACGTTAGGATTAGTTATTAGTAGACTCATGGTCAGCTATTAGTATACCATAGAAATCTCCATAATCCAATAAATCAATAATCCAATTGAGTAATAAAAGATCAATCTGTTAAGGATTTAGGGGGATTCAAAACCTAGATACTAATTATTGATATCTGTAATTTTCTAAGTGAATTCTTAATTCTCTGTTCAATATTATTTTCTATATTATTTTACTTGCTTTAGTTTTTATTTTCTTTATTAAAATCCAAAATCAATTTGTAGGTTAGATACTAGGAAAAAAGGTAATTACTAGTAATCACTATCTTCGTAGGATCGACTTGTACTTCCTGGCACTAGCTACAATTACGTCTTGCACTTGCGGTTATTGCAATATTGACTAAGTTAAAATAAGTCAATCAATCATTATAATGTGGGAGATTTTAAGGAACTATTCAAGAAAGAAAGGAAGCAAGAACAACATGCTCAAAGTTGACTTCAGGAAAGCTTACGACACTATAGATTGGAATTTCCTTAGAAATGTACTAAGATATATTGAATTTTTAGAAAATTATGTTGCATGGATTAAGTAATGCTTCTCGAATCCATTGTACAAAATATTGATCAACAGGTAACCCACAAGAACCGTCAAAAGCACCAAATGGATTAGGCAGGGGGGATCCCATTTCCCTACCTATTTTCTCTAGTCATGAATGCTTTCAATAGACACCTAAAGAAAGTTGTAGACAAAAGTAAACACGTTAAGTACTATTCTAAATGTAAGAAGTTGGGCATAATCAATTTGAGCTTTATATATGATTTTATTTTATTTTCTAGAGTAGACAACAATTCTATAGAAACACTCATGATTGTATTGAAAGTCTATAACAAACAATCTGGCCTTAAAGCAAACTATTCAAAGAGTGGTATCTATATATCTACCAATGCAGTGAATCAAGAGCACTAGTTAGCTACTCTCACTAGTTTTAATATATACCACCTCCCAATCATGTACCTTAGCATCCCAATATCATCCTCAAAAGCTTCCTATAATGAATTCAAGCCACTAATTGAAAAGAATATAGTCTAGGGTAGCAAGCTAAAGGAAAAAACATAATCACTCCATTCCATTAGTTTTCATTGGAAAACTCATATCGCATTTCCCCATGCATTCATCAAAAAATTTACAAATCTTTAAAAAATTCTTATGGCTAGGATGCAAAGAAGATAAGGCCAAAAAAAAATTAAACAGATATAAGTATGCTCACCCAAGAGTAATAGAGGACTGACTATGATTCCCCTTAAAATTATAAATATGGTGATGCTAAAAGGATATGGAGACTAATTAGAGACAAAAAAACTTTTATAGAAAAAATGGTTACACTAAAAGGATATGGAGACTGATTAGAGACAAAAAACTTTTATAGAAAAAATGGTTACATAAATATTACGTTGAATGTAATAACTTCTACAATTTCAAACTCCCAAACTTTGTCTCCATAATAATAAGATTCATTGTCAAAATTAAAGAGAAAGTAGGGTTGGAAATTCAAAATTTGATAGGCAATGGCAAAAGAACTATGTTCTAGACTGATAGTTGGGTATCAAATGATCCATTGGATTATATAGATCACTTAGCCCCACTCAGAAATGTGACAGGAAATGTTGCAATAGTAGTTATAGTCCTGGAGCAAAAGGAATCAATACAAAATGCATTTTTCTTTTTTTTTTAATATCATCACATTGATAAACAACATTACATTAAATGTCAATGAAGAAGACATGATCATATACAAAATGTACAAGCTCTAGTGATATTATAAATTTGCCACACAGACAAGTTTTTTAATGTAACATGAAAAAGGATCCTTGGGCTAGGATTGTATGGTGCAAACACTTGCTCCCCTGTGCTTCTATACTTTATCGATAAGTAATAAAAACCAATCTCCCTACCATTGACAAGCTGAAAAAATATATAGCAATTCCAAATCGTTGTATACTATAAAAGAATGAACAAGAAACCATACCAGTGAAACATGGAATATGATCCTCAATAGATGAAACTTAACTGAATCACTAATAGACTAGTATGAGATTATTCAATGGAGTTCATTAATGAAGTATAACAATGAGGTAAGTAGATGGTGTTATTGCCTATCACTATCTTAGTTACCTCGATTTGGGATAAAAGAAACATACACTTGTTCTATAATGTAAGGCAATGTAAAGAGCCTTTTAACAAGAAACTACTCATCAGGATCAAATTCCATATCAACCTGCTCAAAAACAAGTTCAAAAACACTTCTCATATTGAAAGCAGGTGGAATGTATAACAAACAACAACAAACAACTTAGCCACGTAATAAATTAGAATTCTCTTTTAGTAACTGACACACGAGTAATTGGTAAAGTCTTATCTTTTGAATTTACATTGTTGTTACACAATGTAGACATTTTGTACTTATTATAGATTTACCTTCAAGGATAAATTCAATTTCAATTTTTTAGAAAAAGAAAATACAAAGTAATCTATTATATGCAATGATTAATAAAAATTTTGGTCCAATGAAGCCTAATATCTACTTATCTAAGTGTAGTCAGTTCTCACAATTTTATGTGTATACACAAAATGTAAATGTTATATACATCATATGACATATAGTATATACACAATTTATGTGTATACAATATATAGGTTATTCTTACATAGGCATAAATCGATCATTATATATAAATCATGAGTGGGCCCACTTTGTAAGAATGGAGAAGCTATGTTATTATGTTATTTTAGACCTCCAAATGTAATATCCCATCTCCCAAGTTGTTAAAGGATCTAAAGTGTTAGACTATGGAGTCACATGAGTCATATTATATGAGAATTTCAAGAAAAGCATTTCATTAACATGCATCATATTCATGTACGTACATAAACCATGATTTAGAAATATTGCAAAGATAG
>JAOQMM010000002.1:14780002-14792061 GCA_027563515.1 Erythroxylum platyclados
ATCTTTTCTCAAGATAGCCTTCATCTTCAACTTCCACAATGAGAAATTACTCCCATTAAACTTTTCAATCTCAAATTCTGCTGTCATTGCTTCTATCACGAATAGAATTTAGCTCTCACTATTTAACGTGAATAGTACCCATATGTATGAATAGTATCGTACTCGTTCATATGAATAGTACTTTCGTGGTTACTGTTTTACTATTCAACAACTTTCACTGTGTTCATCTGAACTTCGAACGGATTATGCCAAAAAATTCGTCATAATTTTCTAACCTGGCTCTAATACCATTTATTGAGAAAAGTGACCGAACTAGAATAGGTTCGTAGCTAAATAGGACTGAAGGAATAGTAATGAACACACAGATTTTACGTGAAAAACCCCAAAATAAATTAGAGTAAAAACCACGGGCAAGAAGAAGAAACTTCACTATGAAATTTAGAAGTTACAACCTCTCTCTATTTTACAAAGAGAAACACTAACTCTCTCACTAAATAGGAAAAACACTCTCTAAACTTTTATAGGGATATAATGGAAGAAGAAGAGATTTTTGGGATAGATTCTACAACTGTTTAAGGAGGCCTATTTATAAACCTCCCAAATGCGTTTATAACTGTGGACAGATTGTCCACAGCTACCATTTTTTCTTTCTTCTTCTTGCTATTTTTGACTATTGAAGTTGGTTGTCTTCCTTTGTTGACTTGTTTAAGTCGGCAACAACAACCATCCCAGGTTGGTTATTCCCCCTACGTCTTATAACCACATTTTTATATCTGCCACTTCTAATATAAAATGGGAAATCATATCACAGATAAATGGTGCCAAATCTCTCTAAAGACTAAAATACTTTCTGACAAATTTAAAACCTAAAGTGTGACTCAAGTTTCATAGCTTTATTGTAGGATAACCCTCTACCATTCTTTCTAGAGACCTATCGATCCTAGCTAACATCATTTAATGACAGGTTAAAAAAACAATTAAACTCTCAACATTTACACTAAAATTTAAGTTGGAATTTAAATTTTAGGTTAAACTCTAACATTTGCAAAAAATTAAAATAAACTCTAACTGTAAGGAAAAATTGACGGTTTTAGGCCTCTACCAATTAAATGTCACGTAGCATTCTTTTCTGACATGAATTTTTTAAAACTTTAGTAAAGTGGGACCCACATTGTTGATGTAGATTTTGTTTATTTAAAATAGAAGTGGGTCCTATTGGAGTTTAAACGGTGTGTTTGGACGACCCAGTTTTATTTAAACACTGCATTTGGAAGTCTGAGTTTAAATAGAAGTATGTTCCACTTCCCATTTCCATTTAAACGTTGTGATTGGAAGGCTGAGTTTAAATGGAAGTGTGTCTCAATTCCATTTAAGCGTAACGTCTGGAGCTCTTTCCCAATGCTCACCATTTTGACCTAAGACGCACTGTTTTGAATCAACAATAATCTACACCGTTCTTCCTTCTTCCTCAAGCCCTAATCTGTAGCATTCTTCCTCTTCTTCTTTAGTAAACAATAATCCCTAATTTAGACATCCCTAATTCGTATCGCCACCACCACCTAGAAGATTGCTATTCATGTGTCATCAATTTGTGTGGAACAATTATTGTTCATTTATTGCCACCACCACCTTCATTTCCCCCATTAAAATCACATCTTCCACCACCTCCTAAGAACTGAGGATCAATTCCGTCGTAGTGAAAAAGGTAGGACTTTTGTTTATGGGTATTGCATCAATATTGCAAATTAGGGTTGTTAGGTTCTTAGTTTTTTTATAATTAAACAATTCATGTTGATGAATAGTTTTTATGTATTTTTAAAACAATTTATGTTAAGGAATAGTCTATAAGTAAGATGAAATTGTTTACAAAATGTTTTGTGATGAAGCAGTTTTATATGAACAATCTAATATGCCTCATTATAATATAATAATTAAGTTTCTTCATCATTTGTTCCATTTTTGCTTTTTCAATGTAGCTCTGAGACATTGTTATGGAGTCAAATCTTTTGATTTATAGTTCTTTATACGCTTATCTACTATATCTTCAATTTTACTTTGAATGTGAATATATTTTATTTTTGCATCTCTCAATCAAGTAGTGCTCAATTGATTACATATTAATCGATATTCAATGATTGGTTTGAGCATGGAAGTTGAATTTGTGAATGCTTGTGATGCTAAATGGTTACAGAGCATTATGATGTCTTTGCTTCTATAGATTGAAAGGGTAATTGCTACTAACAACGAGAATATTGAACCTTACCATATGTTTATAGTGAGTCTATAGTCAAATTTAGATTGTTAATATTATATAAATTGGGTTACTTTTTAAATGTACAAAAAACTTTATTGTAGGTCTAGCCAAATTCTATTGTCCTAAATGTATTACATTGACTCTTAGTGTAAAAAACTTGAAAAGTTAATAATCTTTTTGACTTTAGATTTTACCTTCCAATGATGTCTACCATTTATTCTTTGAGTTATATCTCTTTATTTGAGTTATATCTCTCTAGAACATTTTTTTGAATTGGGAAGGTGAAATAAGGAGTCATGTAGATGGGTGAATAGGTGAATAGATCATTTTTGTCCTGTGAGTTCATGTTTCAAGATTAGTTGATTGATTAGGATGACTAATAGTTTTAATATAATTTTGCAGTGAATACCTAAAGATATAGACGTAACGTCTTCAACTATCACTACATTATATTTAAATAATAATTATCTGGTGTGTTATTTTGGTTTAAAAGCCCTGTTAAGAACTTCATAGAGTGGTAATAACCCAGGAAGAAGATTTTATGGATGCCCCAAATATCCAATAAGTTTATGTTTTGAGAAGGTAAAATTGTTTGTATATATGTTTAATGTTTTTCTTGTTAATTATTACTTTTCTTTCAAGTTGGAAGATGTGATTTGTTTTAAGTTGTACAGTGACAAATTTAGTGAGAGAGTTGTAGAGGTAATTTATAAATTGAAGAAAGAAGTAGGTATGTTGAAGAAGGATGCTCAACGAACCACAATTGAAACACATTCAACGTTGGAAATTGAGGAGCAAGTAAAGCTAATGAAAGAAGACATTGTTTTATTGACATAAGAGAAAATTGAGTTTAAATTTGTTTTAGTGATTATCATAATAAGGGTTTTTATTCATATGGTGAGTGTTATAATATGGTTTGTTATGGGCAACTGGAACTAAATTGTATTATTTTGTTCAAAACTTAAATTATAAAGAATGAAAAATCTTCATTTCAACTAAGTTGTAATATATTGTGCATTGTGTTTTATCTTTATTGTTTTGCTATTCATGAAGTTTCCATAATGATTCCTATTTAATTGTTGTAAAAATCATCAACAACTATATACAAAAGTGATTATATCACAATAAACAATTGAATCAGTATATACAAAAGTGATTATATAACAATAAATAATTGTAACAGTATATAAAAAAGTGATTTTATCACTAAAGTGATTATATCACAATCCGTTTATATATAAAACTGATTGAATCTATCCGTCCATATACAAAAGTGATTGGATATACTAACTAAAGTTTCAACAACACATAAACAACATTAATGTAAAGTCTACAAATCAACCACATTGCTTTCCTCATTTACACTTGACTGAGAAGGTTGATCATATACTGGTTGATTCATTGATGATCTCCTCCTTATTGCTTCAGTTTGTAAATGTTGAGAAGTTAGGTAGGTTGTCCTTTGAACCTTAGATGTCTTAGTTTAAAAGACAACTTGAATGAATGTGAATCAACTTCTTCAAACATCAATTTACTACTATACGAAGAGCTACCAACCTACAAACATACATTTAAGTAATGATATTCATTTGTGAAAGTAATCAATGATGTCATAAATGGTCATATACTCCCAATACTGCTTTGTTGACTTGCTACAACAACATATTTAACTTGTGAAGAGACCTCAGAAATGACCTAATAAATATGAATCCAAAGTGTTATAAATGATCATTAGATATATGAAGCAATACATAGTAACCAAACAATGTTTTATACCTATGGAGATTGTTGAGCAGGTTGAGTTGAGCCTTCATTCTACAATGCCATAATTGTCACATTCTCTACATTTTTGTACTTAACCCTTTCGATTCAATTTGTTTAGGTTTTTCAACTTAATAGGCTTATTTACTCCTCTCCTTCTAGGTGTTTCAGGTCTTCCTAGCATAACTCTTTTGGGTGAGGGTTTATTACTTCTGGATTAATAGTAAGCCAGAAAATTAGACCTCTAATAGATTGCAACATATGGTCATACAATGCTAGGAGTTTGGACTTCTTATAGCAATCATCTAAAAATGCCTCTGGCAGTTGCTTGGAATGATGAACAACACTTATAACTTATTTGCAAGGATATCTATAAAGCTCTCATGCCCAACAACTACATGATTGGTGTTTACTAATCCTTACAATATGCTTGTCATCACCTTTGGAAACTTTATATGCTCCATCACCATTCCAAACTATTCTCCACTTCATTACGTCTTTCTTATTCTTCTCCAATTTCTTGATAATATTAGGTGCAACATGTGACTTCCAACCATGCAAAAATTCTCTCCTATCTACATGCCTAGTCATCACCATAATTCTAATGGTTTCAAGCATACTGATAACTGGCATATCTCTTGTTGGTAAGATCCATGCATTAAAAGTTTCACTCATATTGTTATCTACAACTGGGCATTTTGATTCAAAAGATTAGTAATATCTTACCCATCTCTCCTAAGGATATTCAAGCAATGATGATGCACATCTAGGTTTGATTTATCCAATCTTTTCAACTACTCGTTAAAATCTTGCACAATTTCAAAATTGCTTTCTGTAAATCCTTTCACTTCCAATTTATATGCCAATTATGGTATATATGCCTAGAGCACATCCGATGAGTGGCATATAGTAATGTCTCTTCCACTGCCGTAATCAATCCCTATAATAATAGAAAAGATTCATTTAATATAAAATTTGTACAACAATAAACTATTAATCAATGAAGAATAAAATACCTTTTGTATATTTGATATTATTTAAAGTCCTTCACCACTATCCAACTCCAAGGGTTTCAAATTATATGAGCATTTACCAAGTCTAAGCTATAGTTGAATTTTTATATAGGCAATAAATTTATCAACATGTCAGCACCATCCTCTAAAGTATAAACTTTTGTTAACAAGATCGAGCCACATTTATTCAATTTCTCAATATTATGAAACCTTACATCCTTCTTCATAATCTCAATATATATATATTTTTCTCTTGACTTTCTCTAGTCTCCTGAATGGTAGTTCCATCCCTATCACTAATGCTCAGTATATTCGTAACCAAATCTCCTTAATCATATCTCCTTGCCTACCTAATGGTCCCTTTTGCTCTATTTTTGGCTATATCATGTTGATGCTTTCTTTCTGTCATTGTTCTACCTCCTAAACTAGAATTTCCAACTCTCTTAAAATTTGCTCCAAACTGTTCTAGGACTACCTTCAAACCAGTACTACTCTATATTGACCTTAGTAGATCCTTTCTATATGTTTGCCTTAACATATATCATTCCCTAAACATTATATTGTTAAAGGTTACCCTAAACTTTGTATCAAATGTACATAATTTACAAAATTCTATCTTCTTATACTTTTCATGCTTCAATAAGCTTGCCTTATAAAGCTCCATCATCTTCTTGCTCACCAAGATAATTCACCTGCATGTGTCATATCATAGTACTATCTTTCTTTTTTGAAGATTGAGACACGGTCGTTAATTTATTACCTTCTTTTCCATTAAAACATGGAAAAAGGGTTAAATTAAGCTTTAATGTTTTTACACAAATTTAATCTAAACCTGAACATTTTGACATGTTAAAAAAATCCTAACATTTTATATACATTTAATTTGAAACCCAACTTAACTTTCATCATTCGTTTGTTATAAAAATTATATTCAAAATTTTTTGTGGGTTATTTGTCAAATATGTCTCCTAAAAGACAAGTGGAACCTAAAAAAATAAAAGAAATTAAAATTTGCCATCTTTCCTTTGATTTATCATTTATTGGACCATCTTTCAATTCTTCTCTCTTTGCTCTGGGTTCATTGACAATGTTCTTTAGTAAGGTATCCATTTCTTGATGCATCTTCTTAAGTTTATACACTATCCAACTATTATTGGAAGTGAGTTAATTGAGGTGAAAACATTTGTGATACTAAAACCTCTTAGCACCTATACAATCTCAAAAACAAGTGGAAAGAAAGCATCTTGCTAGTTGAGAGTTTTACCAAAAACAACCCTTATAAATATGCAATTTATGAATATGCAATATATTAAACTTAGAAGAAAAGAAAAAGAGGAATGTTGCTTTCTATTTTCTATATCATTAGAGACAACTCTTTTGTACAAACCTTTAAAAAAAAATTTGTCAAAATTCTTTATTACCTACTAGTATCGTATGATTTTAAATCATAATATCAATACCATATGTACATCACCTTTTCTTTGTAAATTAAAATACATTTACATTTTGCAACTTTAATGAATTATATCAGAAGTTGTAGCTTTTTAGTTAATTTGTGTTAGTTTATACTCAACCATATCTCTTAAACAAGCTTAAGATTAAGGAAAGAAGATTCTTAAGGAAGGAGAATTAGTGATGTTATCGAATCTGGTGGTTTTAGCCTTCCAAGAGAGATGTAAGGATTTACTTGATGTACTTATAAGCTCCCCATCTAATTTTATGTAGTTATTCATGTTCAAGTAGCCAATGATTTTCATATTTAACTTCAACAAGTAGAGTGTATTATTATTGTAAGAATAAACATATATTTACTTAATTGTTATGTTGAACTAAAGGAGCTTCTAATCAATGTTTTGAAGATAACAAAATATAATTACTAGTAATGAGTTTATTATTTTGATGAAAGCAATACAAGAATATAAACTCCGAAAGATAGTTTATAAAGTTAATAAATAGAAGTTAAAGTTTGCAGTCTTCAAAATTATCAAAATAAGAATAAAGTAAGATCAAGGCTCATAAAGCTCATTTTACATTTTTCATTGTTAACTGTAATCTCAATTTGTTAATTTAATAATCTCAAAAGCTTACAATGCATAAATATTTTATCTTATTTCATTGCATGAGTCTTTTAATTCATTAAGAGGATTTAAAGCTTCTGTTTTCAAGAGAAAAGCCTCTTAATCATCCAAACACTCTTTAAGGAATATTTTATGAAGTGTTTAAATCATAATTTAACTGAACAAATTGATCTTAAACATTTCAAATTACTAAAATAATTTTTAGGGAGATTGGTCGACTTATATAAGTTAGTGGTTAATTAATATGTTAAACTTATTAAATTTGATACTAAGAGTTTTTAGTAACATTAGTTAATATATTGCTTGACCAATGTGCCACATTAATTAAATAATATGCCTAATGATTGACTAGTTTTCAATGGCTAATGGATCTATACATTCAATGTACACTAGTTAACCATTCTATACTCGTCGACCTCTACAACTAGTTGTTGTAATAACTAGTTCTTAGCTCTAACAACTAGTAACGGTTCCAAAATATTATAAATATATGTTTTCTCATTGGTTTTAGCTAAAAAAGCATTTGAGTTTCTTTTACACATATTTCTAATTGCTTTTAAATCATTAAGCATCATTGTCTTATCTTTGTATGAGTGAGCCTCTTCGGAGATATCAAATGATAAAATGAGGTACTTTGAGTTGTTTTATATTATTTGTGGCATTATATATTATAATCGTGAGTGTTTCGAATGATATTGAGATTCTACTTCACCTTGGAAGAATATTGCAAAGGGTGCCTCTTTACCGGGAAAGATTGTACAAAATTTATTCTTCACTTTAAAAGAAAAATTATAGTGGAATTCTAAGAAGAGTACTTGGAGTGAGCGTAAGTAAGAGTTGCTTGCCAAACCACTATAAATTGTTTCACACTTTTTCTTCCTTATCGTATTTAAATCATTATTCAATTATTTGATTAATTTATATTCAAAAATTTCTTCATCCTTATTTATATTGATTGTTGTTAATTGAGTACTTTGGTTATAATAAGTTTGGTAACTTCTATAAACACACAATTCACCCCCTCTTGGATGCCGTTAGGGCCTAACAACTGGTAACATAGTATGTCTACTAGGCTAGCATTTCTAGGGAAGTCATATAGCAAAGATCTTAAATGACATATCTAGAAACATCATCATCATCATTTAACTAAGAGGGAAAACCATTAGTAAAGCACTTGGTTTGATGGCAACGATTACCTCTATCGGAAAACTGAGATGAGATTTTTCTTAATGGCTAAAAGTATAAAGCTAAGGGAAATAGTTTTACATGGTCTCTTTATACTTACAAAAATCATAGATAACAAAAAATTCCCTAAACTAAAGGAAGAATGGGAACCTCAAGATAAGAGATTAATTTTCTTAAATAGTAGGGACATACACATTCTATATTATGCATTAGGAAGAAATGAATTCAATCGAGTCTATAAATGTGAAATGGCTTATGAAATTTGGCACACTTTAGAAGTTACATATGAGAAAACAAATCAAGTAAAGGAGAGCAAAATTATAATATTATCACATCAATATGAGTTATTCTAAATGAAGCATGATGAAATCATATATAACATATACATAAGATTTATTGATATTATTAATGCTCTCAAAGCTCTTGGAAATATCTATACTAATGTTGAAATATTAAAAAAGTTGCTTAGGTGAGACATGGGAAGCTAAAGTGATGGTTATACAAGAAGCCAAGGATCTAAAAACATTACTATTATAGGAACTTATTAGATCTTTTGTTACATACGCAATGAAATTCTAAGAGACAGAAGAAGAAAAAAAGCTTCCAAAGAAAAATAATTTAGCATTCAAAGCCTCGAAAGAAGAATAAAGCGAAGAGGAAGGGATATTAACTAGTGAAAGTAATGAAAAAGACATTACCTTAATGATTAAAAAATTTAAAAAATTGTTAAAGAAGGTATTCTCTAAAAGAAAAGACTTGAAGGAAGGTAAACGTGATCTAAAGCATAAATCATTTAACATTATTTTCTTTGAATATAGAAAACCTAGACATATGGAGTCACAATGTACTTTACTCAAAGATGATGATAAGTATGAAAGAAATAATAAGAAAGAGAAGAAGGACAAAGACAAAAAGAAAGCACTTAAATCCCAACTTAGGATGACACCAGTAAACCAAAAAATGAGAAATTGAAAAGAGAGATAGGTCACATGTTCTTTACCACTACAAACAATGATGACGTAACATCTTACTCCAATTTGTGTGATAGTGATAGTGATTAAAAATATGATGAACTAGTCAAAAGTCTAGAAATCATAAGTAAGAAAAGGAAGAAATTATCTTTCAATCTCAAAGAAGTTCAAAAATAATTCGATGCATCTATGAATGAGAATGAAAAATGAATTGTATAACATTAAAGCATCCAAAAATGTGATCAATAATGAAAATAATAACTTAGATGTATTAGCATGAGAATGAAATATTTAAAAAGGAGGTTGATGCCCTTAAGGACTCATTGCCCAAGTTTACAAAAGGAAGTGAAAAACTAGACAACATGTTATCAACTTAAAAATTCCAGTAGACATGGAATAGGATACAACCATAGAAGTGAAGCCAAATTTAAAACCACATTTGTCAAGAGAAAATATTTGCGTAATGAAGACTCATTGCCTAATGTAATAAATGAGTATTGAGCATCACATCTAAGCATATGCATATACATGTATATCCACCAAAATTCATTCTAAGAGCAAGCATCATGCTTTCTTATATGGATCACAATCTAGGTATTGAGCTAAATACTCTCAAGGAAAGAATAAGCATAACTTCTATAATAATATGTAAACTCACTCACACCCTTTTAGACCTCAAAGAAGCATACATCAAGACCTCATTCATAGGAGGTATCCTACATATAAATATGGTAGCTTATCTCATTATCCTAGAAGAACATTTAATACCTCTAATGTCCAAAGGAATATTTCTTAGTATACATAAACATATATAATACCAAGTAATGCATTTATACATCATAATCACTCATATAAGATGATATGTCATTTTTTTGGGGTAAGTATGGACTTTTTGATAGATTTTGTTTCCTAAAAAAAAAAGAATGACAAGAAAACTCTTTAAAAGTGTGGTTTAAAAAGGAGTCTAACAATTAGGGAGCCAAACTCATTCTGGTACCTAAAATACATCGATTGCCATATTTTGTAAGGCTCTTAGAAAAGAAGGAGCAAATGGTATATAGTAGAAATGATAGTTATTGAATTGAATATTATTTTTTAATAGTTTATATTTTTTATCTTAATGAATCTAACCTTTTTTAAAGTCTTGAAAATATTTATATAGAATGTGAAGAAATTAGTCCTTCATAAGAAAAAGAATGATCAAAAAATTTTCAAAAGAGTCAATTATTGAACCAAGAGAGGGAGACGAGAAGGATGAGATGCTTCCAATGAAATGATTATTCAAATCATTCGTAGGTAATATTAAGCAAGAGGTCATTATTAGTTCATATTTTAGAAACATGTTGGCCGACCATTGTTCTCTTATGGTCGATCAATGTCATTTCACCCAAGAAATTTTTTCTTTTAAACGAGTTTGTTCATTGTTTAGTCAAAGTTTTGGTCATCTACTTACTCACATTAGTTGACCAATTTCTTCAAGTGGTCAACCAGTGCCTCTCGCGTAATAAAATTTCCCTTTTATTGAATTTATGAGAAGACTAGTTTCATGAATGGTCAACCATAAGGCCTTAATGGTAGACTAATGCGTCTTTCAAGGAAAAAATTAAGTTATAGTGAGTTTATAGACCATTTAGCCAATATGAATGGTTGACCACCACCTTTAACTGGTTAACCATTGTCCATAAGTGGTTAACCAGTAAATATGTTTTAAAGCCCCCTTCCTTTGTATTCCTTCTATTTTCTTTCTTTCTTAGTTATGCCTCCCTAAAAGCCTTGAAAAACACCATTCCTTATTATAACTAGCTACCTTATCATCATTTTTTTCTTTCCCTTTTATGTTAAAGATCATTAACGCTCATATTCTATTTGGATATTCTATAAATTTTAGGATTTTTTAAATATTTATGCTTTGAATTTTTTTCTATAAACTATATGATTCATTCAAGTTTTCTAAGAATTAAGTGTGATTGCATCATATTGTTTCAAATTTGAGTACATTATTCTATCACTATCTTTGAAATTTTGGGGGTTTCAAAATTATACATTCTTTTATGAAATTGATCATTAGATATTGCAATTTTGCTTGCATTTTTTACAACTATAACCTCTAATTTTTTCAAAACATTTCCTTGTTGCTCTAACTGAAATTTTCAAGTTAGGCATAAACACAAAATTGAGAAAATTTTCAAAATTAGATATAGCTAGGGGTCATTTATTAAAATTAGCCCTTTTGACCTTTAAATGTCTAGTAGAACTATTTATTAAGAAAGTTTAACAATCTTGATCAAATTTGATTTAACTTTGTTAACCAATTTAACTTCATACATGACACCTTATTCTTATTTTTTATATAAATGATTTTTTTATAATTACGAAAAGAGGGGAGAAAGAGAAGTGATATTAGATTTAACAACAACAATGACACCTAATATGAATCTCGCTAATACGCGAGGTATAGGAAGGTCCAATAGTATGCATTCTTACCCCTAATTAATAGAGAGGTTATTTCCAAATGATATTAAATTTAAGGAGAGCGATAACATTCAAGGGAAACGATTGTTTTGCTGTTTTGTATTTCTTACACTTTATGAGGTATGCTTGGGTAAATTTATGTTATCTACATGTATGGATATTTATTTGATATTAAATTATGTTATTGCTATTGAATTATGTTTATATATGAAATTATTGGGAATAATTAATATTTTGATATTGATATTTGTTTATATGATTAATTTTATTATTATTCTCTAATATCACAAATCTTTTTATCATCATCAAAAAGAGGGTGTTTTAT
>JAOQMM010000002.1:14805571-14828382 GCA_027563515.1 Erythroxylum platyclados
CTCTTGTGGAATTGATCTAGTCTTCTGCTAGGAGTTCTTCTTTTGTTTTTGATTCCTTGTACTCAGTACTGCTGGTGAGATAAAAGACACGTGAAATGCTTGGTGGGAATGAGAAAAAAAGAAAAAAGAAAGAGAAAGAACAATATCTGAGCAGAAGAGCAGGTTAGGAAGGAAGGATTTTGTTTATTGAGGCTTCTCATATGTAGGAACAAAATCCTTTTTTCTACACGATTTACATGTTTATGGAACAATCATTTTTTGGGATGTCGAAGATGTGACGAACGTTCAATTTAATCCGCTCAATGCCTATCCAATAGAGGCTGTCATCTCCTCACCCAAGTCATGACTCCATAGATTTATATGAAAAACTCCGCCTTTTTCTTTTTATTTACATTTGAGAGATTATACATAATAGAACATGTAAAAGTATATATTCTTTTCACTATTATTTCATTTTTCAACTATTACCAACTTCATAAAAAAATTCAATAATTATATGAAAATCATTAAGTATGACTAGAATACACGTCAGCGTAATGACTTTGCATTTTAGTTCTAATACTCTATATACCGATAATATTTATAAGAGAAATTAATGTTTTAATTGCCTATATTAATTACTTATATTACACAATACTGATCAAAACAAATTATAATTGAAAACTATAACATACTTTGAATTTGACATGTAAAAAATAATATAATACATTTAAAATATTTTTTAAAATATAACATACAAAAATAGAATTATAATATAAATTTACCAAAAGTAATTAAAATTAAAATTAGACTCTTAATGCATAATGCCTAGTTATGATTAAAATAAGCTCCCAATGTGCTTTCTACTTATTTGATTCAATTTGAACTAGTCTTTGGTACTTTAAATGTATCTATTTCCCATCAAAAAAAATTTCTAAACAATTTTTGTAAATTTGTAAGAATTCTTATAATCATAAAAGCATGGATGTACTAAAATTTTTCAAATTGCCTACGTTGTCCTTTTTATAACATTACTTCTCATATTGATTAAAAGTGCATTTTGAATCTCAATGTTTATAAGAGAACTTAGAATAGTCTCTAATATTTCAAATCATTCAAATTTAATTCCAACATTTTCAAAACATTCAAAATATACTCTAAGTAGATGAAAAATTTAATAGGGTTAACTTCTCATTAGTAAATGTCATGTTAATATTGATGTGACATTATTTTTAATTTTTAAATAAAAAGTAGACCCAGTGTCATAGGACAAGTGAGACCTACTGTTCGAAATGTATTACAATAGATCTCATTGCCATGTGCAAGTGGGACTCCCTGTCTAAAATGTGTAACATTGAGTCTCACTAACACATTACTATGATACCCACTTTCTAATTAATTTTAAAAAGTTAATTATGTAACAATAAGATCTACTTTTTATTTAAAAATATAAAAATAATGACGTGTCAGTATTGACATGACATTTAATTGACGGAGAGTTAACCCTTTCAAATTTTCCATCTATTTAGAATCTGCTCTGAAAGTTTTGAAAATGTTAAGGTTCAATTTCAACACTTCAAAACATTAAGGTTCAAGTTGTATGTTACTGTAAACATTGAGATTCAAAATGTGCATTTGCCTTTCATTTTCTAATAAAAATTTAGCTCAAATGTAGAAATGGATTTTTTTTAGGCTTTGTATACCTTACTTATCATATCATCCTACTTTATAGTCTTCTTCTATTTCTAAATTTTTATACTTAGCTTTCTCATGTATCTTCCTTATTAAAATTATTTTTCATTTATATTTTCAAATTATGATGTTGAATTTTATTTAACATCTAACGCTATTATTATACCCCAAGACGTTTGTGAAAGTAAGACTACCAAAAATTGAAAAATAAGTGTAGAAATAAAAGGAATGAAAAAGATACAATGATAAAGGCAGTGATATGCATAATGTTGATAAATATTAAAACATTATGCACTCAAACTTTAATTTAGAAAGATATTTCGTTATAGGCTATTGACATTTTGTTAAGTATTTATAAGTTTTATTCTATGCAAGCTTATATTATATATGAAATTTAAAGTATCACATCATTTCTTTTTACAAGTTCCTTCTTATTGTATAATAATTAAAAATACTTTAAAATTAAGCTTATTTTAATAATAAACTTCTATAATTAGTTAAATAGTTAAATAGTGTGTAAGAGATGAGATTCTCTAGTTTAAATCATTGCTAGAAAAGTTTAACATATGTATAAAATACTGATATATTGAATAGGGATGAGGCAAGTATTTTTAAATTTTCATTGTTGAGTTACCTCTAATTTTTGTTACATAAGGTATTTTTTATTAATTTGGTATCGTAACACATAATTTAACTATAGTTGGGTATTGTATGACATATGATCCAATATTTTAAGCACACCTACACCAAGTAAACATTTAAGAACATAATATTTATTGAAAAGTTGTTCTCATTGAATAAAGTTTTCCTTGTAACATTGACCGAAGATAGAAGAAGATAAAGATCGAGAGGAAGCTTGGTAGGAAGAGATTTAGAGAAAGAATCAGAGTGAAGTAAAAATTTTAGTTTTATTTCGCAGCTTAACTCCAAAAGTCTGTTATGTTGAGTTCTGTACCAGTCACCAAAAGTCTTGTGAATACATTTGAGAGAATCAAATCTTCTATACCTAATTTTCTGTTCTAATTTTATTCTGCACTAAAAATAACGTTATTTTATATTTATTTATACTAAAAATGATATCATTTTTGGGTTTAAACATGATTAAAACAGTGCATTGAGTATCTTGTACCAACGTTTGAGCCTGTTCCCACCCAAACTCTTGATAAACGTGCCAGTTATTAATTAGCGACTATCTTCTTACATCCTAATAGGCACTATCAGTAAGCCACTGGAAGTCACTAACTCAACTTAGCGACATAAAAGGAGCTGTAACAAAGTAATATTTCGGTCCATCACAAAATGTAATAAATTGAATTAGAAAAATCGAAATCAATCTCAGTACAACTCAACTCAACTCTATTTAACAATATATTTAATATCCTATCCTATTCAACCCCTCCAATGTGAATGAGGTAGAAAATGGGTCACAAATGGAGCGGCACAGCTTTATACACAGCAGTAGTCAACATCACTCACTACCCCACTACCAGAGGACAAGAAACGCCAACTTTAGCAAACATGAAAGAAACCCAACACGCACGTTAAAGCAAATTCTGTGTCGAAAGAAAGAGTGCTGAGGGCGGGACCAACGCATCAAATTAAAGCCAACCGTGCCCATCAACCTCTTACCGCATAGATTTATAATATAATATTCTCCAAGACAAAGATCCCACTGATCTTCCATTTGGATTTTGGGAGTTTCTTTCATTCCTGCTCGCCGTTTTGGGCATCAATGCATGCATCAATCGAGTATTATGAAGTCAGAGAGCCCATAAACGATGTATATTATTATTATTCCTAATCGTAAAAGGGTAACGTTGATGTTGTGATGTCCTTGATGCGCTCTCTGCCTATGAGTTGTTAATTGTTAAAAAACCTCATTGTCTAAAGTGAGATGAATTTAATACGCCAAGCCAATTGTTTATGTTTGTTCGCGAATGATGCAATTGCAATTTGGTCATATCATATCATATAATAGACTGCATGCGTTGTCAATTGAAAACTTGTGAATGGATTCTTTGAAAGACCATATATTCCAATTCTGTGACTCACCTTGTACCTTATCCTGTACTTGTATATGTGCCGACTGTTTATTATTAGTGGAACCAACACGTGGTGTGATTCTTCTTGTTCCAATCAGCGGGCCATAGATATTTATTATTATTTTCTAGGAATAGATGTATCGACGTGATCTGCAAAATCAGGTAACTGGAATAATCAGAAGCAGATAGAGATTCATGTTTAACCCACTATAGCCCCTATGTTCACACGTCCTGGTTTACTGACAGCTTGTTTGAATACTCATTTTTTATAATTAGTTTTGAAGAAATTTCGAATATACGACCATGGTGATTATCTACACTTTTGATGTATCTTTATGTTCAAATCATGAGAATTCATTTGTAACTGTAGAATTATGCATTTCAAAGAATTTGATCTAATAATTTATTTAGTGAGTATGCGCTACATTAATTTAAATATCTTTTACCAAAGACAAGAAGTTACTCATATTAGTTTATACTCTATAGTCAATAAATTTATTATAGTTTAGCGATATAATTATTAGTATATAATAAAATCTGTAAGATAAATGTACACTATAAATGAGATTATGATGAGATCATAATTATAAAATTTATCTTACATTTATGTATTAATCTTAAATTATTTCTAGTCATTATTCTATTGAGATTTAACATTAATAAAGTATAAAAAGTTTAGTAGATGTTATGTTTCTTTCTTATAAAAAAATAATCAATCTTATAGACTAAAGTATGGATATACTTATACAAATGTGTGAGTACTTATTAGATAACAAGTTTATTAAATTTACCTTATATGAGAATTATGTTAGCTCAAGGATTCTTTTACAATTTTGATGATGTAGTTATATTTCTTGAAAGTTCAAATAAGTCTATTTCCTTATCTCTCGAACAAGGTTGATCATCTCAAAAGGAAATAATAATACGCTTTGTCAATTTAAGATTCATTTCCTTTGAAATAATAACGGTAACTTTCTTAAAATAAAATATATATTGTAATGAGACAAATCTTTTCGTGCTTGCAGGATCCTTCCAATATGGACATTCCTTATAAACATTTTCATTCAAAAGGAAGGTTATCTACTCGATCAAAAAGGTTGAAAATTTTTTTTTGGCAAGTTAACGTTGTGATTAAATCTTCAAATCGATCCAGAAGTAAGAGAAGCAACGGATATCTTTTTACGAAAGAATATTTAAAGAAGAACAAGTACAGTAAAGACAACAAGAGATTAAGAATGAAAACAGAACATACAAGCATACATTGTGAACCTCTGTGATTTTTGAGAAATTAGTTCTTCAACGAGATATCTTTATGAAATTCTCTTAAGTGTATTTTTAGATTAAACTTTGTTGAGAGAGAAATTACTGAAGCTCACTGTTTGAGCATTTTCCATTACTTATGTTAGCTTAGAGAGGCTAGGACAATACTACTGGTGTTAACTTGGAGAGGCTAGGACAATACTACTCGTATTACCTTGAAGAGGCTAGGATAATACTACTTATTGAGCTTGGAGAGGCTCGTCAAAGTACTACTCGTGTTTATTAGTAAAATACTCAAGATTGAACTCTTGGGGACTGAACGTAGGCTTTGGTTGTAAGCCGAACCAGTATAAATTGACTGCGTTCCTCTCTCTCTCTCTCCCTCTCTATCTTTTAATTCCACATTTTAATTGTGTGTGCTCTTTTAAGTTTCTTAATTTTTTAGAGCAGGCTCCTTCTGCGTTTTTAAGTGGTCTTTTCTTAGCAGGCGCCTTCAGTTTTTATCCGAGATATATTTTTCCTTCGGTTTGAAAATCAAACCTCTTTTTGACAGGGTCCTTTTATTAATTGACTAGCAGGCTCCTATTGTTTTGTTTTTAGAACGAACCTTTGCAAGAAATTTTAAAAATTCTTTAGTCACACACAATTCACCCCCCTCTTATGTGTGTTTGTTTTTATATCAAATTATATTTAAAACATTACATATATGTCTATAAAAATCCTTATTGTGATGATTATATAAATGATCATTTGACTTGAGATCTCCTAAGCATCTCATATAAGGATTATTATGTTTTGATATTATTTATGACCAATTATAGTATATAGTAACTCAGTCGATAGTCAATGGATATAACATGAACTATATATAGATAACTAATTAGGTATATCTTGCCAATGTGGTATGATACTTTGAGAATAGTTTTCAAATATCATTAAAAGAATCTATTATTAATAATGGAGAACTAATATCATTGAACTTAAATAGAGTAGACATTAATTTCATGCTCTATGTCTAATCAAAACACAAAAAATTAGTCAAAACTACTTTGACATTCCTAATATTTAGGTGATCACGACATTAATCTTGATCTACAAATTATTTAATTAGAAAATTAAAGTAGTTTAATTTATCTAATCCTAAATATAATTTAGATTATAATTTATATCAGTTGTGAACATATTAAGAATCTAATGGTTCATATAGAAAGAACGATTGAAGAGAGAAAAATATAATTTAATTAAGTTGGACTCGATAAGTTTGAGAAACTTTATGATTAAATATAAGATAGTATGAGATATTAGATCTTATTTGAGACCGATTGATATTTAATTAAAACTTATTATGATTCTAAGTAAATTTTAATTGAACTTAAAATTTTATTTCAATTAAATTACTAAAAAGTCCAAACCTTCTTATAATAAATAGGCTTAGACTAAAGTTAGAACTTCTTTTCATACCCTCTCTACACCACTTATAGAGCTCTCTCAACACATTTGTGTGGATATTATTAAAGGAGGAACATGTATATGAATATAATGGTTGAGATGAGCTAATTTCAAATACAGATCAAGGAAAATGATAAAAAAAGGATGAAACTTTACAAGAAGGTACATAATATGATTCAAGCTTTATTATGTTTTGCGTTAATCATGTTGTCAAAATTAAGTCACTTTGGCTTTCTAAATATCAAATAAAAAAATTTCTTATTTATTATGTTGTACAAAGATCAAATCTCATCCTAATTTTCTAACAATGGTATCAGATCCATCTTTTAATTCTATAATTTGATTAAAAGTTGCTTGATTTTTAATGAACGATTATCAAAATGATTATGCAAAAGTTATAAACTCTAAGCCTTAAAATTATTGTAAATATGAACCTTATTCCAAAAATCAAACTTGATTTAAATAAAAATATGAAAAATTCATAACAAAGCCCTTTACAAACCTTAAAGAAAACTTAATTGGTGAAATATAAAAAACTTAATATTGTAAGTCAAATTCCAACAAAAAACTTGAAAACCTAAAAGATGCTAGGTCTATAAAACCAAAGGTACGAGTTTTGTACCGTACTAGCCGATATTTGAAATACTGACCAATACTGTAAAATTTAAAATTTTCAGGGACTAAATTGCAAAAAAAAATCACAAATAAAATAACCCACACCCATGTAGACTCTCATTGCCATTTTCAATTTTCAATTTTTCATCTTTCTCTCTCTCCTCTTTGCCATTTTCAACATTCTCCTCTCCTGCCTCCAACGTTCATCGTCATCAACCACACATTGCTACTGCCCCACCACATGCAGCCATTGCCATCGCACCATGCTACTCACCGTCAGACCTGGCTAAGGCCAACGCTGCCCAATGCTGCCCAACTCCATGTTTCTACTTTCCACCTTTACCCACCGTGCCTGCTACCCTCCACCTTTGCCCAATGCCATGCCACTGCTCTAGTGCACTATCGTCCCACTCCTCCAATCCACCATCTTGCTACTCTCCTAGAAATTGGAAATAAATCATCATTTTCATTTTCCAGATCTAAACTCGACCCGATCCAACCCAACTTAATCGACCAAACCCAACTAGACCCGAACCAACCCAAATTGCAATTTTTTATTTTTTTGGTGTGTTTTGAATTGCTTGTTTATGCTCTGAATTCAAATTGCATTGTATTTTGGTTGTGTCGTGTATTTTGTGAATTGTTTGAAAGTTGCAATCGTTGCAATTGTTTCAATTGTTTATGTAAGTTAGGAAATTTGAGTTTGAAAGTTGGAATTGTTTGTACGAGTTGGTTCGATTTCAATATAATTTAGACATTGTTAATTTATGAAGAAAATTGATGCATTGGAAAATTTGGGTTTGAAAGTTGGAATAGCTTGTGTGAGTTGGTTCAATTTTAATATAATTTAGGCATTTTCAATTTCATAATTAATGCATTAAGTTGTTAATTTGTTAATTAATTTATATGAAACAGAAGATTTACTAATTATTGTTTGTATATAAAAAGTATTTAACATATGTTAACAATTTAAGTATAAGATTTAATATATATTTAAATATAAGATTTAAATTTAAAACATGTAATTAAGTTAAGAAAATTAAATGATTGCATTTTATATTGTTTATTGTTGAATTATATTGGATGAAATTGAATTATTTAGTATATGTTAACACTTCATTGTGGAGTTAACTTGAGTAAGAAACTAAGAATGTTGATTAAAATTGGTGAATGAAAGATAGTTAAATTAAATTTGGGAATTAGGACTTTAGTAACAATGTTTATTAAAATTAGTTAAGAAAACAAAATAATTATAAGCATTAAAAATTTAATTGTATAAGTTAACAAAATATATTAGCCTATTTTTGAATTATGAGATTACATAAAGTAAGTTGTAAACTTATAGATGGGGGTGTTATTATTGAAGTTAAATATGTTATAGATGTAAGTGTATGTCTTTAGTTTATGATTGAATAATGTAATCATACAAAATGAGTTATAATATATAAGATATATATGTGTATAGTGTAATTGTGTATATTGAATACCTAAATTGTTGGTTTTTGACGTATTGGTGAATTTTGTTGGATGAAATTATATTGTCTATGATGTAATCATACGAAATGAGTTATATTACATAAAATTTATATGTGTAAAATGTAATTGGTATGTTGAGTACTTGAATTGTTGGTTTTTGACTTATTAGTGAAGTGTGATGGATGAAATTGAATTTTGTATGATATAAAAATACAAAATGAGTTATATTATATAAGATGTATATGTGTATTGTGTAATTGGGCATAAGATGTATGTGCTTTTGTGTTCGTTTGGACCTTTGAGTTAAAAAATACATATTTTATAACAGTATTTGACAATGAAATTATGTGTTCTTTATTTTATATGAAATTATTAAGCTAATTTGATATATGTCTTCGTTTATTTTAACAGATAAATAGAAGGAAGTTCAAGTACTCCTGATAATTCAATCATTCCAGAAAGATATAATGATCCAGCTTAAGCTCATGCTGGATTAATTCCTGGAATGAAGAACCAAACCATTTGCTTGTTTTGTAACAAGCATTTGAAAGGTGAAGGAATCACCAAATTGAAGAAGAATTTAGATGGGGTGAAAGGTGATGTGGAGCCTTGTAAAAAGGTGAGTTATGATGTGAAATGACAAATGAAGACTTTGCTTGAAGAGTACCAGCACAAGAAAGATAGAAGGTAGAGACTAAATTACAAAATTGGTAGTGAAAGTTCGTTTGTTGGTGTTTAGGATGATAATGGGAATGTTGAAGATAACAGTATACCTATCCAACAAGAAGTGAATGTTGCACCTGATGCTAGGAAAAGAAGAAGGCATATGTCTAATTTTTTTTGCACCACGAACAACTCTTAAAGCTCAACCTTCAATTTGTAATACCCTATAATCAAAAGAAGCGGCTTATAATATGGATATGGCTATGGCAAGATGGTGGTATGATTTAAATATAGCATTCAATGCTTCCTAGTCTTATTAATATTAGCCTATGGTAGATGTTATTGCCTTTTACAGTCCAGGATACAAAGCTTCTTCAATTGATAACTACATAGGTAAAATTTTGAGTAGCTTTGTTTATGAAATTAAAATTTATTTGGATGAAAGAAGAATGACTTGGGCTACTTTTGGGTGTTCAATCATGTGTGATGGTTGGACAAATAGGAGACATTAGCCTATTATTAAATTTTTGGTTTATTCTATGAAGGGCACAATGTTTTTGAAGTCTATTGATGCATCTAGCCTTGTTAGGAATGTTGATACTCTATTTAAAATATTTGATGAAATTATGAATGAATTTGGGACAGAAAAATATTGTTCAGTTCATTACTGACAATGATTTCGCTTATAAAGCGGCTGGAAGAAGATTGCAAAGCAATTATAATTCTTTTTATTAGACTCCTTATGTTGCACATTACATTAAGTTGATGCTGGGGATGTTAAGTATTTACCTATTATTGATGAGACTATGCAGAAAGTAAAAAAAAGTGGCTAAGTTTATCTACAATTGTGCATGAGGCTTGAATTTAATGAGAAAAGATTTCACCAATTGTAGGAATTTGTGTTGTCCTACTGTTAAAAGATTTGCAACAAATTTCTTATCACTTCAGTGTTTTGTTATGAAGAAGAAAGAGTTGTCAAATGTTTACAAGTAATAAGTGGGTTGCTTCTCAGTATGCTAGGTCTAATGATGGATTGGAAGTTTCTAAAATTATACTTGAAGATACTGAATTTTGGTCCCAATATCAATTTGTCGTCTGAGTTTGTAAGCCTTTGGTGAGGATACTTCGTTTAGCTGATAATGATGAGAAGGCAACAATGAGTTATTTTTATGAATCATAGAGAGGGTAAAGGAAGCAATCAAGGCTAATATGAAAATAGGTCTTCTTTATACACCCCTTATTTTGCAGTCATCAATGAACGATGAGAAAGACAACTTTTCTCTTCGTTGTTTGCAACTGGGGAATTTTTTAATCCTAGTATCTATTTTAGACTAGGTTTTACAAAGAAGGCTAAAGTTAATTTAAATAGGATCCTAGCCCATTTGAGAGAATAGAGTAATCTTTTTAAGATAGCAGTTAGGGCTACTTTTTTTAAATAAAATAGTGGAAGTAACCAAGTAAATGATTAAAGTCCTAGTCTTATTTGGGTGTAATGACATATAACCAATCACTTGGTTTTCTTATATTGATATTTTATTATGAGTAGAAATTACCTTTATTTAGTATTATTGATACTAAGTGTTAGTGAACCAAAATTTTTAGATATATGTTAGGTCTGAAAATAGTTCTCGAATATAGAAAAAAATTATATGTATATTATGTGAGTTTATTATTAATCCTTTTTGAGGATTTTGATGACAAAGTTTTATAGATATATCAATATCATATAGATGATAAAATGTAATGACATTTTGAGTTGATTAATATCTTATAAATGTTAATGACAGTATGTATGATATATGTTAAGACCATGATAACACAATGAAAAAGGTTACATAGGGTAGAATTAAAAGGTATAATATGTTGATAGAATTATTCCACTCGATTTTGCCAACTAATAAACATAGACTACAATTGAAAGCATTAGCTTAGATGTGAAAATAGTTTTCATTAGAAGAAAAAATTGATTGCACAATTTTGCTCACAAATACATGAGATGAAGTGATTATATATATTTCTAATTCGTGTTTTTGAGTATTTGATACTGAAATATGATTCAATATTATTATAACATTTAAAGTATGATAAGAAATAGATTGTTGAACAAAGGTAGTTGACATAAGTTTATGTAAATAGTTTGTATATGTTAGATCAAGGAGACTCATATTTAATAAGTGATAAAAATACAAAGTTTGATAACCAAGACTATAATTTTATGCCATATTGGTTATATCAATATAATGAGAATCATAATAAGGATATACATGTCCTTTTGATTATGAATTTTATGAAACTTGTAAAACTTATTAGGTTGAAGAATAATCAAATCAATTATTGGTGAAAGGATGATGATGGTATTGAATTATTAAGTTTTATACATGTGATGTATTTGATGTAATGACAGTTCATAAATGGATGATATTTGTATTTCATTTTATTTACTAAGAACTTTATATGACATAGTCATATCCATTAAATGAAATGTTGATTTAAAAGTTGAAAGAGTTCAAATTATTTAAATTAGAGTTTAAGTTAAACATTAAGAATATCAAAACACTTCGATCTAAAATTTAACATTTTTGGGTATATAATGGGAATGAGATCCTTTAATAAACATCTTCATAACTAAATTCCATAAAACTATGGTTTTATTTAAGGAGAAAGTAAACTATGAGATATTGTATGATGTAATATTTATCTTTTCTATACCTAAACCTAATACAATAACTTACCCTTGATAGTTCTAATTAAATCAAATAGCAAGGTTCCATATTAGATATGGAATGTTAGGAGTTTGAAAGAGTCAAAGTTATTGATTTTGGAATGTGTGGCTTAGTTGAAGCATGTATTATCCAATAAGTTTGAAATTAAATCATATAGCAAAATTTTATGAGATATCTTAAATATAAACTTGGAAACCCTATTAAATAAAATGCTTTTTTCAATATATTTTTATAGGAGAATGGCTCTTACGATAAATATTGGGAGTAAAATGAAGTTTGAAAAGTTTAAATCTTATGACAATATATCGAATTGGAACTACCTCTTTTGTTGATACATTTGATGTATAGTTAAAAGGTTATGAAATGTTAAAAGATTTACTTTCATGATAAACTCAAAGAATTTGCTTTAAATATGCGTATAAATTTATTAAATGTTTAGTGGAAGTATAGTTGTCCTCTTTAGTGGGAGTATGTGGAGTCATGTTACTCATAGACACATTTTTAATTGTTAAAAATATAATAGTCTAAGACAACATTTATTGGATATGAAAAAGGTAATAACTTAATTATACAAATTATATCTATAAAGATATTTGGGAAAGTTGTTTACATAGATAATATACTAAAGGTTTTTAATATTTGAGATATTTTGTACTTATGAAATATTAAAGATATTCATTATTCTATGTATGAGTTGGTAATTAAGTTCAAGGTTATATGGATATTAAATTTAGAAGTAAATCCTATTTTAGGTATGTTTTGCTTAGGACAATATTATTTTGAGATTAAAAAGGTTCCAATGTAACAGTAATTGCTAATGAAGGCATAATATATTTTCCATCTACTTAAAATGATTACTTGGATCAATAAGTTCTTTGATGAATTTGGTATATTTCCTGGCATTGTTCAGATAGTAACATATTGTAGAACATTAGAGTCATTAGGCATGAAAAAGAAACTAAATTCTCATCAAAGATACAAGTATGTACATAGGCAATTTCTCTTAATTATGATAATGATTGAGATAAAAGTTGTAAGATTTAAATAAGTACTCACTGTAGAGAATCATGTAGAGTTCTCTTACTTTTACTATTGTCCTATATGATCATCATATGGTGATATGGTCTAGGATACTTAAACGATTTGTTTAGTTTAAGTGGGAGATTGTCAGTTTGTGTCTTACAGTTAATCGATTGGTTGTAATTTAGTGATATAATTCTTTAAAAACATGCTTTATCATATACGTATTTAGAAGTATATGATAAAATCTATGAAATAAATGTATATTATAAGTAAAATTATAATGAGCTCATAATTATAAGATCCATTTTACATTTATGTATTATCTCTAAATTGTTTCTTTATCATTGTTCTATTAAGATTGGATATCAGTAGAGCGTAAAAAGATTAACACACATTGTGCTTCTTCCTTATGAAGAAAGTAGTTGATCTCATATATCAAAGTATGGAGATAAACAAATGTGTGAGTGCTTGTTAAAGAATAAGTTCACTGAATCTGAACATTTATAAGAATTTCATTTAGAACATACTTATATGTTTGTGAAAATTCTCATTATGATAATTATATAAGTGATTTTTTTTACTTGAGATCTCCGAAGTATCTCATATGAGAATTGCTATTTTTTGATACTATTTATGATATATTTTAGTCTAGGGTAGCTCAATCAGTAGTCATTGGATATAACATGAACTATATAGAGGTAGATGAGTAATCAATATAGGATTTATTACCCTAAAGTGGTTAAGACAAATGTTTGTTTATTCTCGATTAGTATTGATTCGGTTGATAAATCCTTGGCTAAGGTAAAATAATATTTTGAGAATAGTTTTCAAATTTCATTAAAAGACATTAATTTCATGTTCCATGTTTAATAGAAATATTGTATGATAAAATAATTGAATTATACAAAAAAAATCATATATGAAAAGGTTAGTTAAAACTATTTTGATATTCTTTGGCTAAGGTAGAATGATATTTTGAGAATAGTTTTCAAATGTCATTAAAAGACATTGATTTCATGCTTTATGGCTAATAGAAATATTGTATAATAAAATAATTAAATTATATAAAAATAATATATGAAAAGGTTAGTTAAAACTATTTTGACATTTCTAATATTTGGGTGGTCATGATATATTGCTAGATGCCGATTTTGACATATGAATATAAATTATTTAATTAGAGAATGAGAGATAAATTAAACTGAATATGATTTAGAGTTATAATTTATATCCATTTCTAATATATTTAGGAATCTAAAGAGTTACACATAAATAATGGTTGAAGAGAGAAAGATAATTTAATCAAGTTGAACTAGATTGTAAAGTTTGAGAACCTTTATGAGTAAATATGAGATATTGAATCTCTCAATCGGTATTTAATTAGAATTAATTGTAAGTGTAACTAAAGTTTAACTAAAATTAGAATTTTATTTTAATTTATTTACTAAAAAATTCAAACCTATTATAAATAGACTTAAGCTTTAAATGATTTAGCACTTCTTGTCTGATCCTCTCTACTTTACTTATAGAGTTCTCTCATCACATCCATGTAGGAACCATTTGAGGCCAAATATATGCTGCTACGATGGTTAAGATGTATTAATTTTACAAACAATTCAAGGAAAAAGTCAAAAAAGGAATTAAATTTCATAATTAAATATAAATTTTAATTCATACTTTATTATGTTTTAGACGTTAAAACAAAAGTGATATTGACTTTTAAAAAATCAAATGAAAAAGTTTACTTACTGCACCTCAATTTTCCAACAACTCATCAAATCTCCAATGAATGATTTACTTTTGACTGATATAAACAAAAACACTTGTCTCAACCTTAAACCAATTTCAGGAGAGAAATTAAGAGAAAGATGAGCGAACACAAACAAGTATGCTGTAGCGATAAATCTAAAAAGTAAAAGATATTTTTTACATACGTTGTGTACAATAATTTCATATAGCATTACATCTTATAATTGTTGACCTTTCACTTATTCTATATAACACCAAAAGTATTTTTTTCGTATTAGTTCTTTGTTACTAAGAAGATGAGATTTCTATATTTTCAATATTAAATACCTTTTGATAAGAGTAGCCATTAACGTAGAAATTGTTGTTGCGTAAAATGCAAGTCTTGCGTATTATGTTTTAGTATTAAGAGGAATAGCGAGTTGCATATAGACTCCGCTGTTAGTATAATCAAAGTCAACGTCAAAGTAATCAATTAGTGCTTGTACAGCAACTTGTACAAGCACTAATTACGATATTAATAATCACAAGACAAGTCTCCCTCTTGTCTTGTGAAAGTAATGACCATATTAATAACTTTTAGAAATGGTGTGGAACATAAACTTAAGGCTTTTTAGCGCAAATTACGTCGTTAGTTATGCAAGGAATTAGAAGATGATGAAATTTAATGCGAAAGGTATTGAGGTGTATCATCCTCTCCTATATGAACAATCAAGAAAGTAATATCTTCATCTATAAAATAAAAGACGAAAGCAATAAAAAATTATAATTATTATATGACTAACATATTGAAGTATCATGGGTTCATAGTTGTATCATTAACTCCCTCATTCCTAACTAATTTCAAATATAACTTGAATTTTATTTATTGGTTCAATTAACAATAATTGATATAAATGAAAATAATATAAAATATATTTATTTTAGTATTCATTGCTTTTAAACGATCTAGACAGGCTCTTCTTAGGACCATCCTCCCTATAATTAAAGTCGAATATTGTAGTCTCTATTATTTCTATAAATATGCAATAACTCCACTAGTGATTATTGTGAAGTATGAGGATAAAAAAACTTGGAGAAAAAATTTATTAAATACCAATTCATTTTCCATATACTATTTTTACATATAACAATTCCAAAACAATTAGATAAAATATGCTTACGAAGGTAGTCAAGTGGGCATCAATGTCAAAATCTAAGTTCTTCCCAATATTTTTTACATACTTAGAAACAATGTACAAGAAATTGATAAAAAGACAAGGATTTGTGCATGTTTTTATCCAATACTTGGAGTATGTATGCCTGATCACAGTACAACATGACATTCAAGTCTTCTACAACAATTTTTAATCAATTTCTTCAAAACAAAAGCCATTATTACTCGTCGCAAATATGGAGTCCATTAGGTAACTACCTAAACAAACCCCAATAATAACTCTCTATTGACAAAATTAATGAAAAGTCACTAACAAATTTCATGTATTCATAGTATAAGACATACATTAGAAGTTAGATATTTGATAACTAAATTTGATATTATCCACTTTTTTTACTTATGCGGCTCATAAGCCTAGAACATGCAAGGATGTCCCTCAATGTGATTCCAAACCTAACATTCGTGATGACCTTATTCTCAGTAGATCTACGACATCATTACAACAAACACAACTAAGAAGGTTAAATAATATTCAACAGCATGCTATCAATGGTTATTTTATTGTATGATAACAACAATATGACCTTGCTTTCAAACTAGTTTTTCTTTCAAAGAACTTAACATAGATAGATTCAGAAGCTAGAGTTCTCTTAGGAGATGTAGATTGCTCTCAATTGCCCCCTAATCTATACGTGTAGCATCACTAATGCACGCCTCCAAATCCTTGATGTTAGCCTCACAAAATCATTATCATAGTACTTTTAAGATATATTCTCCATCTAATAAAGCATTGTTCAATATATACATTTTGCTTCAACCTCCTCTTCCTCCTCTTTTTAGTCATTGCCTCCTTATTTCTTCTGCCACCCTTATCCTTTTCTTTATCCGTCATGACGTCTCCCCACGTGTCAAGAAATCTTCTATTTTTTAGGTATGTTATTAGTACCTCTTTATATCTCAAGATTGATTCCTTAGCATTCATCTCTTTCATCAGTACCAGCTCATGCCTTAAGACTTATTCTCTTCCTTAAGATCTTAAATATCAAAAACCATTCATGTATAAAGCAAATAAGAAATAGTTATATAATAACCCAACATTCTTGATGAACTTGTTACCTTTACATCTATTACCTCCCTCAAAGCCTTCTTCAATTTCCATAGAGCTTCCCAACCACTAAGATGTTTTATTGAGTGATCATCATTATAACCAACCATTAACATCTAACATAAATTAGCAAATATTAATCAATTTAACCATTCACATTGAGTTTATTAAAATGTGAACATAAATTTTCCAACATCGATATTACCTTTAGTTTCTTATATACTTCCTCTAATACTAATAGGTGTAAATTATACTATGTTTTGATAGATGTTTAAGTGTACTTTTGAGTATTTCTTAGATTATTATCATGTATATACGCTGAGAATTATGTTATTATTAGTGTTTGTTTATATTGTAAGTGTTTGTATTGTTTTGAGCATGATTTGGATTTTAATTTTATGTTTCAAGAGGTGTTTGATATGTGTTTGAGTGTATGAAAATAGGAAATTGAAGAAAATAGAAGAATTGGAAGTATGTAAGTAGGCCATGATCGTGACTTGTCTTGCCACAATCATGACAGAGAGCACAGACAGCTATTCCAGCGAATTTCAGCTTTTCCAACACGGGACTTTTTTTGTAATTTTAATGTTTTAGGTTTTTTTGGAACCAAATTTAGTGGGTAAACCCTAGAAAGAACCCTATAAGCCTCAATAACTATTTAAGAACATAAAACACTCAAAAAAGAGCAGCCATCATCTTCCACATTGAGAGAGCAAGAAGGAGGAGCAAGAAGAGCAATCCAGAAATTCCAGATTTCAAGTTTGAGTTCAAAAAAAGTTCTTTATTTCTTTCCTTTGTTTATTTCATTAAATTTGATGTGTAACTTGGATTTGAATATGTTGTTCATGTTTAGGATGCTCTAATTTTCATATTTGGATTTGTTCTTGAGTTGTTTTGTGACTTGATTGTTGTTGATTTCAATTCAATTTTCTAGTATTGTGATGTTTATGTATGCTAATACTTCGATAATAAATCGAGAGAATGAGTCAAAAGTAATCCAATTAGGTTGGGTAACAAGAGTTAGTGATCTAATAAGTCTCACAAATATCAAATTGGTAATCATACAAAGAGAGATCTTATGTGAAAACCCAATTATTCGATAGATCACTTAAGAACTAGTTGAAAACGTTAGGTAGATTTTGTGAATCGAGAGGCTGCAAAATCTGGAATTTAATAATCAATTAGGGTTAATTAATTAGGGATAAATGATTAGGTTGAGAGAGAGAGAGTAATCAACCCTTTAAAAATCTAGAATCGACATCGAATTGAATCAATAGCGATTAGGGAGCAAAATAACGATAGAATTAATCCTAAGCTTCATCCTTAATGCTCCTCACATATTTGTTATTTGATTATTTGCTTAGTTTCATTTAATTGTTTTAAATTTTGGATATTTTATTTTCATTCAGTTCATATCCTGATACCTTAGATAAAGTTAGGTTCACTTAGTTCTAACTATTTCCTCGTGGGATCGGCACTTTTAATACTAAAAGTTTACGATCCATATACTTGCAAACATTAGGGGTTTTATTAGAAGTAAAACTTGCTCAACAAATACCTTGTCAACATTTAATGTCCCATCAATACTCTTGTCATCCCAAGAAGAAATCCTTTCCATCTTCCCCTATTTGAGTGGTTAGTCCATGTGCACCCTGTTAAGATAACAAATCTACAAACAATTTATAATTGAACTAAACTGTAATTTATTTCACAATATGGTACACTTCTACATTTCAACTTACAAGAATAAATTTTCTACCACCCATGACTTGCCATTAATACAACTACTCGTCCACCTATGGAAGGTGCTACACCTTTGGCCTCTACAGTGTCATAGAACCTGCAAGTATGCTTACAAGGATGGTTAAGGATGAAATGTCTCCAACCAAACTTCTTACAATCGTCAACGTTGATACCAGTGTGTAACAATTGTAAGCTTATACTATAATTGGTGTTGGGATACAAAAAAAAAAAAACAACACATATAGAAGGAAGTTTTTCCTAAAACATTTCTTCATTTATATACCCCCCTCAATTTATCGAGTACGCACTTTATAACAATATGTGAACCATTAACTTTGTAATCCTCCTGATGTCTAATCACCTTAACCTCATTAGCTTTTGTGTATACGTATTTTTTTCTATTTGGAATCCTCACAATCTATGCCGTGATATCCCTACTAATCTCACCCACTTAATCCATTATTAATGATAACTGACCATGATCAAACCATGCACACAACTAGTAGCCCGCATCCCTCCTAACCCTAAACCTCTTAATCTCTCTAAATTCACCAAATCCTATGTTGATGACTCACTTAACCTGCTCCAAACTATGGGTCTGCACTAATTCGAACACCTTCTTATAATAGTACTATATTTGACAACTCCTCAAATACTGAAGTTGTATTAGGTTCAATCATGATAATACTTTATAACCATACCATATTAGCATAGTTTTATTCGATGTAAATTTTGAACCTTATTCTTCAATCCCACATTTTGCTTTCTTGTCTTTACAGTTAAAACTTCATTCTGAACCTAAATTTTCAAGTTTTATATCAAATTATCTTTCTATACACTTCTTCTTTTTTTAATTAACATGGTTGCCCATTACCATCCTTTTCGCATTCTCAACCTTCTTCTTTCCTTCCTCTAGAGGAAAGGGGGCTCTGATTACATCTTTATTGTTCTTTTTTGGACTCTGACAATCAAAAGATTAATATCAACCTCAGTCAAATAGAAATTATCACAGAACATATCCATTTCAATAAAATAATATATGCTAATAAAACACCATCAAGATAGGTTACATGTATCCAATTCACATTGAATACCATAAAAATCACAAACTAATAAGACCACATTATGACCATGTCCATACCTTACCAACTTAGTCATTTGCAATGATCCCACTAATTTCCACATAACATGTCTAAATTTATTAATAAACATATTTACTATAATATACATATATGAATTCCATTAACATAGACAAGAAGATAGGAGTGAAATTACCTACTTATCATGTCTACTTTAATTTTGGAAAGTTTGGTATGTCAATGCTCCAACATCCTTGCTATTTACTATCTAACATAGGTATGGGTAGGAATGATTATTAGATATATAGGTTCTTACTTTTGAATTTTATTAGGCATTAACAAATGAAAGAACAAGATGATATCACTAAATTAAGTAGGAAGATCGATTGACACAAGTTCTTAAGGAATCTTCAGATAAATGAAGTTATATCGTTACCCATGATGGTTTTTCTTAACATAGCTATGGCAATGAGTGGAAGGAATTTTTTAAGCTTCTCAAGGAAGCTTTGTACTTGTTATTTTACTTATTTTATTACCTTTAAAATTATGAATTACTATAATGGACATGGTTTTGTAAATATGCATATAACAGTCTGTGTCCTTTAGGTTGATTCCTTCAACAATTATAGCAATAGTAAGTTAAAACACATGGTCATATAGGTAATAGTGTCAAAACAAGCGTTAATTCATCACAATTTGGTACATGATTGCATAACAAACTGTATTCTTCACATTATTTGTTCAGAAAAGGTATCATGAACATGTGCATAATGAAACTTTAAAAAAAGGCTTTATATACAAGTGTGTGTATATTCATGTCCTTAACAAATATTTCTTCCAATTTTATACCAAGAACAATGTATAGTTAACAATGTGAATATTATATTGTATTGATTTATGGTTTCTTTCTACTTAATGATGGTATTCTCAAGGTGTGACTTATCTGTTATGAGTAATGGTATCTTTTATACATATGCATGGTATTTAATATATGGAGTCTTAATGCAATTTGTATTAAGGCACTATATTCTTGGTACTCAAACATGAATTCTCATATTAAAGTGAAGGTGTGACTTATCTATTATGGGTGGTGTTATTTTTTGTATATAGACCTGCTATTTGATGTATAGAGTCCTCAGATACTTTTAATTGAGACATAGTATTCTTCGTATTCAATAATGATATTCTCATATTAAAGTTAAGGTGAAATTATTTTTAATGGTAATGATATTTTTTATACATAGGCATGGTATTGGATGTATGGAGTCCTAGTATAGTTTTTATTGAGGCATAATATTCTTTGTAATTGATGATGGTAATTTCATATTAATGTGAAGATATGACTTATTATTGGTGTTGGTATTTCTTTTAGATAAGCATCATATTAGATGTATAGATACCTGATATAGATTATATTGGGTCATGATATTCTTTCTACTCAATCATGATATTCTCATATTAAATAAAAGCTGTGATTTACCTGTTATGAGTAGTAGTACTTTTTATACATAAACATTATATTGGATGTTCGGAGTCCTGGTATAGTTTGTAGTGGGGCATAATATTCTTAGTACTCAAATAAAGATTTATATATTAAAGTGAAGATGTTACTTATACATAACAAGTATTAGTATTTTTTTACACAGAGGAGTGATATTGAATGTATGAAGGTCAATATATTAGTTTATGTACTTTGTGATGGTATTCTCATATTAAAGTGAATGTATAATTTATCTTTATGATGGTGGTATTTTTTGTTTATAGGCAGTATTAAATGTATAGAGTTGTGATATATTTTTTTATTAAGGCATGATATCTTTTACACTAAGTGATAATATTCCCATATTAAAGTGAATATATGACTTATCTATTACATAAGCATAACATTAAATATAAAGAGTTCTGATATAAAATTTATTAAGATATAGTATTTTTTTGTAATCAATGATAGTACTCTTATATTAAAATAAAGATGTGACTTGTCTGTTCCATTGAGTGATATTTTTTGTACACAAATATTGTATAATTTTCATAGGTAATTGTATATTTTTAATATATTTGATATTTTTGTCTACATAATTTTTATAACTATTAATGAAGTTCTCTAAAGTTTGTATAAGCTCATTCATCAAAGATTGAACTCCAAACTCAATCTTAAATTTAAAGGTAATGCGAGCCAGTACTTCTTTTCTCTCCGTTCCTTTATTGCCAATTTAAGAATGTAACATCTCTGTCAAAAACAATAGTAACTTTATTTAAAGAAGAGAAAAAAAAAGAGAGAAGATAAAAATCAATAAAAATGAAAATGAAAATAGAATAAATTTGTAAAAAGAACATTGTTGTTATTTTGAAAACAGAAAACCAATAAAGATGTAAAGAAAATATGTTTATAAATTATTTTTTAAAACTTATAACAAAATCTAAAAAAAGAAACAAATATTTTCTTAATTCTCTTTTATAGTTGACACCTTTCATATTATATAGTAATATAAAATATTCGGCTCGAATGATCACCACCAACCGGCTACATAATCGGTCCGACCTCAAACAAACAGCACCGGTACTTTTTCTACGAAATCCGTAAACTTTTTACTGAAATATGATGAACCCATGTATGCTTCAAATGGAGACGTAAATGATAGCTTATGGAAAGCTATTTGGGCATCACCAACAGTTCAAATCACAAAAATTCTGCTATGGAAAACAGCTCATCGATACTGACCAACGTTTGATGATATGTTTTCTAAGCGGAACATAATCACTTTCACTAGCTACCCTCGATGCCACCATCACGAAGAGAATATTTTTCATGTGTTTAAGAGACCGCCCCCTCTCAGTCCACCTGTGAAAAACTCTTTACAAATGCAATTTGAACCACCTTTGTCTCCATGAGCTTCATGTCTTGGCCGGAAAGTAATGTGAGTTCCCCAACGTCTTTTAAAAATGGAATTCCCTGGAGACTGATCTTTGTAGAAACCTTGAGGGATATTTGATATTGGAGAAACAGATTTGTCTATGTGAAGAAGAATTCAGATGGCTCCAATAACGATGCTCTGATAT
>JAOQMM010000002.1:14875895-14886185 GCA_027563515.1 Erythroxylum platyclados
TTCAAGCAATCTAAGGTTGATTATTCTTTGTATATGAAACATACAAAGGAAGGATTTCTTGTTGTATTATTATATGTAGATGATATTGCCATTGTAGCAAGCACCCAGGTTCTTATTGCTGAATTAAAGGGTATTCTATGATCTCATTTCAATTTTAGAGACTTGGGAGAACTTAAGTATTTTCTTGGACTTGAACTAGTCAGATCTGGAAAAGGAATTCATGTTTGTCAAAGGAAATACATGCTTGAAATGTTGCAAGATTATGGACAACTTGGAGCAAAACCGAGTGCTATACCCATGGGGGTTAATCATGGCTTAACACACATAGATGATAGGGTGTTAAAAGATCCCATTTTTTATAGGCAGTTAGTCGGAAAGTTGTTATACTTAATGATTACCAGGCCAAATATTTGCTATGGGGTACATGTTTTTACACAATTCATGGATAAGCTGATCAATGAACACTTAGCAGTAGCCTACAGAATTTTAAGATATTTGAAGAAGTCACTGGGGCAAGGAATTCTAATGACAAAAAAAACGTATTACAAGATCAAAGCATATTCGGATAGTGACTGGGCTAGCTGTAAAGAAACAAGAAAGTCAGTAACAGGTTTCTACATATTTGTTGGAGACTCTCTGGTGAGTTAGAAGAGTAAGAAATAAAGCACGGTGTCCAGAAGTTAAGCAGAAGCAAAATATCGTGCAATGGCAACAACCACATGTGAGGTTATTTGGATTTTAAATCTGTTAAACGATCTTGGATTTAGACGGCAGCAACCAGTGGAGTTATATTGTGATAACATCTCTGCCATGCATATTTCTAAAAATCCAGTATTTTATGAAAGGAAAAAACATATAGAACTAGATTGTCATTTTTTAAAAGAGAAAGTGCTTAATGGAACTATAAAGCTTGTGTATTTGAGAACAGAGGATCAATAGCAGATTTATTCATGAAAGCTTTTCATCCAGCTCGGTTCGAAGGATTAATGAGCAAGATGAGCATAATCAATATATATGCACATCTTGAGGGGGAGTGTGAACGTAAGAAGCTGAATGAAGAAGGTGAATGACAGTGGAGGAGCTAGTTGCGTATGACAGTAAAAGAGATGGTTTCTTTTGTAAATATATTTATCAAGTATGCTAGTTTAGTGATTTGTTAGTTAGTTAGTTATAACTAACTCTAGTCATTCTATATATAAATAGGACACTGAACTCAGTACAAAGTATGAGATTCATTTTCTCTAAATTCAATTACAAATTGTTTCACCCACACATGTAGGCAAGGAGTTTCGAACTACGTTAACAAATCTTGATGTTGATTTATTTTGTTAAGTTTAATTTTCTGATTTTATTTGTACTAGAAACGACTGCAATAAATTGGCAATTTGCGAAACTACCCCTTCAGAATTCTTTCAATTGGTATCAGAGTGAGGTCACCAGATCAAAACTTGGTACAACAAGTTGGTGCAGATCCTTGTTTCGCAAATATGGCTACAAGAGAAGGAGCATCGATTACTAGACCACCGTTATTGGATGGTTCTAATTATCCTGCATGGAAATCACAGATGAGAGTTTTTATTCAGGCACAGGGAACAAAGGCATGGAACGCAATGTTACATGGCTGGACACATCTGGTAATAACTGATGACAAGGAAGAAATAGTACTGAAAGATCCATCTGATTAGACAAGAATCGAAGAAGAAAGAGCACATGGAAACTCACAAGCGATGCACGCAATTTTTAGCGCTGTTAATGAAGGTTGCTTTTCAATGATATCAATGTGCAAATCGGCTGAAGAAGCATGGGATACTCTGCAGACTATACATGAGGGATCGAAATCTGTAATAGCTTCAAAACTTCAGATGTTGGCTGTGAGGTTCGAAGAGCTGAAGATGGATGAAAGTGAAACCATTGGGGATTTTCATGAGAGATTGCGCGTTATAGCAAACCAAGCACATCAACTTAGGAAGCAATATTCTAACCTAAAACTGGTTAAGAAGATGCTGAGATCACTACTTTCGAGGTTTATTTCAAAAATTGCAGCAATCAAGGGGCTCATGACATCAATGATTTGTCGTTGGAGAAGGTAATTGGAATACTCACTAATTTTGAAATGAATTTGTTAAGGAAAAAACAAGAAAGGAGCAAAGGATTAGCACTACAAGCTGAAACTGGCAAAGGTGTGAATGATGTAGAAGATGAGTTCGATAAGAATGAGGATCAGGTATTGTTGACACAAAATTTCAGTAAGTGGCTGAAGAAAGTGAAAAATGACAGACCCAATTTTAGGCAAAACGATGGGAGCTTATCGAACAACAACTTTAAACAACAAGCCAAAACTCAGAAGGGTGAAAGAAAGATGAGGAGAATTCAATGACATGAGTGTCAAGGCTTCAGACGTGTGCAAGCAGAATGTGCTAACACCTTAAAGAAGAGAAAAGGGAAATCCTTAACGAGCACTTGGAGTGAGAATGAATCCAAAAGTGAATATGGTAGTGAAGAAGAAATTACTAATGGTGCTGCGTTAGTTGCTTTATACAGCAAAAGTACAGTTGCTTGCTTAACAGTAACCAAGAAGGAAGTAACTGAAGACGAAAAAGTGAGTAAATCAAAGAATTTCAGGAAAAATGCAGAAAATTAGATCAAGGCTCAATCTCATATTATGACAGTGATGAGTGGCTTAGATGATAAAAAGGAGAATATTTATAAAGTTTACAAATTAATGTATGAAAAATGGGTGAAAACATGTAAGAAGAATGAAAGGTTGAAGGAAGAAAACTTTTCTATGAAGAATACTATTCAAGATTTAGAGAAGAAATTGATGTCAACATTAGAATGAAACTAGTTAGTACCGAATGTTGAATGGAGGCATAAAAAAGTTAAAAAAGCTGATGGAAATCAGTAAGGTTAAGGGGGATCTTCAAGGTATTGGCTACAAAGGTGGAATGATGAGAAAAACGACGAGTCCAGATCTGTCAAGTAGAAACATCGAGGAAGAATTGGAGATTTATACCTACATGTCATTTTTTCAGGGTCATCCGGCACATAAGGCCAAGATGCTATAAGTTACTGCAGATGTCATTTCAGAGAAGCCAAAACTGAAAGATCATACATCTCTCACAAAAATTTCAGCATCAACCCATAATGCCGAAATCCACCTGAGTTAAAAAGAGTCAATTGCAAGCTGTCATAGTTCTTAAATTGATAAAGGCAACTTCGGAAAATGGTTGGTATTTTGAAAGTGGATATTCACGCCATATAGCAGGGGAAAAGAGTTACTTAACTGATTATCAAAGTTGTGTGGATGGGCATGTGACCTTCGGAGATGGAAAGAAGGCTTAGGTGATTGGTAAAGGGACTTTGTGCGTGGATGGACTACCATACCTCAAGAATGTGCTCCACGTTGATTAAAGGCCAATTTGGTGAGTATAAGCCAACTTTGTGATGATGGTTTATTAGTTAAATTTACAAGTGATGACTACAGGGTGTTAACCGAACAAGGAGAATGTCTTATGAGCAGGAAATGATCAACAGGCAATTGCTATATGCTACAGGTCACGACCACATGTAGATCAGCTTCATATGATAATAACATAGATTTATGGCATCAAAAGCTTGGGCATGTCAATTATGAGCTTATTAGCAAGTTTAAAAAATTGGAAGCTGTGAAAGGATTGCCTACCGTGAACAAAGAAGTTAAATCAATTTGTAGTGCTTGTCAGATGGGTAAGTAGATGAGAGTGTCACATAAAAATGTTAGACATGTTACTTCCTCACGCATACTTGAATTGATTCACATGGATTTGGTTGGTCCAACATAACATGAGAGCATTGGTGGGATGAGATACTTTCTAACTTATGTTGATGATTATTCTAGAAATATTTGGGTATCATTTTTGAAAGAAAAATCAAATGCTTTTAAGGCCTTTAGAAGCCTATGCGTGCAGGCCATGAATCTAAAAAATATGACAGTGTTGAGAATTCGATCGGATCATGGAAGGGAATTTGAAAACGCAAGTTTTAATGACTTTTGTGATGAGTATAGCGTTATACAAGAATTTTTAGCACCTAAAACTCCACAACAAAATGGAGTTGCCGATAGGAAGAATCGAACCCTTTAAGAAATGGCCAGATCTATGTTGAATGGAAGAAAAATGTTTATGCTTTTTTGGGCCAAAGCTGCTAAAACAGCATGCTACATATGCATCAGAGTGTATCTCAGAAGTATCTTGAACAAGACATCTTATAAACCCTAGAAGGGAAAGAAACCAAACATGAGTTACATTCATATTGTTGGTAGTAAATGCTACATTCTTAGGGATCGGGAATAGCTCAGAAAATTTGAGAACAAGAGTGATGAAGGAATCTTCATTGGTTATTCAACTCACAGTAAAGCATACTGAGTGTTTAATCAAAGAAACAAGAAGGTGTTAGAGTCAATAAATGTGGTGATAGATGATGTGCCTCAAGTAAATGCTACAGGGGAAGAAGAGAACCTGCAAAACCAACCTTGCAAACTAGCTCAAATAAGTAACATTACAAGAGCCAAAAGTTTCCCATATCTGCAGTTAGTTACTACTGATGAAGTAACTGCGCAAACTGAAGAACTACCAGTTACTTCGGATGATGAATCCCCCAAGACACTTAATGCAGAAATGGCTCCTTTAAATACTCAAAATTTGAGAGAAACTGATCTAAATTGGGATCCTTCCTCACGAATCAGAAGAAGTCAACCAGTAGAAAACATTATTGGAGATGTCAGCGAGAGAGGCAAACAAGAGAAAGAAAAAGAGTTGATTACCAAGAACTCGCAGGATATTTATGCTACACCTCTTCATTCGAGCCTAAAAATGTTAAAGAAGCCTTACAAGATGAGTTCTGGACAGCAGCTATGCAAGAAGAATTGACTTAATTTACACGAAATGATGTATAGGAATTAGTGCCAAGACCATCGGATATGAATGTGATTGGAACAAAATGGGTGTTTTGTAATAAAACAGATGAAAAGGGCAATGTTACTAGAAATGAAGAAAGGTTAGTGGCTGAAGGATATTCTCAGATTGAAGGAATAGACTTCGAAGAAACCTTTGCACCTGTAGCGCCACTTGAGTATATTAGACTATTGTTGGGTATAACATGTGTAAAAGGCTTCAAGCTCTATCAGATGGACGTAAAGAGTGCATTTTTAATTGGGTTATACAGGAAAAGGTATATGTTCAGCAACCGAAAGGATTTATTGATTCAGCCTATACAGAACATGTCTTTAAGCCGAAGAAAGCTCTTTACAATCTCAAAGAAGCACCAAGGGCTTGGTACGAAAGGCTCACACAATATCTCATCAAGCAAGGCTACGAACAAGGTAGTGTTGACAAAACCTTGTTTATTAAAAAATTCAGATCTGATTTAATGATTACATAGATTTATGTTGACGATACTATGTTTGGTTCCACTCATCCGAAAATGGTTGATGACTTTGTTGAATTAATGACACGCGAATTTAAGATGAGCATGGTAGGTGAGTTGAACTTCGTTTTGGGTTTGCAAATTAAACAAGTGAAAGATGGAATATTTGTGTCGCAAACCAAATATGTGAAGAATTTAATGAAGAAGTTCAGGCTTGAGAATGCTAGGCATGTGAGAACCCCTATGAGTATCTCCACAAAACTAAACAGAGATGAGCATAGGAAAAACATTGATGTTAGCCTTTATTGGAGCATTATTGGAAACTTATTGTATTTAACCACAAGTAGACCAGACATTTGTTATAGCGTCGGAGTATGTGCTCACTATCAAGCCAATCTGAAAGAGACGCACTTGGCAGTAGTAAAAGGAATTATCAAGTATATGAGCGGTACATCTGAATTTGAAACTTGGTACACATCTGACTCTACGTCTTATCTAGTTGGATATAGCGATGCGGATTGAGCTGGAAATTTAGACGATCAGAAAAGTACTTCAGAGGGTTATTTCCTCCTTGGTAACAATCTGATTTCGTGGTACAGTAAAAATTAGAATTCAATCTCACTATCAACTACAAAAGTAGAATATATTATTGCAGGTAGTTGCTGTGCATAGCTTCTTTGGATGAAACAGATGTTGGAAGATTATGGAATTGATCAGGATATGTTGACAATCTTATATGATAACAACAGTGTCATAGACACCTCGAAGAATCCGGTTCAACATTCGAGGACGAAACACATCGATTTGAGGTATCACTTTATCCGAGAGCTTGCGGAGAACAAAATAGTCACCTTCTCACATGTGTTTACGGAAAAGCAGTTGACAGACATCTTTACGAAACCTCTTAATGCAGTCAGGTTTGAACTTCTTCAAGGGGCTTTAGGACTGTGTGTCCTACATTATTGATGTATTTTTCTTTTATTAAAAAAACAAATTCAAAGGGACAAAAAAAATTTATTCAATCTATCTCTTTTATTTATTAAAAAAACCAAGCGTTATTTGAAAAAGGGATTAAAAATTCCTAACTTTTTCTTCTTCTTCTATCTATTGACGCCGCCCCTCATTGCTACTCCATCATCACTTCTGGCTGCATATGAGCTTATTATTGGCTCAATTGATGGATTATCCAACTCATCCTCAAGATTAGCTTGTGTCTTGGCATCCATCGAAGATTCACCATCAACCCACAAACGTTGGCGTCATCATTATCTCACCGACCACTCTGGGGTAAACCTCTCTCTGTCTCTACATCGGTGCTACTTCTTCCTTTTTGCTTGGGTTTGTGGTTATCAAACGTTAGAATGGGTAAGAACAAGGAGACGTCCTCTTCTTTAGTCGGGAAGAGACAATCGACAGCACCCACATGTTAAATTCGACACGTGGAAGGCCATTAATCGGGGCTAGATCATCCTCAACTACACCCATTGAAGTTCCCAACACCACCTCAGTTCGGGTCAACCCAACTGAACGTGATGATGCCTTGCGGGTTTTGCTCTCCATAGTCAAAGAATCCTCGTCTAACTCCAATGAGGCTCCCGCAGCAGCAGCTCCACCAACTGTGCCTCCTACGACTCCTTAGAAATGCACGAAGCAGCGGGCTTGGAAGACAGTCCGATAACCTCGGCGCAATCCTTGTGACCGCCTAACAGTGGACAATGCTATATCTTTCAAATTTTACTCCTCCGCAGCTAAACAGAAATGAGAGACTCTTAGCACTATCGTGTTAGTTCTCAACCGCCTTATTAATTTAGAAGAGCTTCAACAACATGGACTGGATACTCTGTTATAGGAGAGACACTTACTACAAGTCTTATTGCTTCCATAACACTATGATTCTGAACTGGTAAGAGAGTTTTATTGCAATTTGACTAGTGATATTCTAAATGATACTGCATTGACTTATAGATCAGTATATGTACGGGGTTGGGTGGTTCGTTTTGATGTTGATAGATTGAACTTGTTTATGGGATTTGATAATTTGATTAGCTATCAGATTTATGATGATACCTGGCCTGTTTCAAATGATTTAATTGCTACTGTGTTGACTAGTGGGAAATTATCTGCCTGGCCATCTAGTTCTATGCTTCGTTCTTCTATGTTAACACAGAAATACTTTGTTATTTTTAAGTTAGTATTAACTAATTAGATGCCGAGCACACATGTTGTTTCAGTATATTTAGCGCAGGCCAAACTGATTTATGGAATTGGTACTAGGGTGAGCTTAAATCTTGGTTAACTTATTATCGATGCTATGTTGGCCATTAAGAGTAGGTCGCACTCACTATATTATTTTCAATGCCTGATTTCTCAATTCTTATATGCAAATAGTGTAACCTGGTTGGAGTCGAGTACACTTGATTGCTGAATATCTCTCTAAGGATTTTTAAGCAACCACGAGTAGTGGATTTGCAGTACACCACATCTGGCCCTTCGGATGGCTCGGGGACAACTTCTGTCAATCCTCATGCAACTCTCTTTACTGAAATTGAGAGGATTGAAGGCATTATTCAAGTGGGAAGTGTCGCTCTTCGTCACTTAAAGCAACGAGTTCTACGACTCTGCGGAGCCCTCTGAGTCCATCTTTTTGGCATCCTTTATCCCAAAGGGGGAGAAGAGAAGACTTAGATTGAAGTTATGTTTGATTTGTGGTTTATGTTTGACTTATGGTTGTTGCTTTGTTTCCTTTACTTTGGCTATATTGAGATAATTGTGAACTTTGAATGTTATTGTCTATTGGACCTTGGATTGAGGGGGAGCATTGCGAATTCAATACTTATATGTCCAATTATGTTATTTAGGGGGAGCTTCATAGTTGTGACAAACAATGCCCAAAGGGGAGATTGTTAAGATATATGTAATATATCTTATGATTTAATTTTGGCATTTTGGATAATTGGACCTATAAAATAGTGGAGTTTCAAATCCAAGTTAATTGAATTTAATTGGGAATGACAGCTGGATTGTGGTGTGACTAAATAACAATTTTGGTTTGAGTTGGATTTGTGGATAATGGTTCAAGTATGATAGAACTCTATTTTGAGTGAGACATATGAAGATCACGGTTTCAATTAGGCTGAAGTGAAGTTATTGCATCTGGAGATTGTGTGGGCATAGAAGTGCAATAGGCGTGTGTGTGAAGACTTCTTTGTGTAGTGGGAACAATTGTTGATTGTATCTTTGGTGAATTAGGTAACAGATGGTGAATGACGCATCCCATTGTGTGTGGTCTATGCGTGTCATGACCCGAAACCACATCAGGCATATGTCAACCGCTGCATACTTGAACTAAGGATACTCACAGTACCCTTAACCCCAGTATGTAAGGCTTACTGAGTATCCTTTGAAAACATTTGGGCATCACAACGGCTGTAATTTGAAGATTCCAAAGTAAAATTAAACACTTGAAAATCAATTATAAACGCACCTCCATATTCACATTAAGATTTTTCCACAACTTTTGGACCTTTAAGTCCACTCAAGAGCAATCTCAACAATAGTGCAAAAGTTTCATACACAAGGTCATTTACAAACCACCCGACAGTCAAGAGTTTATTTACAAAATCATAAAGCATATATATACATAACCAACCTAACAACAGCTTATGAGCCACTATACAACAAAAGTATAAAATAAAGACTACCCATGTACGGTAATGTCCCGATGAAATTAACCTAAATGGCTGGAAAACGGAGAGGATGAGTAACTACGTACTCAGTGAGCAGGAAAAACATATGTCGCCAGCAGAACCCGATACACACTAAAACAGTTTAGATGGCTTAAAGATGGGTTTTTCACGCCTCTAACATGCAGATAATCACCCATAAGGTGAATATGCACAAAATAAAAACACATAGGCCCAGCCTATGACTCAACACATACTGGTTAGGAACTGCGTCAGTCTAGCAAATTAATCACTTATCCAGTGAACATGGGTTCCTGTTCTAGTACACAATAGCAGAAAAACATCACAAATATAAATCAAATCTCATCAGGAATCCAAATCCCAAAGTATGTTAAAACGATCATGTGTGTCGCCACTAGTCGATCAAATTAGTGTGCACACCCACCGATTCTCGGTGTTGGCTTTCATCTGTAGTGGGTCCGGACTACGATCGACAAGAGCGTCATGACCCTAGGTGATGACCTCATTGGTGACCAGACCTCTAGGTGTGCAATCACCCGCAAGTCCCGTAGAAAGGTGTCGATACGAGGACTCGACTTTTATGTACCAGCGTCAAGGGTACATGGGTCACTTAATCTATTGCGCCTAGCACACGAATGGCCAATTATTTCCTCACTAATCACAAAATCATATGCAAATAATAGTACTAAAAATCAAGTAAGGCACCATGCCTTCTTTTATTGGTCCAACCGCTAAAAACAAACTCGGTTATATATACGTAAGTTCCAAAACATCATTTCGTGCAATAAAGGTCATCCTTTGCACTCTAAGTGCAAAGTTGTTCAAAACAATATCGTTTCTCAAAATACGTAATATATTAGCATCCATCTGAGATTCAATTTTACTATGTCTGTTCAAAATTCACATTCAAGTCATCTTATATATCTTGGAATGTTCTAGTCCTATTTGAGAGATATGAGTTCCCCAACTCACCTTTAAAAAGTGTACACACCCTTGACTTTGACAATCCTTGGTGCGAGCTCCAATGATTCACAGCTTCGAGCCTTTATACATACAAATATACAATATATTAACTATTTGAACATGTTTACTATAATTATACACCGTCACATAAGTGTATAAAACACAATATCACTATCTTTAAGCTATAAGATTTGGTCATTAAGCCCCTCACATGGTTACT
>JAOQMM010000002.1:14905362-14922006 GCA_027563515.1 Erythroxylum platyclados
ATGATTAAGATCATAGCACCTGATATTGAATTTATAAAAGAAGGGGCAAAAGCTTGGAATACTATAATTGTTCACTTTTTCCTGTACGACAAACCTCCTTCCCAAGAAATCAACAAATGAGCACACTTAACTGCAGATACGAGAGAGCAAGAAAAGAGAGGATTCTAGAGAACAAGAATTGACTTCGACAGGTAAGTGATTTTGAGGGCAAAATTGTCAAACCATAAAAATTTTAATCAGCTGAAACATGAAACGCTGCTTGTAGTAGCTTTTTGTTTTTTAGCTGGTTGAGTTGAATAAGCCAACCAACCAGCTATTTACCAAACACATAAAAAAGGCTGTTTGACTAGTCAAACTGAAAATGGCTGATCATGGCTGATCAGCCATTCACCAAACACAGCCATAACCCCACCCTCCACACCTTCTCTTTCTGCTGTCTCGCTCACTCTTTTCTTTCTTTCCTCTCATCAATCATCATCACACATCACCAGTCCCATTTTCATCGTGTACAAACTTCGCCTTCTTTCAGTCAAAAAGGAGTCATTCAAAGAAACAAAGAAAGCAAATTAAAAAAACTATAATTGGCCTAACCGGAGCACAACTCTTGCAGGTGCAGTGCAGCCGAATTTTGTACCAAACTTGAAACGATTACTGAGAGACCGTTCGTGATTCTTTCTTTCTAATTCAAGCACAAAGCCATAGGAATAGAATAAATAAAACAGCAAAAAAAAAGGGGGTCAACATTCCTTGCCCATTTATTTCATTATTCACCTGCACTGCTCAACAACACCTGACTTCATTAAGCCCCAAGCAATGAATCCTGAATAAGATTGTCGTCATACATTTTATTTAATGAATGGTCGAAAATGAGTCAGACTTTCAAATGATAATCAAAGTCTAACATCAACCCTCTTAATAAAATTAAAAACATGACGCTCTAGAAAATTGAGTTGATTTCTTTTACATACTTGTTACTAAGCAAATTCTCGAACACACACACCGCACTGACAAAGCTGTCTCTCCTTTTCGTTACCCTTTCATTTTCTCAGCAACCAAACAGTTTAATAAGACCAACCCTAAAGTGAAAGAAAACAAATCAAAATATACATGAACGTATACAATTGAGTCAAGATCGTCTTTTCCTTTTCAAAGATCCAGCAATTACAGAGGTTTTATCTTGCCCAGCCCTCGTAGTAATCATCAATGCCAGCACTTATATATGTAAACATCTAAGAAGCAGATATATATCTTACACCAAAAGCATGAAAAAGTAAAAATATGAAAACATAACGTTTTCATTCAAGACGAAGGGCTCGCCGAACCTGAAATTGTAGGTGACGTCACCGGAAATAGTGGCAAAAGCTGAGGCTTGAAGTCTCTCGTAGTACTGGCAGGCGGTGGGTGAAAGTAAAATCCTCTTTCTTTAATTGCTTTGTCCTCTGCATCAGTGTTTAACAAATTGCCGATACTACTATTGTTCATGGGCCCATGGCAGTTGGTGTAATTTGGCGTTGCGGATCGGTCAAACGGGTCCGGTATCAAAGGGGTCACCGGGCTGAGAGCAAGAGCCGGAAAGTCGAGCATGCTCGGAGACAGGATCTCGGATTTCCTCGGAGAAAACCCAGAACTGGGTGGAGCGAGAATCGGGTTCAAAGGATTGATCTTGAGGCTCTTGAGGGAGTTTCTACGTTCATAGAGCTTGAAACCGGAAGACTGGTTCTTTTTGGGCATGGTCTTGATAGGGGGAATGTTATAGGAGGAGTGAGATTTGGGGGACGAGTCGGGTTGAGACGAGGTGGGGGCGATGGTGGTGCTTCTCGGAGACCCGGTTAGCATTTGGACGACTTGTTTGAATGAGGATGTATCGGCTTGAACAAAGGTGGTAGGGCAAGGATTAGCGGGTTCGGATCTGTTGATGATTCTTGGTGAGGGAAATGGGCTGGTGTTATCAACAACACAGTTGGTGGTGGTGGTAGAGGTGTTGCTGCTATTGCTGATGCTAATGCTACTACTAGTGCTGCTGCTATTGCTATGGCTTGCTGGTGAAGGTATGAGAGATTGGGGGTTGTGCTTATCTTTGTGTCTAGGCGATGAGATTTCCATCTTTGGGCTGTTTTTCTTCTTCTGTTAAGCTCCAGTCTGAGGAAGGAAGAGGAAGAGGGAGATAATGTCTGGAAGAGTGAGATTGTGTGATGGGAGAATTTCTTTGGTTTGGCAAGAGATGGTTTTGGTGGTGACTTGATCCTTTGAAAGTTTTCCACTCAACCACTCTCTTAAAACGGCTTTGGACATCACACTCCAATCCAAACTCGTCTCTTTTCATCGTTTTTTTAATCGTGTTGATGTAGACTTTGAATAAAAAAATTAGTCATACGATGACGAGTATTTCAAAGAAACCGACTGTTTTCTTTTTTGTTCATGTCTTGACAGACCTTTTTGATTTGTAAGCATTTGATTTATTAATGAATAGTTGACCCAACTCATGCTAATAATAATCGTCAATAGGAACATTAAACTTAAGAATAATCAAGATCTCATTTGAAAGCAAAATTGGGAAAACTTGGATACGAACATAGAAGAGTCGAAGGAAACTGCAGACACGCGCTCTGAAAGTGAATGTTCCTTCCCTCGATGGGAAACTCGAGTCTCCAATCTCCAGCTGGTAAAGTGCCGTTGGCGTTGTGTAGAAATTTTAGACAAAGATGTGTGGGCCCAACTATGACTCACAAAGAGAGGGAAATTTCAATGTTTGTCATTGACTTGGTTGTTGGTTTGGTAATGAGGACTTGAATACGGAATGATACTCTTCTTTTCTTTTTCCTATTCATTGTTTGGCATTGACTTGGCTGTTGTTGTGGTAATGAGTAATAACTAATTGTTTGTACATATAATTAGACACGAATTGAATGAAAAATATTAAGATAACACTAGTCATCATCCATGTGTTTTGGGTGCTTTCAGTTACAGCTATGAATTCACATGTATATGTGCTGTAAAGGCTTTAACTCTGATCAGAAATAAAACGTAATTAGGAGTCATAATATCGGGCCAATTTAATGGATTATTAGAATTAAACATCCATAATTATATCATCCATCGTGGTGGTCAAGCTGAAGAATAGAAACAGCTACTTATAACACCAGTCATAATCTATACCGTTGACTAACTGTTAAGGTTGTTCGGTATCCAAAGCTGGCCACTTGATAGATCAAGAAATTACTAAATAGGAGCCAAAAGGTGAGCTATTTATGCAGTTAGCATACCTGTTTTTGCTAGCCTGCCTTGACTAGGCATTTTGTTAGAGCCGTATAGGCATAGCGATTGGGTTGGGTCCTGTTGGATATAGCTAGCAGAGGGCTAGTAAGTTTGGCACCACGAACATTCTATGGTTTGGGCCTTATTATTGAATTAATTACAGATCCTTCAAAAAGTTGTCCCTCCGCTCTGGTTCATCCAATATATACATATATATATATATATATATTATATAAAAGGCCCACTTATTTAATTAAACAAAGTAATAATATTCAAAATTTTTCTTGATTTTTTATTACTGTAACTTAAATTTAGATCCTAATTAACCTGAACAATTTTAATTTAATCAAAATAATTTAACTTAATTATAATTTTTCAAGAAAAACCCTAATTTTTAAATCTCTACTAACTTTTTAAAAATTTGGAACTCGACCATAATTTATCTCTGAATTATATAAGACAAAGTGATAGATAGTCTTTGTTTAACCTGCATTGACTATATGAGGTTCATATAGTTCGGTCTGCTGCTATCACTTCCATCTATTTTATTTGTGGCTGAGTCCCATTTTATACAAACTAGTGTCGCAGAAATGCAAATTGAGGAGGAGAAAGGATAGGATCGTGGCAGAGGCTAAGAAGGAGATTTTAGCTAGACCGCTGTGCGTGGCAACAGTAAAAGGAAGAAGGGTAAGGAAAAGAAGAGCGATTTGGTGAAGATTCAATCTACAAAGTTTGGATCGCTGTCGTTCAAGATGGAGAGGAGGTTCTCTCCATAGTTGAGTTGTGTCTGGTGCTTTCATGAACTCATTGACCAAACCATATGTCACTTCTTAGAACAAAAACTAATTAAAGTGACCAAATTCAAATGGTTTTTTGGTTAAATTAATGTAAATAAGAAGAAAGCCATGAAATGGAGATGTAAGATTGGGAAATAAGTTCTTTTTTTTTTTTGCTAACTTAGGATTAAGTTGAATTATTTTCATTAAATTAGGGTTATTAGAGTCAATTAGAGTTAGGTTCAAGTAATTAAAAATTAAGAAAAATTTTGATTAATATTAATTTATGTTTAATTAAAATGAGTGCTTCCACATACCATGTGGCATGTACATGATATAGTAAGATCCACGTAGCTAATAAAAAAAAGGTGTAGCCTAATAGGCATATAATAGATGGTGGTATAACACGTCAAGATTTTTTATTCATCATTTAGGATTCAAGTTTAAAGATTTTAAAATGTTAAGTTCCCTGATATTTTAATTTAAATATTAGGATTAAAAATATACTATTTATTGTTTTTATTAATAGCTAAAGACGTTGCATTTAAATTAAATCAAACCGTATAAGTTTATGGGTCCGTAATAAAATAGGCCTTCATTATCATATAATTGTCTTCATATATTTGTAATGGGCAAAAGGAGTGTTTTTTATTATAACATTTTCATCAAAATACAAGTTCGACTCTAATATTTGGGATCATTCAAAATAAACCTTAATATTTTTAAAACGATACAAACCTTAAGTAGATAAAAATTTAGATATCTATTATCTATCACATTAGTACTGACATGTCACATATTTATTATTTTTTATTAGACATTTGGTTTCTATTATACAGTGTGACAAAGCGAAACTCACATGTCATATTAGTTTTAAGTTTATTTTCTTAATTAGGTTTATTTTAATAAACTATGATCAAACATAATTAACTTAATTTGACCTTAATAATATGATCAATGTCACGTCGATTATACACCCAAGTCATACAAAGAAGAGCTTGTAAGAAGCAAAGAAAAAATATTGCATTTTGATGATGGAGATGTGAAATTTATCGGTTTTAAATAGAAAACAATCGAAATTCCAATTTTTTAATCCCACCCAATCTAAAAAAAGTTTAAAAAAAAGTTAAAAGAGAAGGAGAAACATAAATGACCTAACAATAGTAAGTTAGAGAAGTAAGGTTGAAAGTGAAAGTTAAGGAATTAGGGAAGCGAAAGAGAATGCATAATGATAATTTAGAATAGAAGAGAAGAGAGACATCTAAATTGAACTAAACAGAATTCCACTATGGAGCCAACCACCCTTATATTACTTCACTTTTTTTCTTCTTCTTCTTGTAATCCCTTTCCTAATCCCAATCCCAATCCTAACTCTTGACAACTCCTCTTCTCTATTTGGAAATAAAGGTGGTATTTCTTTACCAATTCTCTTTCTACACTTTTGTAATTGTATCTACTTTTAGTTTAGATGTTACTATGACAACTACAACAATATCTTAGTGAAAGTCCTGCTAATACGCGGATCCTTACCATTAACTAACAGAGAGACTATTTTCGATGGTCCTATGACAATTATAAAGATAAAAATAGATCCATAATTTACTTTACTATGTAGATGATTTTTGGATGACCAATGATAACTAAGATTCTTACCCTATAGATCTCAAAAGCAAGTGTACTTATTGAAGTATAGTATAAGTAATTGTGAATACCAAGTGTCGATCTCATAGAGACTATAAGTACTAGTAATTAACTCTTTTCTATTATTCTAAGAGGCTTAAAATCTTAATAGCTTATGTCTATCCATTTGTCACTACTCTTCTAAAGGAAACATAAATTGACCGATCGCAAGAGTAAAAAGACATGCCCAAGTTGGCGTGAATTTTTCTGATTAATTATACTTTCTAATTATAACTATATAATCCTAGAAGCAATAGAAAAAAGAGAGAATGTTTATTCTTTTAAAATTAAAACATGTAAAAAGAAATTAAACACACATAAAAAACAAACTTAAAAACACACATAAAATACAAGTTCCCATCGCCACACTTAAAAACTTACATTGTCCCAAGCATTGCTTTTGTTTGCTATCGTTAGCTCGACTTCATATTTTCTTCCTTGTGTGATGAAATTTTGATCTTTACGTGTCACCAATTTTGCATTTTTTACTTGAAATTCTTCATGAGATGGCTTTAGGTTATGACCATTCACTTTAAATATCTTCCTTGTTTGCAATCTTTGAATCTCTGCTACATTATAGTAGAAACACTGGAAACCACAAAATGAGCAACCTAATGAGAGTGTAACTTACTTGGAAACAATTTAAATCTAGAATAATAGAGAAGCACTTTTTGGCTAAATAGAGCTTTTCTTCGAAATCATCTTATCATGGGCAGCTTTATTCTTCTCCTAAGTTATAATTGCTTCCAATTTATCTCAACACTTCTGCTTAGAAACTTTCTGTGCTAAAGGGTTATTGATATCAATCACAAAAACAAAATGGTCATTTTAGGGGTGTTTCATGGCATCAAAAATATTAAAATGAATCATTTCCCATCAAATTTCATTATAAGGGTGCCCCTACAAACATTTACCTTAGTTTGGGTCATGTTAAGAAATAATCTCCCCAATAAGATAGGTATGAGATCATAAGAAGTTTTATCATTCATATCTACCATATAAAAATTTACAAGAAATATTTATCCATTCACCTATATAAACACATCCTCAATCACCCTATCTAGATAACCTTTAGTACAATCAACCCATTATATGATAACACTAATTTCTTTCGATGAGCCTAAGTTTAAAGAAGCATAAATAGAACCAGGCATAACATTAATAAATGCTCATAAATCTAACATGACCTATTTATTCATAATGTTACCAATTTTACAAGGAATGGTAAACATACTCAGGTCCTTACACTTAGGAGGCAATTTCGTTTTGAAGACCATAAAAATATTTTCACCCATCATGATCATTTCATTACCTCTCAACTTCCACTTGTTGTTTCATAATTCCTTAAGTAATTTTGCACACCTTGGCACATGTTTGATCACATCCAGCAATGGTATATTTACTTCAACCTTTTGAAAAATCTCTTAGATCTTTTTATCTATGTCCTCCTTATTTGACTTTGCTAACCAACTAGGCAAAGGTGGAGGGCTAGTCTTAACCATAGTTGGAGATTCAACATTTACCTTTGAGCTAGATGAGGTATCCCTTTTTTCTTCAAGATCCTTCTCAATTTCTTCTTCACTAGCCATCCGTTTTGTGGTCCTCTTAGGATCCTCAAACTTCCTACCACTCCTTAATGTGATTACACTAACATTACTTAGATTTATCTCAGGTTGTGATGGCAATTTTCCTCTAATTTGATCTTCTAAACAATTGATAGCAACTGTCATTAGGGTCGTCTGTTTCTCCAAATTCTGAATGCTAGACTTTGTCTCTTGAAATTGAGATCTTATCTCCTACTGAAACTATTTTACATCCTACTGGAATTGTGAAGTGTTAGTAGCAAAAATCCTAACCATATCTTCCAATGATGTTCCTAAGTTATAGAAGGGTTGTGGTCTAGGTTGAAATTGTTGTGCACCCTGCAGTGTATATAAAAAGTAATTATGCTACCTATTACATCCATAAATCATGTTCATGTGATCTCTCTGACCTCGGTTATAGATCTTGGAATATAGATTGAGTTGAATTAAGGGAGGTTCTAACTAAAGTTCTGATGATAATAAAACATAAGTACTGCTAACCAGTTTTTTTGTGTTGTTGATGAGAAGGAATATATGAACAAGATGACATTTTGTAATCTTCAAGATGAGGATCAAATCAAGTAATATATCAAGACACATCGAGATTATTTCATGTATTAATTATTATAAGCTCATCTTGATCGGTTTTGATAATCTAAGAGGCTCAATATGCATAAACATTTTATTTTTTATTGCATAAGTCTTTACATTTATCAAGAGGTATTGAATTTTACACTTGTAAAATGAAATTAAAAACTTTAAAATTAATTTCAAACTTAATTAAGAGCTTGAAGCATTACACTTAAAACTTACACGAGGTCGCATATCAGAGATTATCCAAAAATGCGATTTAAAAATACCCTTTGTATGACACTTTAATGATACACGTACACTTTAATGATTATGTTGGTGCTTAACGAGTAACTCCGTGCGGTTCACTTATAAGACTTGCACATTCTTTGCATGAAATGATGATCTATAATCATACTCTTCCTTTTTCATGCTCCACCTCCAACCTCAATTATTTCGGAGGGTTCCCTATGCCCAAGTTACCTTTTCTAATAAGCAGATAACACAATTGATTATTAGTTTTGACCAACTTTTTCTCTTACTTCCATACATGAACAACAAATATGAAAGATAAAGATACAATTGAAATCATACTCCATTTGAAATGCCCAAAAGAATAAGCAGTGTCCTTTGGTTTACGAGGGAGTCGGGATACTACATAAACACATAATGATAAAAATATTAAGATAGGGTCCAAGAGTCAGCAATGACCCATTCTGGACATACCTACCACGTGATTTTGTATGGAAATTCTAAATTCAAGTCCAAAATTACAAAACTGAAGTGGTCAGGTTTGACTACGATTACTTCCATTCAGCAGTTAACGTCACTTAACTGTTAAAGAAGTTCGAAAAGATGAATAAGATTAAAATTCGTATTCTCTCTGTAAATAACTTCGATTAAAATTCGGTCAGTACATGAGAGCCCACATGAGACTGTGTGGAAGAGATAAGCTCAAGGTGGGCCAATTCGTATTCAAAAACCATCATATGATCAGGGTAAACATGATTTGATTTGTCAGGAAAGGCCCACTTATTCGATATAAGCTCAAGGTGGGCCAATTGCCTATTCAAAAACCATCATAAGATCAGCAAAATCATGATTTGATTTGTCAGGAAAGGCCCACCTATTCGGTGATTAAACATTTAGATATCTTATAAGATACTGTAAGCCCGTTTCGCCACGAAAAGTAAAAATAAAATAATATGATTAAACAAAAACAAGACTAAGCAAGTGAAAAAGGCTGAACCAGGAAGCGTTGATTTCCATAAACTTTTAATTGTATAATACATTTAATTAAAGTGAAAGATAATTAAATTTAATTTTAATGTACGTCCCATTCCCTTAATTTTTAACAAATATAATTAAATAGATATTTATAATTATTGATAATTACAAATGATAAACTTTAAATAAATATGATGAAAAATTATTTTTAATAAATACATTTAAATGGAAGATATTCTTTTGTAGCACCGATCCTCCGCCACTCATGTTCTATAGCATGATCCACATGGTTAACATGTGGATTGCCACATTATATTTGGTAACTTGGTCACTGTCAACTTGTGATTACTTTAGCATTTTATTCTCAAACACCAACGTACAGACCAATAAGAACAAGCTAATTTGCGTTACCGACAACACTGAAACAGCCCTAAATCTGATCAAAAGGAAACAAGCATTACAAGGATTCTGGTAATACACACCCACATACATAGAACGGTATGCTATTACAAAGTTCCTGGGGGTGTTTTAACGGGGGCATTTGGGCTCGTAGGCAAAAGGACCAACTGTGTAGAGAACAAATGGGAGTTTATTGGCCACATATTTCTTCTCCGGCCTCAAGGAACCACCAGTTATTCCGCCGTGGAGATCGGAGGGGATGTTGCATGTGATGTTTGGTGATGAAAACAGTGAAGCTTTACACTTGTGTGCACCGTAGTTGGTGATAGTCTTTGGTGCCTCAAGGAAGAAGTAGCCATTCTTGTCTGATGTAGCCTTGGTTACCAACGGATACTTTGTATTATTGCACTGTAGCTTCACTATGGCACCTGCAAAGGATAAAATCCCAAAATGCCGATTGTGAGCTGTTAAATACACAGATACAGCTTGACTAAGTTATGTTTTGGCCTACAGACTCATAACTAGGTACTTGATGTATACTCATGAAAAGGAACTATACGGAAAAGGATCAAGCCCATAGTCACTGATATTACATGACCTAGAATAAAGTGATATGGTTGGTCTGATATGGTTGGTCTCTCTTCTTCTATGCACGATGAGATAAGATTAATCTAAGTTTTCACTAGTAGCTGTACCCAGTTTCTAGCACAACTAACAAGTAAAATTTCAGCATGCAAATCAAAAAGTGGTTTCTTGGAAGTACTAAAAGTTCTCAAAACAAGCCACAAAGTTTTAGCCAAACTTTGAACTAACCAGGGAGTGGTGAAGCTCCCAAGAGAGTGTCCACGCCAGCATATTTGCAGCTCTTGCAATAGACGACACCTTGGACGGCTACAAAACTCCTTGGGTAATGGTAAGGAGGGTAAACCGGAGGTTTAGTCGGAGGCTTAACAGGAGGCAGTGGTTTAGTCGGAGGCATAACGGGTGGAAGTGGTTTAGTCGGAGGCTTAACAGGTGGCAGTGGTTTAGTCGGAGGCTTAACAGGGGGCAGTGGTGCAGAGGGTTTAGGAGGGTGAATCGGTGGGTGTGAGGGTGGCATTGGGGAGGGCTTTGGAGGGTAAATCGGGGAGTGACTAGGAGGGTGACCATGGTGAGTATACATGTAATTATAACGTATACAACTAATTAGTGTATATCTAACTACTGATACACACATACATATACTTACACATAGGTGAAAACTCGAAGAGGGCTTTGTCATCCTATACCCAAGAGAATAAAATTAGATTTCTCCAGAGAATCTATCGTCTCCGATAAAAAACAGAGATTTAAACCGGAGGCCGCCGGAGAGAGCAACTTCTTTGAATCTTTACCAGATGACCTAGTAACATCTATCCTCTGCAAACTTAACGCCAGCGCCACATGCCCTTCAGATTTCATCAACATCTTGATTACGTATGTTCATTAATTATCTCCATCCTTCTCTATCATTTTTGCATCGTTTGATGATGTTATTGCTTTCATGAAATAGATGCAAGAGGTTAAACGCTTTAGGTACTCAATCCGTAGTACTCGCTAAAGCCTCTCAGAAAGCATTCGCTCTAAGAGCCAAAAACTGGTCTGACTCAGCTCACCGCTTCTTCAAGTTATGTGCCGATGCCGGGAATATCGAAGCCTGTTATACCCTTGGCATGGTAATAAATTTATCTGATTACAAAACACTCCGTCTTTCTTCAATTGGTTATCTTTAGAATGGAACTCTGGCCTTTCATTATTTCACAGATTCGGTTTTACTGTTTACAAAACCGTGCAACTGGCGCTTCTTTGATGGCCAAGGCTGCGATTGGCTCCCACGCGCCGGCACTTTACTCGTTAGCAGTTGTACAGTTCAATGGGAGCGGCGGCTCTAAGAACGACAAAGACCTTCGAGCCGGTGTTGCTCTCTGCGCTCGAGCCGCTTTTCTTGGTCACATCGACGCTCTCCGTGAGCTCGGTCACTGTCTACAAGACGGTTACGGCGTCCGACAAAATATCGCCGAGGGACGCCGGTTTCTCGTCCAAGCTAACGCACGTGAGCTCGCAGCAGTTTTATCTAACCCTAGTTGTGGCCTGTCCACACGTGCCTGGCTCGGTTTGAACCAACACGCGAAGAGCGACAACCACCGCCAAGCCACTGGTCCTGTCTGCCCGTTGTTGAGTGATTTCGGATGTAATGTTCCGTTGCCGGAGTCCCATCCCGTTGGCAGATTCATGGTCGAATGGTTCGCAGCACGTGGTGGTGTTCCGGGTCCGGGGCTCAGATTGTGTTCTCACGCTGGCTGCGGCCGACCGGAGACTAGAAAGCATGAGTTTCGTAGGTGCTCGGTGTGCGGTGCTGTGAACTACTGCTCACGCGCGTGTCAAGCGCTTGACTGGAAGCTAAAACATAAGGAGCAGTGTGCTCCGGTGGAGCGATGGCTTGAAGAGGACGGTGACGGTGTAGGGGGCGGCGAGGGTAACGATAACGTCATGGAAGATAGCTAGACAATATGGTTCGATGAGTGTTTTCGAAGGGGTAGAGGGAGGTGATAACGAGGTTAAAATCTAACGTCAAAAGGTTAAAACATCGTCATGGTCGTTGAGTGAGAGGCGGTAGTTTCGTTTATCTTGCTTTATATTGTGTAGAGGAGAGGGAGGGCGGAAATCTTATGCAAGTTTGAGGGCTTCTTTTCCTTGCAATTTTCTGCCCTATTTTTAACTTCACTGAAGAAACAGAAAGGAAACAATTCCGGCAATTTTTCTTTTCTTCGGTATTGGGTTTTTGTCTGATAACGAGGAGCAGTGGCAACAAGAAAAATAACGCCCTGTCCTGAGTGAAACCTGAAGCGTCAATACGATAAAATTAGGTGTCGGAGATTGAATGGAATAACCAACCCCAGCATCAATTTCATGCACATAATACATTTATGCGAGTAAAGATAAAGAAATTGGCGTTGTCTCTTCTTAGATGTTGAAGAAAAGTATGGGCGTTGTCTCTTCTTAGATGTTGAAGAAAAGTCTAAGGAAGTTGGAAAAGATAATTGTCGCATTCTTACACTGTTTCTCCTCACCTATTTTCAGAGGTCGGAAAAGCTAAAAGATAAGGCATTAATAGATTGACCAAGAAACCAAATCTTGAAAAGAGAGGAAAAGAAAATACATGCTAGTGGGTTTTGGGCGAGTGGACATGTCCAAAAGCTTTCACAGGACACATTTCCAAGTTACAGCCCTTTTTTTGTTCGCAGTAGTAATGGACAAGCTTACTAAGATTATCTAAAGAGAGGTGTCGTGGTATATGTTATTTGTAGACGATATTATCTTAGTAGATGAGACAAGAGAGGGGGTTCAATGTCAAGCTAAAATGTTAGAGAAAAACATTAAAACCGAAGGGCTTTAAAGTAAGTAAGACTAAGACTGAATATTAAGAACGTAACTTTTCGGGGCAACAGGTGTCTACTGATGAGGAGATAAAGATTGGATCAAAAGTTATACAACATAAAGAGTGTTTTAAATATTTAAGGTCTATCATTCAAAGCAATGGAGAAATCGATGAAGATATAGTCCATCGTATCATATCAGGATAATTTAAATGAAGAAGTGTGTTAGGAGTTTTATGTGACAAGAAGATACCACTCAAGCTCAAAGGTAAATTATATCGTATAGATTAGGCCAACCATGCTTTATGGGGTGGAATGTTGGCTCATCAAACAAATGCATACTCGTAAGCTTTTGTGGCAGAGATGAGGATGCTCTAGTAGATAAGTAACCTTATCAGAAAAGATAAGGTAAAAAATCTAATGGTCAAAGACAAATTAAAGGCGGTTGATATAGATGACAAATTGAGAGAAACATGACTTAGATGATTCAGACATGTTAGGAGGAGACATCCTGACGTTCCAGTAAGAAGATGTGAGAAAATAATACTTAGAGACTAGTGGGTTTTTGGATCAAAAGTTATACAACATAAAGAGTGTTTTAAATATTTAAGATCTATCACTCAAAGCCATGGAGAGATCGATGAAGATATAGTTCATCGTATCATATCAGGATAATTTAAATGAAAAAGTCTGTTAGGAGTTTTATGTGACAAGAAGATACCACTCAAGCTCAAAGGTAAATTATATCGTATAGATTAGGCCAACCATGCTTTATAGGGTGGAATTGGCTCATCAAACAAATGCATACTCTTAAGCTTTTGTAACAGAGATGAGAATGCTCTAGTGGATAAGTAACCTTATCAAAAAAGATAAGGTCAAAAATCCAATGGTCAAAGACAAATTAAAGGCAGTTGGTATAGATGACAAATTGAGAGAAACACGACTTAGATGATTCAGACATGTTAGGAGGAGACACCCTGACGTTCCAGTAAGAAGTGATAAAATAATACTTAGAGACTGTACAAAGAGAAGAGGAAGGCCTAAAAAGAATTGAGGGGAAGTGATCAAGAATGATATGGCTATGCTGGATCTTACCGAGGACTTAGCCCGCAATAGGAAACTTTGGCGTGCTAGGATATGTATGAAGAGTTTTTCTTAGAAGAGGTCATTCACTTTTTGTGTAGATACAATAACATGTGTCCTTTGCATTTGTGACTTTTAGGGTGTTTAGTTTTTTTTTTTGGTGCTAGAGTTTGTCCTGTACAAATCTCTTGTAGTCGGTACAAGTTTATTCTGTTATGGATATGTTCTTCATGTATGGTATTCTGTGGTATACTTATTTCTCGTGCTCGGTATTTTTTTCAATTCTATGTGTATTGTTTCATAGTTTGAGGTGAGGAAGTTAGCTTGTTCTTTTGTGCTTTGCTTTCATATCACTTATCTTTTAGCTTGCTTTAGGTTTTTAAATCTTAGGCAACACTTTGCAACACATCAAGTATATCTCTCTTGTCAATTTCTTAAAACTGTCTTCTTAACTTCCATCTTCTAATTAAGATTTGTAGTTTTTTTTTCCTTCTTAAGTTGTTCTCTTTATTTTATGTGTATTTTAATCTTTTTAGTATTACTTTACTCAAATAAACTTTTATTGATATTTTTATGTATAGTTTTAAATCTAGTAATGTTACATTTTGCATGTGGGTCTATCAGAAACAACCTCTCTACTTAGTTAAGGGTAAGGTTGTGTACTATTAGACCTCTCCAAATCTCGCGTTAGTGCGAGATTCAACTGGGTGTTAATGATGATGATGATGAGTACACTAGGAGAAAAAGAAATTAGGGGCAAAATAAATTGATCTAGAGTTTTATGTCCTTGCAAAAGCATGTGTTTGAATAATATTCTAAATTTTATATAAATTAAATTATCAGTGTTATCACATTATTAGAATATTTCATATAATACATTTTAATATCTTAAAATAATTTATAAATTTTTTTTGACAAAATAAATATTTATGATGTTTATGGTCAAATTGCTATTTCCTTTATTTAATAATTACTTTCACAAATTTAATAAATATGTAACAAGGTTCATTACATTTTATTTCTTTTCTTATCAATAAATATTTTAATTAAAATCTTTTTAAATTTCCAAGTAAATTCTATAGAATATATTGAATTATATTATTTGATGAAAAATATTTAATTGATTTAAAGTCTGTAAAAATGTAAAGAATGAACAAATCATTTTATATTTTAATGTATTAAGCATTTCAATACTTTAACTTTCTTTTTTCTCTTCAAAGATTTCAAAAGTTTCATTTCAAAAATTAAGAGATATATTTACTGAATAAAGATGTAAGGAAGTTGTATTAGTTAACATGATTCTTTATAATGAGAATTAACAATTAAGTTTATCACTTTAACAGTTTGATTTTATTTATTACAATTATGTGTCAATTAATTAATAAGTTAAGTAAATTATATTTATAATAAAATTCATCATTTCATATTTTAAGCCTTTTTATATAGCTAAATTCAAAATTTCAGGAGCGGTTGGTTTATATAGGGTAATAGTAATAGGAATGAGAATGAATATAGTAAGGAATGAAAATAAATATAATCATTATAATTAGAGTTAATTACCAAAAGAAGTCCAAACTTTCGTCAATTTTTCAATTATAGCCTAGACTTTAAAAAGTAGCAATAAAATGCTCAAACTTTCATTTTTTTTCAATTCTAGCCCAAACTTTAAAAAGTGGCAATAAAATGCTCAAACTTTCAATTTTCTTCAATTATAGCTCGACGTTATCTGTTGTTCTTCTGATGCCCTCAGTCATTTGTTTTCTATTTGTTCTTCTGACACCCCAAACTACTCTCGCATTACAGCGTACTACACTAATAAATTCTTCATTTTTAGGTCGTTCTCTTGATGCCCTTAGTGTGAGGGCATCAAGGTTGTATAATTTGAAAATCGAAGGGTGAGGGCGTTGAGATAATAAACTGAAAACGAATGGAAAAACTGAAATCAAAGCATAAGTTCGTCAGTACTACGTAATCTGATTTAGGTCATTTTCAAACAACGATGTCGTTTTAATTACGTGATTAAACGATGTCGTTCCATTAATCTTCATTTGTTGTGTTACTTTTGGCTGACGTGTATTAATAATTAAGGTTTTTGAAACACATAGCAAGTCACATCAGCAAACTTAACTGAAACACTAACGTCAGGCTATAATTGAAAAAAATTGAAGATTTGAGCATTTTATTGCTACTTTTTGAAGTTCAGGCTAAACTTGAAAAAAATTGAAAACCTGGGCATTTTATTGCTACTTTTTAAAGTTCATGTTATAGTTAAAAAAAAGACGAAAGTTTAGGCTTTTTTTTTTATAATTAACTCTTATAATTATGATGGTTGGTTAGGATGAAGGAATGATTACTATTATTATTGATAATGGTTGGTTTGTTGAAAATGTTGAGAAACATATTCTAATTTTAATATATTTTAATTAATTATATTTAATATTAATATATTCTAATTAATTATATTGTTTTACTAAAAAGGAAAAATAAAAATTTGTTTTACAACAAATTTTAATATATTCTAATTAATTATATTTAATTTTAATATATTCTAATTAATTAAATTGTTTTGCTAAAACTAAAATTAATTAAATTTTTATTTTACATCAAATTTTAATATATTCTAATTAATTATGAGATCGTGTTAAACATTCAGCTTCAATTTTGTTAGGAAGATCG
>JAOQMM010000002.1:14922106-14932678 GCA_027563515.1 Erythroxylum platyclados
TCTACTTTGTTACCCTCCAAAATTTCTCAATGCCAACACTCTATTCATTCAGTTATATTCTCCATTTCCTCAGTCTCTTCACCGAACACGGTGAAGCAGAACAGTGAGAGCTGTAGCAACACAAAAGCTCCAGCTACAGAGAAACCCATCTTTTGCTTTTTTCTGGGTCTAGGTAAGAACCTAGAGGAATAAAATTGAGAAAGAGGCGAGAACTTGGCTGAAATTGGTTGTGGGAGGAAGCACTTTATAGGACCTGCACCCTTGATTCTCTGCAGTTTTTAAGTTGATAAATAATTAAATATAAGGGACTTGCTCTAAAACTTTTGTACACAACGTAGAAACTAAAGTGTAGCCGGAGCTTCCCGTCATTAGAGGCAGAACAACGTATAAATACCTACAATGGTATTAATAAGTTAACAAAACTTTAGGACATACGGGTTTAGAGGTGCATTTAGATAATTTACACCTAAATATTTACTCCAGAATTAAGCTAAAATCAAATATTTAATAATTTTTTAAAATAATTATAACCTTATAAAAATATTATATCTAAATTTCATATTCATCTGAGTTCACATTAAATTTCATATTCATCTCATAATTTGTGAATTATTAACATTGCTTGTATTGTCTTATAGTTTGAATTTATGGATAAGAAGAATCCGGGAACACATCTTCCGTTCCCCCTGCTCTATTGCCCAGTTCCCGAGCATTTTCATCTATTCGTTGCAATAAAAAAATAAAAGTTTGATGGATGAGAGAGCTTGAGAATAGTAGGAAATAGTGTTAGCGGAACAGATCGGAAGAATCCCTAATCAAAAAAATCACTCCGAAGTTGAAATCTCCATCTCATCTCTCTATTACCGGCTAAACCATCTTTACTGACCAAGTTTTCCAATTCTAAACAATGTTCATAACTATAAGCCTGAAGCTTTTACTTAGGAATGGGTCAGCCTCCACTAATTTTTTAAAAATAATTTCTTAAATTAAAAATATAGAATAACTTATTTTTTAATTGAGTCTGAGTTTGGGTTATTCAGATCTAGGCTTACTTGAAACTCAACACTTATAAATAAAACGATTTTGTTTTACTCAAAATAATTGAGCATCGAGTCAGTATAGACCTAGGTCTGATCTATGAGTTAGCCTATTGGAAATAACTAAATTTAGACCCATAAGTCAAAAATTGCAATCCTACTTCTACCAAATACGGTCATCATCACATTACTTAGAGATTGAAGCACATTTCTAACCTCAGCTTGACCAACTTGAGACATAGAATCATTAACCTCCTCAATCATCTTTATTCCATTTCACGCCTAAATGGCTCGAAAGCACCGATTGTCATGGGACTAAAAGATAAGTCAGCATATCAGGAACTGTTCATGATTTCCTTAACAGTTTCAGGGTCATTTGAAATCACAAACCGAGTGACAAAAAGCCATCAAACGCTTGGCATTGAACCTCTCAGCAAGCTTCACAAGAAGAAGATGTGTTGATCCCCATAACCATAAACCCCTACAACTTCTTAGCCTTCACTGGGCAACTTTTTCAGCTCTAAACCATTTTTCATAATTATTAAACCCCAAGAGAGATACTGCTCATATGGTATGGTGAGGTTACGATGATCCTTTGGAATTCTGGCTGCAATTTATCTGACAAGGATTAGACGAAGGTATAATGGAGATTTACGTCGTTTGGACATTTCTTGAGTAGTTTCGAGCACTAGAAAAATGGAAGAAACAACTTTTCATCGGTCATCCAACATTTTTCATTTCTAACAAATATATATATAGGTTCGAACTTTTTTATATAAATATATAAATTGTCTTATATTTAACTTTGTCCAATTTTAAAAAATGATTATACTGAAGCTTGTGGACAAGTGACACAGAGCTTCACATGCATTGGCTGGACCATTCCTTGGAATTCTGCACATATTGCAAGGCAGATGTAGAAGTCTCCGAGGGCTGCGTTTCGATCATGGGACCCCTCTCCCTTTTACTTTAGGTTTTTACTAAATGACCTGTTAAAATTTTAAGTGCTTTTACTTCTTTGTAATTGTTGTAGGCAAATAATTGAACGGCATCAAATTTGGTTAAAAGTCTAACTAAGAAACCTAAGCAGCGACCAGTGAAGAGTGACAAGGACAACAGACAAAAAAGAGTAAAAATGTGAACCAGATGGAGACCAACTGACCAGCATCAAAGGCTTTCCAGAGGAAGATAGTGTTGTACATTCTGAGCAAATTTTGAACATTTTCTTCAAAAAATAAGTTTAAATTCGTCTAACTATTTGAGGTTAATTTTCTTCAGTTTCAGTTGTTCACTTCCAAACACTAAACCTCACTTCGTACAGGCTAGCCTATGGTGGAGTGGATGGAGGGGTCAGAGATGCAGTGGACTGGCCTGTTCTGTTGTGGGTATCTCGATCACCATTGGCCGTTGCAGAAAGCAGGATTTGAATTCCGTAGTAAATTTTTCTTACGTTGAATATGTGTCTTTGGATTCTTGTTACTTTTGTATGTCACCGGACACAAAGTCTTTGCTCCCTAAAGCAACGGTACAGTTTTCAAATAAAAGCTTTCTAGTTTCTTCAATCATGGAACGATAGACCTCATTCAAATGCAAGCTACGTCATTGTCTTCCAACTCCTACAATTCTTTTGGCTTATCAAGGAATTACGTACATGGGACATCCATAATTCCATTGTGTTGTATCGCAAATTATAATCACTTTACCAGCGAGATTATAAGAAATAAAGATTCTCATTCTAAACTTTTAGATGGAATGTGCGTTGTAGCTACAGTTAACAACCCTCATTCCCGGACTATATAATTAGTTCCATTTCCTAAATAAAAAAAAGGGGGACAATCAAATAGCGGTTCTGTTAACTCTAAATTATTTAAGAAAAGTATTACCACCCATTTAAACTATAATTCAAGCCTCCCTTTTTAAAATAATAATAAAACTTGTGAAAAAGTAAAAAAAACTCAACCCTCTATTAATTTGATATTAAAAACTAAATAATTTAAATCTTGTATTTTTTTCTTCTAATGCATAACACAAGCGTTAGTTACGCGCCCAAGATCAAACGTGAAAGTGAATAAACTAAGAAAAGATGAGAAATATCTGTTTTGCTTTTTATAACTTCAAATGAGTTTTTCAACGCCAAAACTTCCGAACTTTCTCAACGACCTTTATGAAAGCCAATCAACCAGATGTCGTTAACATCTTTCTACAAATTTCTTAATACGTGAACCTCTTAATAGGTTAGAGAATCTGAATGTTCACGTCTTACTTAAGTAGAAGCAGGAGACCTTAACCTATATATATAGAAATCGTATCAGGCCTCCCCATCATAGGCCCATTACATGCTAGGCCCACACTGTTTAGGGTTCATTTTCTTCACTGAACTTCAGCCCATTAACCCAAATTCATTATCGGGCTACTTTATTATCTTTTAACCGAATTAAACTTTATTCACTTAACTGTAAATTTATTAAAATCATAAAATCGTAATTAATTATTATCCAACCTTAGGAAAATTACTAACATTCTCCCTCTTGGACAATAATTAATTATAGTAGTCGTGACAGTAATAAATCAGTAAAAACAGTTAATTCAAATCAATGTATAGGTCGACCAAGTTTAAAAATCATTTGATCAAAAAATAATGAAAGACCATCATAACGTAAGACTTTCAATACTAGAAAATATCAAATACATGTGTCATGTGTGACATAGATCTAATATTATCACGCATATCTAATATCACACTAACATGAATGAGAAAATGAAGTGTGACAAACTAGGATGATACCTGTATGATCTGAAACGTATCATTTTTCCATTTTTAGGTCTCAATTTCTCTTAACTTTATGTGAAAAAATATTAGAGAAATTTGTTTTCTCTCATTGAATGCTAAAATTGCATTAGAGAAAATCCTTATGGGATTAAACATTTGTATCCCCCAATGTTATGCCAAAATCCATGGATTTATACATGTATATCTGTATGTGCCCTAATGACATAGGCCCAAGGTCAATCTGTGTATATATGCCCAATGACCTTTTAAATACTTAAGATTGACACAGATTATAAGACTTTCACCTGTATCATGACAATATATATCAACATGTATGACTGATAGTAAAATGATGATCATCTGTATTGATAAAACATGTTGTCATAATACATGAAAAACATACAAATGTACAAGGAGCAAATAAAGTGATCCCTGGCAATGTCTAAAGACTTCAATACACCCATACTGTATACATGTCTCTTAAAAACATGTGAGCGAAGTCCTTTAGTCAAAAGATCAGTAAGCATATACTCAGTCCTCGGATGCTCCACCTCAATGTCACATTTTTGTATTAATTCCTTTATGGTCAAATACTTGACCTCCAAATACTTAGACCCTATGATTTTCTTATTGTTGTTACTGAATGACACAATAGAAAGATTATCACAATATAATCAAATGGGTATAGCCACTGAATCAACCACAGGCAACTTAGAAATCAAGTTCCTAAGCCAAACTGCTTGTGTGGCAGCTCCATAGCATGCCAAAAACTCTACATGCATAGTCTAAGAAGTCACTAGTGTCTGCTTGACACTCTTCCACAATACTGCACCATTTACTAACATAAAGATATATCCTAAAGTGGATTTTTTCTCATCCGGACACATAACAAAATCCAAATCTGTATACCCTACGAGGTTTAAATTATTAACCATTCTGAATGTCAACATATAATCCTTAGTTCCCTTTAAATATCTCAACACTCGTTTAACTGCATTTCAGTAGTCTATTCCTGGGTTAGCCAGATATTTACCCAACAGTCTAACAACAAATACAATGTCTAGTCTAGTGCATACCTAAGCCTATATTAGGCTACCAACCGCTTTAGAATAAGGCATATTCTTCATAGTCTCTCTCTCTGTATCATTCTTTGGACATTATGTCAAAGATAGTCTCTCTCTTTGAGAGATAGATGCTGCAATAGTTTTACAATCAGCCATATTACACCTTTGAAGCACTCGCTCAATGTATACTCTCTAAGAGAGGCCTAATGAGTGTCGAGACCTGTCTTCATGAATCTGAATACCTAAGACCAAAGATGCTTCTCCAAGGTCGTTCATGTCAAAATGCTTAGCCAAAAGTTGCTTAACCTCATGTAATATGGTCAATTTATTTGATGCAAGCAAGATATCATCCACAAACAAAAGTAGAAAGGTAACTTTGCTCCGCCTAACCTTGTAATATAAATTTCTTTCAACTTTATTTTCCACAAAGCCGAAAGAGGTAACAACCTCATCAAACTTAAGGTACCACTGTCTGGAAGCTTGTTTCAAACCATATACTGATTTTCTCAGTTTACAAACCTTATCAACATTTTCTTGATCTTGAAATCCTTCAGGTTGTTCCATATAGACCTCTTCACAAAGGTCTCCATTTAGGAAAGCGATTTTAACATCCATCTGATGTAGCTCCATATCATAATGAGCTACTATTGTCATAATCACTTTGAATGCATCCATAGAGGATATTGGAGAAAAGGTAATAATATTAAAGTCAATCCCTTCTCTCTAAGTGAACCCTCTAATAAATAACCGAAATTTAAACTGCTCAACTTTACCCTAAAAGTTCTTTTTGGTCTTGAAAAGCCATTTATAACTAATAGGTTTGCAATTCTGAGGTAAATCAACAAGCTCCCATACCTTATTATGCTTTATGGATTACATATCATCATTTATTGTATCCCACCACAAATGTGCATGGGGTCTAGAAACAACTTCTGAAAAAGTAACTGGATTGACAACATGTCCAATATCATAGTCTTGTTCATCCAAATAGACTATGTAATAAGATGAAACGACAGGTCTTCTCACTCTAGTGGATCTTCTTAACTGAACTAGTTATTGTATCTCAGGAACCTCAGCTGATACAATTATAGGTTTTTGTTCTTGTAATAGCATGGTGCTAAGACCTTGATCCACTAATTATGACCATATGAGTGATGGATACAAAATAACTCTAGTATCCATCCTGCTATCATCTGAAGGGTGAGAAGGACCACCTTCATCATAGACATCATATTCTAAAAACTTAGCTATTTGTAACTCTACAATTGTAGACCCTCTTTCTCTACAGTAAAATCTATAGTCCTTAGAGTGGTTGGGATATCCAATAAAATAGTAACAAATAGAATGAGAAAACAACTTATTTTCATAAGGATTATATAAATGTACCTCAGTAGGGCATCCCCAAATATAAATGTGGGCAAGGCTAGGCTTCCATCCTTTCCAAAGTTCAAATGGTGTCTTTGATACAGATTTGCTTGGGACTTTGTTAAGTATGTACAAGGCAATCTTTATGGCTTCACCCTAGAGGTAGCCAGCTAAATTAGTCATGATCTTCATTGACCTCATCATGTCCTTTAGGGTGCAATTATGCCTTTTAGCTACACCATTTTGCTCAGGACTACCTGGCAAATTGAATCGAGCCACTATTCCACATGATTCCACATATTTGGCAAATGGATACTTTTTGTGTCTTGATAGCCCATGTTTACTATAATATTCTCCTTCACGGTCAGATCTGACAATCTTGATGGACCTTCCCAATTGGTTCTCAACCTCAGCCTTAAAGATTTTGAATTTCTCAAGAATTTCAGACTTTTCTTTAAGTAAAAACATATAACCATAACGGGAATAGTCATCAATAAAAGTCAGAAAATATATAGAATTACACAATGTAACTGTATAAGGTCCACAAATATCTATATGCATGAGATCTAATAAATTAGAGACATAAGTTGACCCTTTTTCTTTATTTTGGTCAACTTACCCCTGCAATAGTCAACACATGTTTCCAGATCATCAAAATCTAAAGTTGGGAGAATGTTTTCCTTAATCAATCTCTCAGCTCTATCTCTAGAAATGTAGCCCATCTTTTTATGCCACCACATGTGTGACTTATCCTTTATCAGGGGTCTCTTTCTAGTAACTTGTTTAGCAATATATGAAGAGGCATACATCTCATGAGGGGCAAAAGACATTCTATACAATCCATATGACAAGAAGACATTACTAATACGCTTTGCATTGAAAGATAAACTGTACAACAAAAGCATCAATGACAAAACTATAACCTTATTTGTCCAAAATCGATGCAGAGATCAAGTTCCACCTAAAAGAAGGTATATAAAATGTGTCATGTAAAACAAGTATAAACCTTGTATCAAGGTTTAAACATACATCCTTACAAACATTACATTAACTTCTTCGTTATTGCCAACCATCAGTTTTTCCTCCTCTTTATTTAGCTTTCTCTTATTTATGAAATCCTACATTGTGGAGGTAACATGATTAGAGCCTCCACTATCTAGCCACACAGAACTTGATGTGGCTATAGCAAGGTTACATTCATGGATCATACAAGCTAAGGAATTACCTAATAGTTTCTGTTTTTTTTTAGGATTTATATTTCTGGCAATCTGAATTTTTGTTGTCCTTTCTTCTTATAGAAGAAACACTTAATACTTTTTACATCTACAGGACTTTTAGCAATGTTGGACTGACCAATATTCACATGTGGTCTTACCTTTAAACCTTTGGGGCTTTACCTTTGCCTTTTCCATGGTTGCTACCAAGGTTGTATGAGCTGTATTCTTTAGCTTTTCCTCTTCAACAATACGTCAGGCAATCAAAGCATTAATGTCCCAACCCTCATCTTGCGAATTGTATGTTGTAACCTAAATATCAAACTCTGAAGGAAGTGTATTCAGAGCTTGGTGTACAATGCAGGCATCAGGAATGATGATGGTCAATGCCTTTAGTTTACTCTGGTGGTGGACCATTATGATAATGTACTCCCTCACTCCTCCTTCTCCTGTTTACCACATGGAGAATAATTCTTTCATGAGGGTACTTATCTCAGCATTAGATGATACCCTGTATGTCTGGGAGACATTGTTTAGAAAGTCCTTGGCTATGTTTGTTTCAGGAAGTCCACTCAGCAGATGGTCTGGGATTGATCTCTTAATGGTTAAATAACACATTCTATTTAACGTTTCCCAAATTGTAAATGTTGCTTTATCATTATCTAAACTATAGGATGTCGGTGTAGGTAGCCTATCTTTAACCATGGCCATGTTGATATCTGTCATTTTCAAAGCAAACTCCATATTTTGCTTCCATTTCTTGAAGTTGAAACTAGTTAAGGTTTCAATCGTGACACTCTTATTGTTATAAAAAAAGGTGACTGCAAAATTAACAATGTAATAATCAACATAAATGTAGGATAACAACGATACTCAAAGCCACAAATAATATTTATAATGAGAATCTTATCACATATATCATGAAACACCCGTAGGCTGAATACATAATACATACAGATAAAATCTCCACACAAAAACGATAATAGTACACACCACTGACTCTTATGACACTACCACTTGTGGGTGAATAGATCACTTAAAGCAATGGCTTCCTCCGTTTGATTCATTTATGTACATCTGAAAATCTTATCCAGCACCTATGGGTAGAATAGCCAAACATAAGACCAGAGACATCTCAAAACATGCAAGTAGAACAATTCAAATACTAACTTGAAAGGTCATTGTGGTGACTACATTATCATTAATACCTAAATGGATCCATAGACATAAGGGATATATCTTTATATTATACTCACATTTTATATGGGCATATAATACATGATAATGTACCATTAATACATGCAAATCCTTATGCACATTCTTATCATCATATATTAGTGTTGAAAACATCATCAATTAACTTTATTTAAGAATTTATTATAAGAAAAATCTCAATTAGAGTGTTAATCATACAATACCGAATAATAAACATGTACCTCTTTCATTTCAAGTCCAGAGCATGAAATTCACTCAAAATTGGTTTTAATAACCTTTATTTGATTTTTTTGAATTTAAACCTTATTTATTACCAATGTAATAAATTTAGAAAAATTAAAAACTCACTTTATGAATTCACGAGACCCCAAAATGATCTGAGGGACCATTTAGTGAATTCTGAAATTTTTTAGTTCCTTCTTTTTTACTGTAGTTGATGCCAACAAATACTGTAGTGCTGACATCAACATAACGTCATTGATGACATCAGAGGTGAGCATGGATGGATGGCGTGTGCCTGTACAAGCCATATGTGCAGTAACATGTCCACCGCCTTAATGGCATGTGTGGTGCATGCATGTCACGCTCCAGGCACTCGGCTACTCCCACGTGCGTCATCTATTTGGCATGTGGCACACGAGCTAGACGTAAATTGCCTCTTGGAGGGGCTTGAGCTGTTGGAAGGGTGTGCAGTTTTCTTTCTCCTCTCTCCATAGTCTTAGGAAAGAGGCAATTTTTAACGACTTTCAGGTGATTTTTCCAGTCTCCGAAGCACGTTTTTATTTTGTTTTTCAATGTCGAGCATGTTTTACATAAATATGTGCAATAATAATCAATTTAAAACGTAAAAACGGATTGGTTTCTCAGAGTTCTTTATGGAGAAAATCCGAAAATCTTCGTTTTCATTCATATAATCACGTAACCACTTTGATACCACATATAATGCGTAATGCAAACCTTAGTTATGCACCTAGGATCAAACATGAAAGTGAATAAACAAAGAAAATATGAGAAATACCTGTTTTGCTTTCCATAACTTCAAATGAGCTTTTCAATGTCGAAACTTCTGAACTTTCGCAGCAACCTTTACGAAAGTCTATTAATCAGACGTCGTTAACATTTTTCTACAACTTTTTTAACGTGTGAACCTCTTAACAAATCAGAAAATCCAAACGTCACGTTTTACTTAAGCAGAATCAGAATACCTTAACCTATATATATAACAACCATATCGAGTCTCTCCATTACAGGTCCAATGCATGTCCAACCCATATTGACTATTATTCATTTTCTTTACTAGACTTCAGCCTATTAACTCAAATTCTTTATCAGGCTATTTTATTATCTTTTAACTTGATTAAATTCGACTCGCTTAATCGTAAATTTATTAAAAACGTAAAATTGTAATTAATTATTGTCTAACCTTAAGAAAATTACTAACATTTCTAACTCAAACTTGTTTCTAATGACCAATAATTGCATCTGTTCCTAATAGTTTGTATATCATGATATATTCCTTCTTTATTTTTAAAAAGATTCTGAATTATAATTTAAATGGTCAATAACTCTATTTATAAATAATTTAGTTTAGGTTCAATCAACCCTAAACGTATTTGCCGCAAGAAAATCACATGTTTGGTTATCAAAATCATATTAAAAAAAACCCATATATTTTGCCGCCTGACAATTCGTACAGACAAAAGCATCCCATATTTTATAAATTTTCCTTCGCGAGAACTTGGATAACTACTTGCTTTTTATAATTTCTCATATAAGAAGAAAGTTCCTAAGGGCATCGTTATCGGTTCCAAAGGTTGACAATCTGGAGCAATTATATATGTACTACGAGTTACTGTTCATATATATATATATATAGATCCTCATGCGCCTGTTGATGATTCAGACTA
>JAOQMM010000002.1:14959536-14975172 GCA_027563515.1 Erythroxylum platyclados
GTCAAATTTTCAATTATAGCCCGAACTTTAAAAAGTAGCAATAAAATGCCCAAACTTTCAATTTTTTTCAATTCTAGCCCGGACTTCAAAAAGTAGCAATAAAATACTCAAAATTTCAATTTTTTTCAATTCTAGCCCGATAATAGTGTTTCCGTTAAGTTTGCTGACGTGACTTGCTACGTGTTTTAGAAATTTGTTTTCCTAACTCATAATGCGGCAACCCTACTAATTCTAGAGAGCTTGTTCTAGGTTATTTGATAGCTAGGTTTAGTTAAAGATCTTGTTCTAACTAAACATGACTTAAGAGAAAACCGGGATTAACAGAGTTTGTTGTTAATCTACGATTAATAACTACTAGGAGAGGCATGAGAATAACAAGACATTGAAATATGTTTATTCGTGTGTAGGCCGAGATTGAACTGAAGACCGGATTCTAAATCCATTCATCAATTTTATCACTTTTTGATTGTTTTCTTTAATTTGCTTTCATTAGTTTAATTTCACTTTATTTTCTTATTTGAAATCAAAAGCACCAATTCCTAATGTTAACCGAACATTCCTTGTGAGATCGACCTAGACTTATCACTAGCTATAGTTTTAAGTTTAGTTATTTTGTGTAGTGTTACCATGCGCTACCACCTAGATTTAACACATGTTCTTGGTATGGTAAACATGCTTATGAGTAATTCTAATAAAGCTAATTGGAAAGTTGTTAAGTGGATTATGCAATACTTGGAAGGTACAATTGATATTTGTTTGGTTTATAATTCTTGTGATTCTGCTAGTGGTATTAATGACTATATAGATTTTGATTATAGCGGAGATCTTTTAAGAAGGAAATCCATGACATTTTGTATCTTTACCCTCTTTATATGTGCGATTAGTTGGAAAGAAACACTTTAGTTTATAATTACTTTATCTATAATAGAAGCAAAATATCTCATTAATGAAAAGGGATAAACTAGGTATATGGTTGCATGGTCTCATTGATAGTTTAGGTGTGTATGTGCAAAACTCTTATCATTATAATTTTATGAGAGTTAGATTGTATTAAGTTTGGCTAAAAATCATTTCTACCATAGGAGATCAAGGTTTATTGATATTATATTGAACTTTATTCAAGATATTGTTAAGGTATTTTTAATACATAAGATAGTCACAAATGATATCCCAACAAATATGTTGATAAAGTCGTTATATGTACAAAAGTTCAAGCATAACTTAGACTTGATAAATGTTTACATAACTTGAAGCCCTTAAGGCACATATGGTAGGGAATGATTCTTGATTCGATATTGGAGAATTTAAATTAAAGTGAAAAATTGTGAGATATGCCTTGAATTTATAGTGACCTAACCCAATTTATTATCCAATATGAAATCTTAAAAGCTATAACCCGAATAGGATTTCACTTAAGGAATCAAAGAAAATATAACACTAAAATGAGACATGGAATATGTTCAAAATCATACGTGTTATAGACGATTGAGAAGTCAAAATGACACTGGTGTTAGTATCAAAAGCATATCAAACACCAAATTGCAGATACAAAATTTGAGAATGTACGAAAATATAATTTTATCGACCTTAGACATCTTATATGTAACCTTAGACTATAAGTACCTTAATTAGGATTTTATATAGTGGGTGACATGTCATACTCTTGAGTTTATATTGTTTTCTCACAACAATTTTTTTTTTAATTTGCGAACATAGGTCGTATTAATTGGATCACGTAAATTTAGTATGTTTTACCTCATTTATTTTCTTCCTATATCTTCTATTTGCCTGACAATATCAATCATATATAAAGTGAGGATGATATATTTAATTAAAATGATTAAAATAGGGTTTTATTTCATTCCCAAAGCATTATTTTTGGTTTCTCATTAGAGTTGAAAGATAACATTTAGGATGTTACAAATATTGAAAATATAAATTTGAACGTTAAACTATCATATTTATTTATTGAACTTTAACGAAGACATCATCTTCAAATTTGTAGATTTGATATCAAATGTGCAAATAATAGAATTAACCTTATCCCGGCCGTCAGTTCAATTTTGTAGTTTTGAAGGATTAGTTCTACCAGCCCGGGGCACGTGTTTTGGCAAGGGCGAAGGGTGAAAAGATAACCTGTCATAGTCCCGTATATGGGTGTCTCAAAACAGGCAATAATTAAGGAGCAGTCTTTTGTTGAAACCTCTAGTCTCGCATTCACATACCTGTAAAGGCTTTTCTATTGTCGTTTTTAAGATCAGAGTGAAAACAACCTTAAGCTCACTACAAGCTACATCCCAATTCCGAATTCACCAGTGTCATAGGGACCCTCTGTCTTAAAGTAGCTTTTAACTCTTTGTTCAGTATTTTTTTTCTGTCTCATTTATAGATAATAAGTAAGTTTGTGCTAACTCAGCCTAATACATGCACTAATTGCCCAAAAAATCAAGGTAAAAATCCTCATCAGAATACTAGTTTGAATATGATGTAAGAGTATGTTTAATTTTGTGCTGAAATCCTTGTAAAGCTAGGAAGATCCTAGCCAGTCAATGGCTGGGAGGATGATTTGCCCATATATATTTTCTTGCCTGCAGCGAATTCTCATCGGACCTACCCAGATGAATTGAATTGATAGATATGCTTTCTTGTGTCAAGGGAAGAACAAAAGGGAATCTCTACGTGTGATGTGTTTTATTCTTTTAGCTTCTCATTTGCTGTAATTCCCTTTTAAGTTGCCCTTTGAGTGCTTACTCAGTACAGTATCAAATCAGTGTCCTCGAGTGTTTTCTTTGGCAACGAAATGCTTTTCTATGTTTCTGCTTCTCAATCCGTCTTCTGTTTTAAATTTTTTTTTCCCCAACAATCACAGACTGTTAGGCAATAAGTTCTTATATACTCTGATTTTTGGTAATGGATGTTTTGCTGTCTTAAGGGTATTATAAGATACTTTTTTATTATGTTTTTCAATATAAATTATGTATTATCAAGAGAAAAAAAAAACTCAAATTCCATGCGATTCAGGAGCAGCTCCAGCGAAATCTGGTTTTACTTTTTGAAGCCTCGGCATGACAAACTGAGACTCTGTTCCTTTGGGAAGAAAGTGAGATAAGACAGGTCCAGATTAAGAAGCTGAAGCAACATTTTACAGTAAAAGGCTTCAATTTTTAGGCAAGAATTGAAATGGCTCTGTCCTGGAGGATCTCCTGACCCATTGATGTCCACTAACTTGAATCATGAGGCCACTCCCTGCCTATTGCATTTCTAACTGATTGTCAAAAAGTTGGGATATGGCAGGATAGCAGATGAAAATGACTTGTAATCTTTAGATTTGCAGTCTGTCCACGATTTGCGGGCCATTGTGTGACCCCAGGCTTGAAATGCAGGAACCATTTTAACACTTGGCTTGAATATATAGTCTTGACCAGCAAATTACTTTTAGCCAAGAAAAGGAAATTCCTTTTTCTGTTGTTCAATACAAGTACAGAGCAACATACGCCCGCCATTCTCTCTATTTTTGGCACTACAAATTGCCTTTCGATTATTACTCTATAAAACAGTTCCACCGACCAAATAGGCATATTAAGAATGGAAATTCTTCAGTTATTTAAGAATAAAAGTCTAAAGAACTAAATCATTCAACCACTATATGGGTTGAGGCTTTGAAAGGATCATTTGACGGGCGTTGGACTACATAAATAGCAAAAGAACCAACTTACACCTTTTTGGGTACCTAGAGTAGTATAAAGACTAAATTATGAAGAAATATGAAGTTCTGAAAAACGTTTGATCAAATTTTCAACTCTTAGTGAAAGATAATCTTATCACCGCCAAATCTAACAGTTGGGAAATCATTTATCCACAAATGGGTGTTGAACATGTCTTCAAGCTATCCATATGCACAGTAGATGCCTATCATCAGTACATGGATGAAAGTTTTGGGAAAGAGAAGAACATTAATTGAATTTATGATTTCTTATTAAAGAGGACAAATTTTGACCGATAGATCTAAATTCGGTTGTTTTTAATAGGCCGGTCCATGAGTTAAGCTCAGGTCTATGCTGACCCGAGACTCAATTATTCTAAATAAAACAATATCATTTTATTTAAAAAAAGTTGAACCTCGAGTAAGCATGAGTTTGAACATTCTAGATTCGGACCCAATTAAAAAATAAATTATTATATATTTTTAATTTTTAAAAAAATGATAGAGACTGGCCCATGCACCCCTATTTCTGATTGGAGTTTGTCCTAATTATAATTCCATCCATGTTAGCAATTTTATCTGTGGCCCACGCAGGCCGACGGTGGCCGGTCCGTCTACATTATTTTCTTAAAAATAAATTGTCAAAACGACATCGTTTTTGACATTGAAGGCGAGCCCGGCCCGCCTTTGGCCTGTGGCCCTCGCCCGCCGAACTCGGGCCAAACGTGAGCGGGGCGGGACCAAAAATGCCAACCCTAGATATAATCAAATTTAACTCGTGAATAAAGACAGCAACTATGCATAAAAACTATCAACGTTAAGCCCGTATTTTGTCATTTAACTCGAGCAATGTTAATTTGCACTATTATTAAGTCGCTGTTACGGGTAGATTAATTATTTTTAATTATTGGGTACTCCTATCAGTATCTTTATTATCGATATGACACATTAACCTACTCACACTATTATTCCCAAAAAGGAAAAAATACAAAACCGTTGCCCAAGCGATATGAACATTGTGGCAATTGTGATGTAAATTGATTCAGATGTATATCTTTTCAAAGCCTGTCAATTTAACACTCGAGCCTGATATATTTATACTAATCGAAGTCCATTTCAGAAACATCCGATCCAATGTAAGAAGATTTATGTTGGGCCTCACACAAGTTACAATGCGAAAGAATATCAGAAACAACTTAAAAGTAACTCGATTGGCATTTGAACCGAATACCAGAAGACCCAACCTAGTCCAGGATGGCGGCTGCTAATCTCCAACGATACCTAATATTTTATAGACAAGTCAAAAGATTGCAGAGAAAACGACATACTTACGTCATCTATCGTCGATTCTTTGCATTTGAACAAAGTTAAGACTCGCCTACCTCCATCTTGTCGGCCGAAGATAATGTTTGACTTGTAACATATATTATTAATTACGTCAACCCATATGCAAGGATGGGAGGACCATGTTATTGAATACTAAAGGTCATTTACGCATGTTTAAAAGCAAAAGCTCGTTTTCTTTTAACTTTAGTAGTCAGTTCAGGTCGAGCAAAGGCTCCCCCCGATGGCAGGTGAGGATAATTCAAAGAAAAATTTCAGAAGAATATCAATAAGTTAGGTGGGAAACGTAAATGTGCCTTGTAAGGTATACTTAATTGATTTAACAAGTAGTGGCAAAATAAATGTTGGGATATTTTTGCCAGTGGCAATATGGTTACACGTCAAAGTCATGAAACGCCAAAAGAGAGCAATTTGCAAAAAGGCCATTCCATATAACCATGCCGAACTATAAATCATTTCCTCACATACCCTTGTTATTTCTGTCTTCTTCTCTTGGCTAAAAAGGCTATTAAAACATCCCACTCGTTTCCTGAAAGTTTATTACACTTGCTCGAACAGAGATCAAGGGAGAAACAACTTGAACATCCTTTGCATAAACTTTTTCCTATGTGAATAAGGCAACTATTGTTTGCAAAGTAACCATGTGCACCAACTTGTGTAAATGGCTAATTGAAGGAAGCATGCTGGCCATGCAAGATGGAGTTTCTTACAAGGGGCAGAAAACAAATAGAAATAGACAACGTATTATAAAGAAGGTTGGAGAGTTAACAAAGGATGAAAAATCATTAGTTTGCCAGGGAAAAGATAAGCATAGGGCATTTGACAATCATGTTATATAAAGAATACCTGAAGATGCAGATCATGGTCATCAATAAGCGTAGCATATGATCGATGAAAGCCATGAAAAGCAAAGTGAAAAATCTGGAATAAGCAGAGATGAAATAGAATGCAAAATTAAATGCTCTTATGCAACATAAGTGCCCTTCTTTCAGTAGAAAGTTGAGCTATACTCTGAGGAAATTTGATATAGACCACATAAATGAATTGACTGCACGGTTTTCCCCCGACGGAAGAGCTTCACCAGATAGGTTATCCACTAAATATGCAACACAACAGCATATTAACTTCCTCTAGAAATTGGCAGGGGCAAGTAAAAACCAATGCAGCACCACATTAAACAAAACGGGCAATCACAAATGATTCACCATCGATGATTTATAGGTAAAGTATAATCAAAAGAAAGCCACCACAAATTCATAGCCTTTTAAAACAGGCTATGCTTTCTCCTCCCATGCTTAAAACAAATTAAGACTCTAAACTGTGATCATTTTTTGTTTTGTACATGTATATTTGTGAAGGGACAACACCTTACCTCAATGGATGCCTATCAATATATTGACTGCAATATTGAGGAGCGCACACAAAAAGGAGGCTCAGAAAACAAACCATTTTTAATTACATGTGACCCAGTCTACTACAAAAGCAAGGACCAAAGGGGAGTTCATGGGAGCTTAGGTTTAAGCGTGGGCAAGCTACTGGAATGTGCAGGGCCAAGCTTATGGATCCAATTAAGACGTCCTTTCTTAGGATCTACACAAGTTAGGTTTTGCACCAGATTCAGAGTGCCATCATGAGCAATGGCAGATTCAAATTGCTCCAACACCTTCACAATCTGGCAAAACTCAGGTCTCTTCTCTGGTTGCAACGACCAACATTGCTCAATCAAATTTCTCATGGCAGCAGGACAGTCCGCAGGAATAACAGGTCTTAAATTCTGGAGCATTTGAAATTTTCTGATCTCAGAACCCATTTGGAAGAACAGTACTTTATAAATGCAAAAGATTGATTCGCAATGAAAATGGAAATGGACAGTAATCAAAGGAGAGTTGCAGATATTTTACAGCACTTCTTTTCTAGAACATAAAGCCCCTTCCAAAATATCGAATGATCATGTGGAGGGCAGGGTGCGGGGATGAATGCATATGGATGATGGTAAATGGGGAATGATAAGAGCTATACCTTATTCACTACCGCAAAAGCAGCTTGGATGGGGTTCATATCCTCATAGGGAATTGTTCCAGCAACCATCTCCCATAAGATGAGACCAAAACTATACACATCGACCTTTCGCCCATAAGATTTCTTTTTAATCATCTCAGGTGCCATCCATCTATATGTACCAGGGTCATCGGCTAGCAAATCACAATATGCCTCTTCACAAGCAATACCAAAGTCTGCAATTTTCAGGTGAAAATCTTCATCAATGAGAATGTTTTCTGGTTTGAGATCCCGATGAATGACACCCTGAGAGTGAATGTATTCCATTCCACGAGCAATGTCCAGTGCAATAGCAATAAGTTTCTTTAAGGGGAGAGACTTATCCTCAAGTTTGTGCAAGTACGCCCTCAATGAACCTTCGGATAAATATTCTGTTATGACGCAATAAACTGGCGAGTTTTTGCATGCAGCTACAAACTGTTTCATCAAATTAAAGTATAATTTTCCACAAAGCGTTAGTGAAGACAGTAAACTCAAAACTTATTCAACAATGATGGTTGCAAGCTTCTGGTCACAAGTAAGAATTTACATACATGTTGCAAATCAACAGCTAAAGGAAACCTAGTAATCAACCATAAGAAACTAAATTCTAGATCACAAGGGAACAATAAAAAATCTATACGGGACTATGGAATGCAAGAACTTATTATATTATTCAGAAAAAAAGAAAATAATTTGTTAACCTTTATGACATTTGGATGGTGCAATCGAGATAAAAGCGTAACTTCTCTATTGAATTGTTTCTCTAATCGAGCAGCTAAGGTTCCATTTTCGTCATCATCTGGTACTCTGATAATTTTCACCGCAACAGGTTCATCCTTGTAAACTCCATGGTACAGCCTACTATGCGCTCCATGAGCAAACCTAAGCCCAAGAAACAGCTTAGACATATCAACAGTCCATTCATCAGCTGTTTCTACAGCATTAATTTTTACTACACCATGGTCAAAATACTTTGTCCATGAAGAATCCTTCTTGCTCCTAGATTTTTCGTGACCCTTCATCGAGGCCAAGTGCCTAACTGGGCTTGTATTTGAAGAAGTTTTGCCTGACCCAGTTTCTTGGGTTTCCTTGTGGAAAAACTTTCCAAATCCCTTGTCACGATTTTTTCTGCGAGGATGCGGTGTTGAGAATCTCATCCTATCAGATCTTGCCTCCTTAAAAGTATCAGAAAGAACTGTTTGAGGTAGCGGAGACAAAGATCTCTGTTTGTTGGTAACGGGATTTCGCTTAATCTGAGAATTAGTATGAACTGATGATTTCTGATTGGAAGCTATTGATTCTGAAGAGTACCTTGATTTAAATCCTGAAACGCTCTGAGACTGAACGCTCACAGGAAAAGAGGCCAATTTTGAAGTGTCCAAACGATGACAAACTGTATGGGAGAACTTCGTCCTCCTTATCCAAGATGTAGCCTCTTCTCCCATGTATAGCCTTTCTTCTTTGCCAACAAATCTGATCCTTGAGACCCTAAGAAAGGTATCAACTATATTCCAAAATCTTTATCTCCTTCTTCTCCAGCAGAGCAGAAGAAGAAGGATTGAGAGCCAGAAACTAACTTGTAGAGCTCAAAAGACCGATTTGCTTAAAACCCATTAACAAAGAAACGACGAAGATTCAAACTTTAAACCCAGCAGAATGGGAAGACCGTTCAAAGCCATGATTCCATGAAGAGAAATCAAGAAAAAGACTATGGCAGAAATTACTCGCATCTCTATCTGAAATAAAATCCCATGGCATCCAAAGTATAGCATCAGCAGAAGGATTCTATCCAAGCTAAACTTCTATAATCAATCAACTACCCACCCTTGATGAGCTTCCCCTCTTGCCTTTTGCCTTCAAAGTCAAAATGGCACCTTCCGTAGAAACCTGGAAAATCCCATGTAGGTGTAGCCCACCAAGTCATCAATAAACAAATAATGATTAAAAAACTGACTTTGAAAGAAGGAAAAAGGAAAAGCATACTCAATTATTAAAAAAAAAAAGCAAATACCCACCACCACCTTCAAATTAAACACTGGGAGAGAAGCTAATCATTATGTCAACACAATCATAAACCACAATAAAATGACAAAAAGAGATGAGTCAAAAAGGCCAATCTAGAGCGATACTCGCAAATGGAAGGGCAAGCACGTAGCCTTACAGGCACGGTGAAATCAACCCATTAAAAAAATCATGTTATTGAAGGACCTCAACAACAGAGAGATCAAGAGAGGATGTTTATGGTGTATGTGGAGATAGAAAACTCCTGTAGATAGAGGACTTGAAGATGTCAAAACAGAGAACAAAACATACGTAATGGAAACGGTTGTACGTCGCCGTGAATTCCCGTGGACCCGATATCCCTGGAGGCGCGTGGGACCCTGGTGCCGGAGATGATGATTGGTGGTGTGCGGATGGTAGGGCCCACGGGAGGGAGGGCGGAAAGAGATGTTTGTGTTATGAATTATGATTACGGGGGTTTTCTTAATCAGTTTGATATTTTAGCTAGGAGGATTCCATTCCAAGTGTCACTTTCGGAGAGAATGAGGTGGAGAATGAGTGTCACTTTACAAGAACCACGGTCGGTTTGGTTTGGTACGGTTCGCACGGATGCTTTTTCTCTGCTTCTTCTGTTTATGGGTGGTTGAGCTGGGTTGGGTTGGGTTGGGTTGGGTCGGGTTGGTGGGTGCTGGTCGTGGAAGGGGAGCTATCCGTGATGATGCCGGTGGACCGGTAGTACTAGTGGCGGTTTTTTTATAATTATTTTTGCTAATTAATTTACACACATTTTAACTCACGTAATTATGGATTAAAGTATGACTGAAAGTTAGACATTGAACAATTAAGAGTGCAACTCCACTTTAATAAGTGATTGTCATTCCTCAAGGTATTTGTAGGATCTTTCAAGCATTATTCCTGATGCAATGTACGGTGGGATTTGAATCGCTTTTTGGATTGTTCTTTTGGAGTTTTGTACGTGTCGGGTGGTTGTTGTAGTCATCCAACAAACTAGTTCTTCCATAATATTCTTATCCAGTTTAACAAACGATTTACATGAAATTTATTCTGTTATTGAAATCTTTTGCCTCATCAATTACTTTTTTTATATCAGTGAATTGGTCAAATGGTAAAAACTGAAAATAATATAATATCATATTCGTTTATGGAAAGGAAAGTGGTTGAATGGGATAGGTTTGCTTTTCATAAATTCAACTTGACATACGTCGATTTCTTTCGCCGTTACTGCACCTCAAGACTAGATAGATGTAGGTACGGAAGTCTCGAATCCTGTAGACCCTCTTCTTCCTTAGTATCTAAAGTAGAAAATTTGGACGTTCTAGTAGGATAAGGTAACAAGGCTTTTGGTTTAATAGCAAATCCTTTAGGTTCTCTTGATAATACCGGTAGCCTTCACGCTAATTTGGTGGATGTGCTAATTCTTCTTGTTGGTAAGAAAAGAAGACGTTTCAAATGAGACCCAATTTCCATACTCACTCAGAGTGTATCATTTTCTCCCAGTTTCTTTTTAAACCTTGGATTGAGACTAAAGTTTTTAGTACTCAAGTCTACACAGGTGTCGAGCATGAAACTTTTTAAGTCACTCGAATATCTTTTAATAAGCCAACCATATTGTCACAAATTTGAAATAATTAGACCAAGTTAATATAAAATTATTTGCTAACGCATGTGATAAGTCCTTATAGGCCTACTAAAGATAGGAATAAAAGAAACACCATGCTTTAGGACCCATCTTAGATTTCTTTACAAATATATGCTTTTGACAAATTTGAAAATCATCTTTAGTCTATTTGTGTAGGCTTGGGCAACGTAGGTCGATAATTTGATAAGAATCATCCTTTGGAAGTCTCCCTAAGAATATTCTTTATAATATACAATTGACACAAAGACATTCCTGTTACTCATGGAGAGGTGCATCGTTGGTTAATCTTAATCATTGATCTAGTCTAATCATGACTATTAGTCCCTCCATACAAGGCAAATGATGCGCAGGATGACTAATTTTTTCCATTCTTCGAGAGTCGTTAAGATAGAAGATACCCTTACTTTTGTCTTCCTGCTTATCTTCTCGAGAGGATTCAATGTTAAGGTGATCTATAAACCTGTCTTATTTTTGAAAGAAAAGATTACATCCATTCTTTAATTTTTAAGTTATGGAGAGTTACACACGAATAGTTTACAAATCAAAATCTATAGTTTTAACTCTATTAGTTATAGTGACGTAGGTTTAGTAGTTATAGTGACGTATGGTTGATTTGGTAGTTTACTCTTTTCGTCCATATTATATATGGCTTCTCCTACATTTACTATAGCTTGTGCCCAACAAGTTTCATCATAAAATAATAGCCAATAAAATATAATTAGATTTATTTTAATATTTAAATGATAAAAAATTAATTAAAATAATTAAACATGAAGTTAAATAAGTAGTTTGATAAATAAGAAACTAAAATATGACTTATACCTAAATATCGCATTTTTATGTCACCTAATATTACATTTTTTGTTGTCTAGTCAAATGATTCATGGTTTTAAACAAAATAATGTTAATAGAGAAATTGAATTAAATAAAAATAAAATAAAAATAATTGCAAACTATAACTTTACGAATGAATTCTAATTTCAAATAATAAAATGTTAAAAGAAGAATTTTCAGAAAGAAAAATAAAATAACGTACAATTATGGAACAAATGTAGACCAATGTAAAAAAGGAAATAAGCATTACAACATTATTTATAAGGTGTTTTAAAAATAAAAACATTATTTATGAGTTGTTTAGATCAGCTTTTTTAGGATCAACACTTGTTGTGATATGGTGTACTTATATTTTCCTTCTTTTTATAAAAATTACAATTCTTCTAATATTTATGATTAAATTTGACGGCTCTTTCTTTGTTAAGTGAAAAAATTGCAATATCAATGTTAGCCATTAAAGTTTTAAATTGCTATCTCAAATAAGTTATATAAGGTTTCATAATATTATCTCGATAAATCAAATATTAGTTTCCTAGTATTAGAATTTGTTTCCAAAACTTCTATTTAATATAATTAGTAAAACATAATATAAGACTACATACCAAAAAAACAACATAAATGGAAAATTTGTAGTGAAAATTGAAACAATTGTTCTTGAAGAAGAGTGAAGAATTTATAACTGATATCGTAAATGATTATGTTAGTAATTTAAATTAGTTTGTTATTAATTTTAATTTATAATTTATTTAAAATACCTAACCGTGAGATAAGAGATTATGTTAAATAAGGGTAATTGATCAAATTTTCCTAAGATTTTACCATAGCAATTTCAACCTGATACTCTTCCATGAGAACTCTTGATCTTCCAGTATGGAGTCCCTTGCTCGGATCCATATTCTAATATTAATACTGCATGAAGCCCTTTAGAAGTATCCTTTTCATTTACACAACCGCTGTAAATTTTTGTCATAAAATATTTCTTATAATAGCATTTTAAATAATTTCATAATAAAAAATAAATAGTTAGATTATACCTTTTTCACTTTGAAAAACTTATGTATGCTTCTATAATTCTTTAAAACGACTATTTCAAGATAATTTTTAAAAGTTCAGTGTCATTAACTAGTTCCTTATCTTCAAAATTAGATATGTATACATCTTGTTTTTCCATTTATAAGCCTTTTTCATATTATGGATGGGTTTCCTATCCTCCCATATTGGCAAAACACAATTTACTAATTCTTGAATTAAAAGTTCTTTCTTCTCCTATGGTTTATTACGTAGTTTATTCTTTTTTTCTATATTATATATGCCTTCTATTGCATAATATTCTTATCCAGTTTAACGAACGATTTACATGAAATTTATTCTGTTATTGAAATCATCAATTACTATTTTTATATCAGCATGTTGTGAATTGGTCAAATGATAAAAACTGAAGAATAATATAATATCATATTAGGTACAAATTCATTTATGGAAAGGAAAGTGGTTGAATGGGGTAGGTTTGCTTTTCATAAATTCAACTTGACATACGTTAACTTCTTTCGCCGTTACTGCGTTTCAAGACTAGATAGATGTAGGTAAGGAAGTCTCGAGTCCTGTAGACCCTCTTATTCCTTGAAGGGCTGATCTTGGGCAAGGATAGAGCGGACATCCACTCAGGGCCCATCTCTATAAATAATAAAATAGGACTTATTTTTATTATTATAAAAAATAAAATAAAGTAAAATAGGATCTATTTTTGACCTCATAAAAAAACAAAAGGAGCCCATATTTTGCTTATTTTTATTCTTTATTAAGACCTAAAAATAAGTAAAAATGGGGACTTTTTTTTACTTTGCCCAGGACCCATAAAATATTAAGAACAACCCTACTTCCTTGGTATCCAAAGTAGAAAATTTGGACGTTTGGGTAGGGTAAGGTAACAAGGATTTTGGTGTAATAGCAAATCCTTTAGATTCTCTTGATAATAGCTATAGCCTTCATGCTAATTTGGTGGATGTACTAATTCTTCTTGTTGGTAAGAAAAGAAGACGTGAAGGAGAAATAAAGCTTATGGAATACCAGTGGTGTCGACTGAATGTCGGATATACATATTGGACTAATCTCAAATTACTGTAAAAAAAATTACTTAAAGATCAGAGGTATGTATATACATTTTTAGTTGAGTTTAATAATATTAGTCATAAGAACTTACCTTGGATGTCTTCCTATTATCAACAATTATTTAAAAAGTGTAGTTGGACTCTAACTATCCTTGTTTTATTAGTAGCTTAGTTAGTTTTTAATTAAGACTCTTGATTAACCTTATCCTCTTTAGATAGTTAAGCTTTTTAGAGCTCCTTAACATGAAAAAGGTAAATGGGCCCTATTGAATAGACTGAGACCCAATTTGCACGCTCATTAAGAGTGTATCATTTTCTCCCAGTTTCTTTTTTAACCTTGGATCGAGACTAAAGGTTTTAGTACTCAAGTCTATAGAGGTGTCGAGCATGAAACTTTTAAGTCACTCAAATATCTTTTAATAAGCCAACCATATTGTCACAAATTTGAAATAATTAGACCAAGTTAAGATAAAATTATTTGCTAACGCATATGATAAGTCCTTATAGGCCTACTAAAGATAGGAATAAAATAAACACCATGCTTTAGGACCCATCTTAGATTTCTTTACATATGTGTGCTTTTGACTAATTTGAAAATCATCTTTAGTTTATTTAGGTAGGCTTGGGTAAGGTAGGTCGATAATTTGATAAGAATCATCCTTTGGAAGTCTCCCTAAGAATATTCTATATAAAATACAATTGTCACAAAGACATTCCTGTTACTCATGGAAAGGTGCATCGTTGGTTAATCTTAATCATTGATCTAGTCTAATCTTGACTATCAATGCCTCCATACAAGGCACATGATGTGCAAGATGACTAATTTTTTCCATTCTTCGAGAGTCATTAAGATAGAAGATACCCTTACTTTTGTCTTCCTGCTTATCTTCTTGAGAGGATTCTATGTTAAGGTGATCTATAAACTTGTCTTATTTTTTAAAGAAAAGATTACATCCATTCTTAAATTTTTAAGTTATGGAGAGTTACATACAATTAGTTTATAAATCAAAATCTATAGTTTTAACTCTAGTAGTTATAATGACGTAGGTTTAGTAGTGTTAAATGTGTAAGCCACAACCATATGTCTTAAAGGTCTATTGATACACTTTTGTGTCTCCTATCTGATATAAAAACAAACACATGCAAGAAGGGGATGAATTGTGTGTGACTTATAAATTTTAAAACTTTTCGCAGAATACGTTCTTTAAAAATGAAATAGCTAGAGCCTGCTCAACAAGGAAGAAAACAGTAGGACCCTGTTAAAAGAAATAATACTGTGCAAAGTGAAAAGGGCCTGACAAAAACACGATTCGGGTATAACAAAACAAAAGGTGCCTGCTAAAGATAAAACTTCTTTGAAACACAGAAGGAGCCTGCTATAAAGCATTAAGAGACTCGTACGAACACAAAAAATATAATGCAGAATTAAAACAAAGATATAGTGAGAGAGAGAGAGAGAGAGAGAGAGAGAGAGAGACAGTCGATTTATACTGGTTCGGCTTATAACCCAAGCCTACATCCAGTCCCCAAGTCTCCTACTTGAGCGTATCACTAAAAACTGAATAATGCTTTGACGAGCCTCTCCAAGCTCAAATAAGTAGTATTGTTCTAGCCTCTTCAAGCTAACATGAGTAGTATTGTCCTAGCCTCTTCAAGCTAACACAAGTAGAATGAAAATATGCTCAATAGTGAGGTTTAGTAGTTTCTCTCTCAACAATATTTGATCTAAAGAACGCTCAAGAGAGTTTTACAAAGATATCTTTTTGAAGAACAAATTTCTTAATATCACAATTGTTCATAGTGTATGTATCGCTTGTATCACCACTTTCCTTCTTCTGTGTATCTCTGTTTGTATATTCACTGTGCTTGTTCTTCTTTAAATAGTTTTTCTTTTAGAACTGTCCATTGCTTTTCTTGCTTCTGGATTGATTTGAAGATGATTGTTC
>JAOQMM010000002.1:14990289-15008027 GCA_027563515.1 Erythroxylum platyclados
AGGATAATTGATCAAATTTTCTTAAGATTTTACCATTGCAATTTCTACCCGATGCTCTTCTATGAGAACTCTTGATCTTCCAATATGACATCCCTTACTCGAATCCATATCCTACTATTAATATTGCATGAAGCTCTTTAGAAGTATCCTTCTCATTTACAAGACCCCTATAAATTTCTTGTCATAAAATATTTATTATAACAACATTATAAATAATTTCATAATAAAAAATAAATGTTAGCTCAAGGCTTATTATTTAACAATTTTGATTATAACCATATATTATTTTATAATTCAAATTACATTTATTTCCTTATATTATTAACGGTCAAATTCTCAAAAGGAAATAAAAATCATAGGATAAATGCTTAATTCAAATTGGATTTATTTCCTTGTATAAGTAACGTTATAATTTTTTAAAAGGAAATAAAATTATAAGAAATAAAATTCCTTTCTTATATGAACCTTCTTTATGAGCTTACCTTATTTATCTGAAAGGATCCTACCATTTATGAAGATGACAAAGGAAGAAAGTGAAGCAACAGCTAGTTGAAGAAATTGAATTATTTAAAGAAAAGCAACATCACTTGCAAAGTAGAACAACGAGCATACAAAGAAATGCATATACAACGATCATACATAGCGAAATACACAAAGTTGCAAAATCTTTGAGCCGCATTCATATTCTTGAGAGCTATATCATTCCCACTCTGCCTTAGAAAGTGAAATCACTTTATTGAGAGAGACAAATTGTTTACATTTACTTTTATTCTTTCTCTGTAAGCTTTTAGAAGCTTATTATACACTTCGAGTGTGTTGGAAGGTTGGAGAACCTTGAAAAATATGTACTCGTGAGCTTGGAGAGGCTTGTCAAATTTAATACTCAGTTTGTTATAGTGAAAAACTCAAGTTGGATACTTGGGGACTGGACGTAGGCTTGGGTTGTAAGCCGAACCAGTATAAATCGACTGTGTCCTTCTCTCTCTTCTCTTAACTTTTTATTTTCCCCATTACTTTATGTATGTATTTGTTTCAGCAAGAGACTCCTTCTGCTTTTAATTTGGAAGAGATTTATTTTATTTTTAACAAGCGCCTTCTGTTTTAAATTGTTTTTAACAACACTTTTCTTTTAACAGGCTCCTGTCATTTAAAAAGGTTTATCGGTTAACAGGCTTCTTCCTTTTGAGCGCAAGCAAGATCCTTTCGATTAATAAAATTCTTTTGTGTTTTTAAATAATTAACAGGAACCTTTCTTTTAAAAAGTTCACAAGTTCTTTTCGAAGTTTGATAGGACCCTTCTAAGTTATTCACACTTTCCTTTTAAGAAGGATTTTTACTGTACAAATTTTTATACACACAATTCAGCCCCCTGTTGCGTGTGTTTGCTTGATATCATTTGGTGTTAGAGACAGGTTTCACATTTTTGTGTTTTATAACACATGATAGATCATGGCAAACACCTTGAGAAATTTTGAAGGACAATCCGTCTCAAAGCCTACTTACTTCAATGGAATTAACTACTCTTACTGGAAAGAAAGAATGACCATATATCTTCAATATGTAGCTATCGAAGTATGACAAGCAATTAAAGTTGGAGCTACAACTCCCAGTTTTGATAACGTAGAAGTATGGACTGATGCTGATAGAAGAAACAAACAAATAAACGCTAAGGCAAAACATCACTTGATACGTGCGTTGTCTCCAAAAGAATATGAGAAGATATCCCACTGCTCTACAGCAAAAGAAATGTGAGACAAACTTCAAGTCACCATTGAAGGGACAGATGAGGTAAAGAAACATATAATAAGTCTAGGTACATCAATATGAAACTATTAGCATGAAATAGGGAGAGACCATAGACGAATTCTTCAGACAGTTCAACAACATCATCATCGCCTTGAAGGATCTAGGAAAAATATATCCCAATGATGAGTTGGTAACAAAGATTCTAAGGTCACTACCAAAGGAATGGAGACCTAAGGTGACAGCTCTAGAAACTAAAAGGATCTAGATACCATTTCACTCAACTGGCTACGAGGAAATCTGATGATCCATGAAACCGATCTTAAGCGAGATGAAGGATCCTCCTATAAAAGAGGAATGACACTAAAAGTAGTTGGCGACTCAAATCCATCAAACGATGATGAAAGTGATGCTGAATTGCAAATAGATGGAGATGATGAATTCAACTTCATGTTCAGAAAATATGCCTGTTTCTATGGAAAGAAGCTCATGAAGAAAAGAGAAGGAAACAAGAAAGCTGGAAACAACATGCTCCTATCAAAAAGTAGTAGTGGGAATAACAATACACAAAACAATCAAGTCATATGCTATCACTACAAGAAGCCTGGACATACAAGACTAGAATGTACTCTTCTTCAAAAGGACAAGATAGAAAGTAGAAAACCTAAAAAGCATGTTATGAATACCGCTTGGTTAGATGAGAACTTTGATAACTTTGAAGAAGAGGAGCCTGAGGAAGTCAACAATGTTTGCTTTATGGTCGAATCAGGAGATGATGAGGTATATTTTTCTGACTCTGATATTGAAATTGATGAATTGAGAGATGTATATCATGACTTATAAGATCAGTACAAGAAATTAACAATGCAGTATTTTAAAAAGGCAGAGAAGTCAACAATTAATGATGATTCTTTAACGAATAAGATAAAATTATTAGAATTAGAAAACAAAGTTTTATCACCTAAAGTTACTTCCCTTGAAAACGATAATAAACAAATAGTTTTCAAAAAAGGATGCTTGGAATAAAAAATAATTCAGTTAGAAAAATCTTTACTTGAAAATAACACTGCTAAGACAAAACTATTAGAAGAGAAAGTTACTACTCTAAGTTTCGAAAAAGAAAAATGTGCTAAGAAAATTGTTTTCTCTTGAAAAAGATCTTGCCAATTTTGTAAATGGGAGAAACAATCTTGATGCATTACTTGGGAGTAGTAAATGTGTTTTGGATAAAGTCAGAATAGGGTACAATGAAATTAACAATATCAGGCCACAAAAAAATTTCTTTGTTAAATCTAGCAGTAGCTATAGCCAAAACAGTAGGAACCTGGTAAGTGGCAAAAGCCATAATATCCATCATTCATCTGATTTGTGCAATTATTGTGGTAAACATGGTCATATTAGTTACTCATGTTATTTTCGAAAAAAATGAAGAAACCATCTCAAATGTATGCTTGGAGATTGAAAGGTCAAACTACTAACGTGAAAGGACCTAGAAAGATTTGGGTACCTAAAATTAGATAATACACTCTGCAGATATGTTTCAAGACAGAGAAAAAGGAAAATCAATGGATAGTTGATAGCGGTTGTTCGAGACATATGACAGGTGAAATATCACACTTTAACTACATTGAAAGGAAAGATGGAGGTAATGTTGTCTTTGCCCACAAAAACAAGGCAACCGGAATTGGTAAAATCTATGATTCTAACTCTGCTTCTATTGATAATATTCTTTTTGTTGATGGACTGAAACATAACTTGCTTAACGTAAGTCAATTATGTGATAAAGGTTACAAAGTTACTTTTTATACATCACATTGTGAAATAATTGACAATTTCAATAATAATATTGTATTCATTAGTCCTAGAAATCATAACATATACTGTGCTCAATTGGAAGATGTATCTTCTCAAAGCGACAAATGTTTTGTATCAGTAGAAAAGGATTCATTTATCTAGCATAGAAGATTTAGATATGCTAGCTTGAGCATTTTATCAAAATTATTAAAAAATGAGTTGGTAAGAGGACTGCCAAATCTGAAATTTGAGAGCAATCAGGTTTGTGAAGCGTGTTTAAAAGGAAAACAAATCAGAAGCAGCTTCCTTCCTAAAAATATTGTGTCTACTAACCAGCCACTTGAACTTGTGCACATGGATTTATTTGGTCCTACTAAGACTCAAAGCTTTGGAGGTAAACATTATGGTTTTGTTTTAGTAGATGATTATTCCAAATTTACATGGGTTTATTTTTTTTTTCAAATAAGGATGATGCTTTTGAAATTTTCGAGAAGTTTTGCAGAAAAACTCAAATTGAAAAGGGATACTATATTACTTTAATTCGAAATGATCATGGAGGAGAATTTGATAACAGAAAGTTTGAAGAATTATGTGACAGCAATGGTATAACTCACAACTTCTCATGTCTAAGGATGCCTGAGCAAAATGGACTTATAGAGAGAAAGAACAAAACTTTGATTGATATGACTAGGACCATACTGTGTGAAAGTGGACTACCTCATGAATACTGGGCAGAAGCAGTATCCACGACATGTTATGCACTTAACAGATTTCTCATAAGACCCATTCTGAAAAAGACCCCTTATAAATTGTAGAAAGGAAGAAAACCAAATGTTGCCTACTTTCAAGCTTTTGGCTGCAAATGTTTCGTTCTCAATAATGGAAAAGACAATACTTGGGGTGGTTTGTTTAAAAACATAAAAATAAGGGTGAGCTAAACGAGTTCAATGAGTGTAATCAATTTATAAGAAAATTGAACTTTTTATAACAATATAACTATAATATTCCATACAATCATAAAACTCATGGTAAAACATATGCCATAACAATTTATTCGTGCACTCCAAATATGATAATAACATAACATTTCATCAACCACAATTTCAAATTTTCTAAAATACTATTCCAAAATACTTTTCGACATTAAACTCATAATATACAAGTTTCCATTTTCCATTTCCCTTTTTCCTTGAACAATAAATAGTGGTGGCAATAAGTTTTTTGAAAACTTTTATACTGAAAATAAACAACCACTTATAATTGGTACCATACGATACCTCTAAAATCACTTTTAAAATAAATAGTGACAGTATTATTACTATCAAGAATTTTCTTACTCAACATAGCCCACCACTAGGTCCTTTACCATACGATACACTAGGCATAAAGTCACGGAGCTGGTTCTGCATCGCTTACTCGTAACAAATCACGGAGCTGGTTCTATATCGCTTACTCGTGATTGGTTAACCACTATTTACGAAGCTGATTCTATATCGCTTACCCATAACAGATTAACCACTGACAAGCGCGTCGTAACGCTAGTCAAAATAAACTAGACTACTACTATAATAGTAGTGAGTTTAGGTCGATCCCACAGAAAGTGTGTGTAAAGTTATCGAAATGAAATTAATCAGTGTTTAGGTGAAAGGGGTGGTTTTGATTTATCAAACAAGAAAATAAAATAATGCTAAACTAATTAACAAAAGCAATTTAAAGAAAACATAAAAAAATAACGAAAATGGTGAATTCGTTGGGAATCTGGTTCATTGGTTCTATCTTACTTGATTTTTTTGTTCTTTTACCTCTCCTATAAAATATTAATCGTGAGTTAATGAAATTAACCTGAATTTTTCCTTAGCTATTGTTTAATTAAGATACGATCGTTAATTAAACCTAACTATCGAATAACCAAGGATACGACCTCTAGATTCAATTAGGTAGTAGCATTACGAATTAGGAAAACCAATTGATCAAGGCAATACTACATATGATGCATCATTTAACCTAGTTTACGTTATCCCTAATGATTACGAATCATTAGTCGCTACATATAAATTTCAAATATAACAATTACGGATTATATCAAAATTCTAGCTATGGGTTTATAAATAAATGATCCAATGAACGTATTGAATCATCTTTTCTTAATACCCAATGGGTTCATACACAAATAATCGAACTATAACAATAATAAAATCATTTATAAATGAAACCTGAATCAATTAACATAGGATAACACAATCAATTTAATACAAGAGAAAGAAACAACAAAATTAAGAAAAGGAATGCTTAACCGGGTCATCAGCGTCGATATCCTCGTTGAAATGGCATCGAAAAACTACCCCTCTATGGATCTCCTCATGGTGGAGAGCTTGCCTCCATCTTTGTGTTCTCCCGAAATTCCCAAACAATTCAGCCCAAAATATCTACTCTAATCCTCTTTTCTTCAGCTGCCAGTCACAGCCAACTACTCCTAATTTTCTAAAACCTAAAGCTACTCTCCTCTGTCTCCGCTATCGCTATTGTTAAGTTATATAAAACAAAGGCTTCCTCCTTTTCTTTCTGTCCACGCTTTTTTAATTTCTTTTTACGTATGCTTCTTCCCTTATTTTTATTAAAACCGATGCTTTTAAAACCTTCTGCTCTATACGGTTGTGTTTTGCTTTCACCAGTTATACGTCTACGTTTTTTGCCAACGTTGCATCCCACCTGCTGCAATTTCATTTTGCTCCTTTATTCCACAATTGCCTTGTCGTTTTTGTCTTCATGTTTGGAGCTGTGAGTTGTCGTTCTTGCCCAACATTCTTCTCATGCACTTCCTCCACGTTGCCATTTATCTCTATGGACGTTGCCTTATACATTGTCCATTAATTAACTTATTACATAGCCATTAAATTAACATCACTTTGCACGCAAAAACATGCCATGCTTCTTTTTATTTCTTCATTTTTCCAGCAAGCAACTTTAATTCTTCTTCTTTGTGTTTTAATTTTTGTCTTTTAATTTTCTTCTTCTTACTTCATTAAGACAAGTGGAAATTAGCCTTCAGAAATGGCCCAATTATCGTGCTTTCGACTCACTTTAACTTCTTTGCTTCCAAATTGTGCCTAAAATCACATATGAGTCAAAGTGAGTGTCTTAAGCAATTTTATAGCAATAATCACTAAGTGTTATCGAATAAATTCATAATTAATTAAGCACTTATCAACCACTATAAATATACCAGTATAATGACATTTATAAAACCTAGCAGTGTACCATAGGCAAAAGCAACTCTTACATTTACGACTCTTCTTATTTTCTAAATCAAGTATGGGAGGATTCATAATTGAATTATTTCAATGTAACTCCTAATCATATAAAATTTAACTTTCAAATTAAAACTTATAAATTGCCAAAGCATACACTTATGCTAGCAATATTCACTTGTAAAATATCATTTGCATAAAACTCAGCATAAATATTCATTTTATGATCAAATGAAAGCCATATGCATAAACTTAATTTAAAGTACACTTATAACTTGCTAGTCTCCAAAAATAGAAACTATTTGCATAAAATCAATTTAAAGAACACTCACATGTAATTAATTCTTTTACAAAGAATTTAGTCATATAAAACAATTAAAATACACTTATATTTTGCAAACTAATCGCCAAGCACTTTACCGACACAAAATACATTTCACTTAGGCATTTATTTCCAAATTTGGAAATAAGACATTAAAACTATAGTTTGGTTTAAATTCGAGATTAGTATTTAATCGCATAACACGTACGCTAATTGTATTTCTGCTTACTTCCATAAGCTAACCTATTGGTCTTCGTTTCCAAATATAACTTCAAAAGTCACTTAAATACCATATTTTACCCTTTCTAACTTACTAAATTCTTCAAAACACAATCTCACCCAATTTAATTCACTATATCACAATCATGTAAAATGAGTCACGGTTATGACCGATGTCCGAATCCACACCTCTACTTGTTTCTTAATTTTCGCATATCAAACATTCAAATTAGGTTTTAAAGTCTCTAGAAATTTGTTACCCTATGTATCTAGTTTCCATAGCATCAAAATTCATGCCATTTCAACTTCTAAATTATGAAACATGTACCGAATATCACAAGCTACTTCAACACAAGGGCAATATCAGGTTACCATTTTCAATATCAAATTTCAATATCATTAAGCTAGAATTAGGGAATGGTATCTTTTAGGAATTTTTAGTAATATGTCTCAGGTTTCATTTCCAGTTGGAATCACCCAATTTGAAGTTCTGTAGGCTGAGTTATGGCCAAAACAATGGGATTGGTTCAAGTGAACTGAGAACCAAAGACAAAATTTCACTAAACATAACTCTTTCTCTTGTCATATTCAACCCTTAAATGCTTTCAAACTTATTAGCTACTTCATCGTAAGTCAAAAATCATCATTTATCTTACATGAATCTATTCCACTCAAAAGTCCCAAAACTAGAAATTTAGGTTAGGAAAACTTACCACTTTCTTTCAATCTTTTGGACAATTGAAGAACACTTATTCTTGATCGAGCTCTCTTCAAATAATGCTCCAAAACCCATCAAAAATCAGTTGTACTCTCCTTCTTCCCTCCTTGGCTGAAACTTCACTCTTTCTTCTCTTCCTTTCGTTCTTTTGTTTCACTTCACGTTTATGCTGAAAGAAGGAAGCAATTGGTGTTACTTTACTCCTTTAACATCCTTTAGTGCATTACACATGGCATCTTCTAATTGGCCATTTTTTAATGACTCATTACCGTTCAATTAATCTAACCTTTAAGAAAACTTCTAATTGGTCATTAGGTGTTAACTCACTAATCCACTTACACCATCTATACAAAAAGACCCAATTCCCCTTAATGAGTTTAATTCACCAACAAACCGAATTACATTCTGAAAACATTCTGTAACCTTCTTATTATCAAATTGACCATGAAATACTCTAATTACGGTCAATACTTATTGATTGGATGCTTTAAAAAAATTCGAATAAGTTTAAAATCATAAATACCCATTATTTTTTCAAAAAGGGAATTTTAACCGGAATTCCCGAAATCCATCTGATCGGACTTATTTTTTGATCCATTTCAATATCATTAGACTCTAATACCTATTCCTGGTATTTATAATTTTTTCGAGGTTGGCTCCCCAAAATCACTATTCCAATGAAAATACTATTCACCCAAGTTCAATATTCACCCGAAAACATTATTCACCAAAATCATCTGGATTTTATTCAAAAGTATCACCTAAATCCTCAAAGCACATTTCAGGAATTTTAAAGCTCTTTCGGACTCATTACGAGGCTTTTTGGAGCTTTTGAAAATTTTTCGAGAAATTTCCGATCGAGTCTAAAACCATCTCTGGTCTATCCGTGATCTTCATTATAACCTTAATGATACATTTAAATGCTTAAATTACTTCAGTATATCATAAATAGAACATACTTTATAAAATACATGTACAACACGTTACACAGTACAATCATCGAACTGGGATATTACAATTTCTCTCCTCCTTATAAAAATTTAGTCCTCGAAATTTTAAACAAACTTACTCATCTAAAAAATACGGATATTGACTTCACATCCACTCTTTGTGCTTCCAATCTGTCAATCACTTCATAGGGGCCAACATATTGTGGGCTTAATTCGTCACATTGTCTAAAACAGACTATTTCTTTCCATGATGATATTTGAAAAAATTCTTTGTTTTTTTTAAAACTCCACATGCTTCCTCCATTTCTTCACCTAGCTCTGCTATCGATTTTAGATACTATCACTTTGACCCGAACCATTTTGATCTTATTTATGGTTATCTGAACTAGTTCAGTGCAACCAATTTTCTTTCATCTATCTTATCCTCATATTCCAATACTCTATGTAACTATATACTTCCAATCACTTACAACTTGATTAATCTATCAAGAGAATACCTACTTTGGATGGTTAGGAAATGGGCAGATTTTGGAATACAATCCTTTATCTCCCATATACTATCATATCTGCTTATATTTTGCGAAATTGCTACCATCAAATCCTTTGTAATATGCTTCCATTTCCATTCCTAAATAGAGAGGATGACTCTCGATTGTCATCCTAATATCATATGGTACAGGAGTTATTTGGACCGGAGCCGGTACTTGAACAGTTCCTACCAGTGGCTGAGCAATTTTTATTAGTTCCTTGGCTCTCAGCCTTGACTTGCTGATTTAACAAGCATTTGAACATATGCTATGTTATGACCCTTTTTCCTGCATCTTTTATCATAATGCACTTTCAAGTTATGGTGCCTCTTTGTGTTCCTTATATGCATAGCATACACTGGTGTGTGACTTAATCTAGAATTTCTTTCTTAAGACACTAATATTATATCCTATTAACATATACACCATTCAGTTAACTCAGAGTTAAAATTTTTTTAATTTTATTTTTACTACCTCATAACTCAATTTTGAGCTTATCAAACCTCAATCTCTTCAAATAAGGAGTACACCTCGTACTTCCACTGCACAACTATGATGTTCAATAAAAAATATCTTTACCTGTCCATTTCTAATACTACAAAACACTTATGTGATTTTGGGTACCTCAAAACTCAATTTGGGAATTTTAATCATCTAAAATCTCCACGTTATACTTGTTCATAGGTCACATGCATAATTTTTATCATTCTCCCAATCGTCAAATATAATTATCTGTAAAATAATAGCTCTCAATTCTAATGAGAAAATTCCCCATTATGGATCAAAACTTATCACTAACATTTCCTTCAAAATTTTACCAACATTTTCACTCATTTGATTTTCAAGAAATAAAACAATTGACTTACATCAAAAGAAACTCAAAATAATGAATGTTCAATACTTAGAATTGATATGCTAATGTATGCATAATTGGAAACTTACATCAAACTGATCATTGTTCCCAAAAATATTGTTCAATTATCAATCTTAAAGATTCCATCACAATGTCATCCATAACATTAATTTGTACAAATCCACAAGGCACCTTACAATAAAAAATAGACTTGCCCTTAAAAACAAAATTTTATGCTAAGATTGATATTTATTCTAATCAACCACTCTATAAGGTCATAACATTTAAATATATCAAAATTCAGTCACCAATTACTCATATTAATAATTAATCCTCAATGAATTCAACCGTAATAAGCAATTTTATCCTCTAGATATATTCACAAATTACTTTTCAGTATTAAAATGCTAAATAACTTCATAAACTTCTTTAATTATTGAGTCGTAGAACTGAATAACTTGTATAGTAATTTCTTCGTACTTTTCTGGCTATCATGGTTGATATGCTAAGAGATGAGAGCATTCTACATTTTCTGTTGAATACTTATCTAACTTCCCTTGTGTACCAATCCTAGCTTCCTTTAGAAGCAATCCACATCGACAAAGTGTACTATTAGTCAATTTCCTTCCTAGTGTAACTTCATATTCATGGATATCTAATAAAATCAACTCATTAGAGAGCTTCTTAGTCTAAGTAATATGTAACTACCTCTATGATTGTTCTACGCTACTGTCGTAGCTTTAGTAAAAGCAGTTGTTATCAACCTAATTGGAAATATGATCCAAATATGTCTTACATCATATGGATGAACTTTTGTATTTTATTTTGTATCTCTATTTCCCTCTTCTGTCTTTATCTTTTTCACTGAATCATCATTCAACTATACTGTATTGAATTTCACCCCAAATTTGAAATGATATGCAATTGAATAATTTCAATTTTGAATTAGACCTGATTTTCTAGTTCAAGTCGACTCTACTGGTTGATTTAAATAAATCATTTTATACGGGATCAAAGAGGCTCGCCCACATGCATCAACGATTTGGTGCTTACTTTTTTATAATTCTCGGTTGAATTGGTTGGCTTGACCTGAGTTTGATGATACTAAATTTAATTTCCCCATCTTTGCTTTGAACTATGGTATAGTACATAAAGTGAAGTGGGTTTAACTCAGTTCATATTTTTCCAAGAGAGAGTTACTTATTTGTCAAATAACAGAATCCATACACTAGTATAAATGAGATGAGGGCTTTCGGAAAAGTTACGATTTGATCTACTCAAAATTAGTACATATGTTTTTAAAATAAAAAAGAGAGGAGAGATTTGACTCGTAAAAAAATTAGATATAAATATTTTTATGAAAAATGTTTTATTAATTACGCTTCATCATATTAAAAAATATTTTTGAATAGGATATCGACATTAAATTTTTCATTAACAATAAAAAAATTAATGGAATTAAATTTTTATAAAAAATAGTAAAACGTTTCATTAAAAAGAAATTTGAAAGCCTTCATCTATAGTGTCATTTTATAAAATGGTATGCAAATAACTTAAAAAAAGTTATATAATCAGATTTAATTTGTTATGGCTAACAATGCCAATGTTACTTGAATCATATTTACGTAGTTCAGATTACATATTAGTATATAAACATATTTTACTTTGATGACCAAAAGACCACTAGTTGAGTTCATAACATAAATGGTTCAAACAGCGACGAAGATATTCGATTACCGAGATATTATAGATTAATTGCACCCAAATGCTTTCTAGGTCCTTTACCAAAAGAAAAAGTGCTTTATAGGTGATGCATGATTACTCGTTGAAATATATAGCACTGAGAATTAAGTCGGTAAAGATTTCAAAACGAGATCAGTAGAATATGACTACTTCCAATAATCTCATTTCTGAGCATCAACCATTTAAATGTGGCATATGTGGTTGATCTTTCTTTATATATATATATAAACTTATTTTTGAATATTAAGGACCCTCATTAAACAAGATTTTTATGGATTAAATCACACGACCGCAACAGCTGTGCAGTGCATGTTAGGCAACATGTCTCGCAAGTCCACCGTTAACATGGACGCCCTCGGCTTCGGTGACCGGCCAGAGTGTCCCACCGGCAACGGCGGCATCGGCGCTGTCCTATCGCACGAACTCAGCCATTTTGCTTGCATGTACCTTTGCTTTCTCCACGGTCCCAAATGCATTTTCTTTTCTTTCATGCACTTCTTAGCCGACAAGCACAATATCTTAATTACGTTGTTTAATCTTTCCACTTTTCCGACGAACACTTCCGGCAATCTGTGAACTAATCTGTTGTACTCTTGGCTTGCTTTAGCCATCTCGAACTCTGCCTGGAAATGCAACTCTATTATTATCCTCACCTCTCCTTTTTTGGAGCTTGAATTATCTATTACATCCATAAAAATATGCTCCCCTGCACGTTATAGAACACACAAATGGTTCACCATGTCAGTTGCTATAATCTAGTGAAAAAAAAAAATCCAACTGTAATATCACCCACGCTAAAATTAAACATCTTATGTATGTGTTTATTTTCACTAGGCCAAACGATTGACAATTTTGCAAGAAACTGTGGAACTTGTGCGTTTGTTTATTACCTGATGGGATATCAGGTGAGCTTCTCCATTTCGTTTTGCAAATGGCACAATTATAACCGGCACTGGAAAGGCGGCCGGAAACTTCTCTCATCAAACAATTCCGGCAACCATCTGTAACCGGTCTTCCGCACTCACAAATTGTTCCGGCCATTTGTAGTTCCTTTATAGTTTCTTTGGTGATACTTCTAATTCTTGATTCCAAGGAAGTTGTCCTGCATAACGTAGCCTGTAGACACCAGATCATAAAAGAACAAAATAAGTAAGGTTGCCTAACAAGACCAAGTTTCACAATTGTTTGGTTTTCAGGCACTCACTTGTAGAAGTTGATGTTGGTTCTCCCAAAAGCTCTTATGCTCTTCAAGACCTTCATTGTTCTCTTTCCCTTCCTCTAGTTCTTCATCTAATTCCTCATTTCTGTCAAAATCTTCATTACTAAAGTCGGCCGGAGACGACCCTTCGCCGTCCTCGAGAAATCCAAAAACCATGGCAGATAAACTAGCCGCTAGCTGGTCGTTGTGGTCGGAACCGCCGCCACTATACATCAATTTTCGCTGATCAAAAGGGTTTCTAATTCTTGCACTAAGCATGGCTTCCGTTGTTCCCTTTCTCTTGTCCTAGGACTAACTTTACGGTGAGGTTTATATACCTACGGCTTCTGTTGTTCCTTTTCTTTTGTCCTAGGACTAACTTTACGGCGAGGTTTATATACCTACGGCTTCCGCTGCTCCTTTTCTCTTGTCCTAGGACTAACTTTACGGCGAGGTTTATATAACAGCATTTGGACCGACGCGGGACCCAGGAGGCCTAAAAAAAAAAAAGGCCCGCCGCGTTACAAGTGGTTCATTTTCAATGTCTACGTGGCATGTGATCGTTGGAGATGCATATTAAAACGGTGTTGTTTTTGGATGCGAATAGACTAGACAGCAAGGATCCACGTCAGTTAGGTTCAATAATTTTGAGGCAGTGACCATTTCGGATATGCTCGAATATTTTATTTTCCTACACAAATGTCTAATTTGCTTCGTCTGATCCAGATCCATATTATATAATAATAAAATTCTGTCCCATTAAAAAAAAACAAGGAAAAAAGGAAAGGGTAAAATCGTAAAAGTGGTGTACCCTATCCTGATCTCGTGAATAGCGTGGGACCACCACTAAGCGATGTTATCGAATGCTAATGATGTGGACACGTGGTGACGTTTCATTTTTCCGATGTTAGAGTTTATCCAAAAGACGGGCCCCACGTGTCCCTTACCTAATAAAATTGACTTCTTTTCTGCTAATTTTATCACACATAAATGGAATAAGTATACTTCTGTTCACTACAAAGCGCGGCGTCCTGCCAATGATTTTGCACAACTTATGGCTAAAAGGACAAGATTCCTATGAGTGTGTGTCTTCTTGTAGTGAAAATAAGGACAAAACTGGGGGCAACATCGTCATTTAATTGACGCAATAATTTTGAATGAGTCAATCTTTTAAGGATTGAAATGATGACAGATGGCCAAACCTTCTACTTGTTTATTCTAGAGCTGGGAGAAGGATAAACATGTGAAGCGTATTCGTTCTTAGCTATTCAATGAAGCATGATGTGGGATTTGATATTAGCGATCCGTATACTTGTTTACAATGTTTATCATGTGAAATTTGCTTACAATAGAACCGTCTAGGAAGTAAGAGATTGTAGTAGTTGTTTTGAGCTATATAATTGTTTTCCCCGCAGAACTAGATGATAAGCTGCTGAAATTTGAGTAAAATTCTAGTCAAGCTGTTTCTTTATAACGTTTTTTCAAGAGAGTTCTGGTAGGTCCAAACCCCTTTCATTTACCTAACCTTAGATAAATCTATTTTTTAAAAACCAGTAAAAGAAAAGAGTATATAATTATTTATGCCCCCCCAGAGGTAGATTCAAGTGACGAAGGATCAATAAGAGCATAGATTTGTGAGTTAAAAGTTTTAAAAACAAAAAGAAAAAGAATGGTACTTTTGATGCTAAAGATAAGATGCCATGTTATATCATATCCAGCCTACCCAATACCCAAAATCATCATATCTTTGATCCTAAATCCAACCAACCATACTCAAGTTTCACCATCCCTAATACGATTATTAAATACCCAACGATGTTCCTGCTTCTCCGATATTATGTTATTGTTGATGTGTAGCCGGTGGCGTCTTTTTCACTTTTTGCTGTCGAGACATCCTCAAACTATCTTCAAAACAACCCTGACATCTACCAACTTCTTAATTTATTGCGTCGGGTATTCATTAAAGAAAACAATAAGCAATCAATTCAGATACAATAAACGTGTGATTATCCTATAAGGTAGTCCACGTCTTCTGACAAAGACCCGTTTTATCTTTAGCATACACAACTTGTTTACTATTATATAACATAATAATAGATAATACCGAATGTGCTCGGACACCGTCGGCCGGAATGCATACACAAATTCATTTTTATATACCAAACCTCATGGGTAGACATATGGAAGGTATCGTTTCTATAGATTCGCTTTCTTGAGAACCCCTTTTTTCTTTTACATTATTTTACATCATAAACCTAAAATTGTTACAAATATGGCCATGTTACACCGGGAGAATCAACTCAAGAGGGAATATTTGCCATCTTAGAATTATTGACTATTAGTTCATACTCTATGTCTAATTGAAATATTATATAATAAAATTATTAAATTATACGAAAAAATCATGCATAAAAAGGTTAGTTAAAATCATTTTGACATTCCTAAATATTTGGATGGTCATGATGTGTTGTTAGATGCCAATATTAATCTATGATTATAAATTGTTTAATTGGAGAATTAAAGATAAATTAAAAGGAGTTTTAATTTATCTAATTTTAATTATGAATTAGAATTAGAATTTATAATTATCGCCAATGTATTTGGGTACTTAATGGGTCTCATATAAAGAACAGATTGAAGAGAGCAAAGATATTTTAATCAAATTAAACCTGATTGTAAAGCTTGAGAAACTTTATAATTAATATGAGATATTTAACAAATAAGGGTCAATATGAGATACTGGATCTTATTAAGGCATAATTAGTATTTAATTACAATTATTTGTAATTCTAATCAAAGGTTAATCGAAATTAGAATTTAATTTCAATTAAATTACTAAAATGTCCAAAAATTATTATGAATAGACTTAAGCTCTAATGCACTTCTTGCTATAAGAGTTACAGAGTTTTCTCAACCTGTTCTGTAAATAACGTTAGAATCCGGACACTTATGAGGCTACAATAGTTGAGATGGATCAATTTCGTAAATGGTTCGAGAGATACGACAAGAATATGATCAAGCTTCAGGATAAGGTACGAATTAAAATGTATGCTTTATGATTTATGCAATAATCATTTTACAAAGTTAAATTGATCTTGGCTTTTGAGAAATTAAAATAAGAAAAAGTTTCATAATTATTTCACTGTGTTCAGGATCAGATCCCGTCCCAATTTCCCAATAGAGGTATTAGAGTCGAGTTTAATTTTATAATTTGATTAAATTGATTAATTGTCATTGATCTTGAATTATGAAATTGAAATAAAATCCTAATCTAAGATTGAATTAGATTCAATTTAATTTGAAAATGTTTCAGACTAATACATTAGAAACCTTAAGAATCATTTTAGTTCTGATTATCATTAATTTGAAGAGTACAAATTTAGAATTGAGAATTCATGAATGTTGATTTTAGAAATCTAAAATCCCAAAAAACATGAAAATTAAGAAAGCTTCGAAAGGCCGAAACACAGGATCTGGAAAATAAAACAAGCTTCACAATGAGTGAAGCAGGCGGCTGTTGGCAGGTGAGGAATAAAGTGCCTTGATGTTTATTTCTTGAAATTTTTTAGCATTGCTTTTTTGCTATTGTTGTGGGATTTTTTTTGTTGTGGCCACTGCAAAAACATGAAAAACTAGTGGATACTGATTGTAGGTTTTGAAATTTCTGGTTATTTTGGAATGATACATGGCTGTGATTTGGAGTAGCCACCGTGTGCTGTTGTTACTAGAGTTGCGTTATGGGATGGTGTGACTAGAGGTTGTTTGGCAACTTGTGTCGGCATTTTTTACAGTAGTGTCACTTGCGGCAGTTCCAAGTGGCAACTTGAGCAGATATGTGACAATTTAAGGAGCACCTGATGGTGGCACGAGGAGGCGTGCATAAATGAGGCTGGAGATAGATTTACTCGATTGGAGGTGAGTCTAGCTAGCGTGACACCGACGATGGTTGATATATGCTTAATTGATTATATATTTATTCCATAACACTTAGTGATTAATGATATGAAATGCTTAAGACATTCACTTTAGTTCATATTTGGTTTTAGGTACAATTCAAAAGCGAAAGGGCTAAAGTGAGTCAAAAGCACAATATTTGAGTCGTCTTCTTAAGACTGACACTCATTTGTCTTCATGGAACAAGAAGAAGAAGGATTAGTGCAAGAGGAGATAAGAAAATTGCAAAAGGAATGAAGAAGGACACATTGTCATGCCATGAGATAAGTCTCATCACCATGATAATTTAGACATGGTCGTGTGAGTGTTGTCACGCCCATGACATTGTCATGTCATGAGATAAGTCTCACGGCTATGAAAATTTACTCATAGCCATGAGAGTGTTGTCACGCCCATGACAAATTTGTATAGGAAATTACAAACAACATTCGAGAGGTGCCCTTCTGTCCTTACATAGTTTCTATCCTAT
>JAOQMM010000002.1:15011406-15022152 GCA_027563515.1 Erythroxylum platyclados
GTGGTAAAACATAGCTTTAGCATAACTTCGGTAGACGAAACATCCCATTGCACAACTTCAGTGGGCGAAACAACCCATAGAAGTTGTGCCAACAAGCTGTTTCGCAACCCCAAGTTATGTCAACGGGGTGTTTCGCCCCTCCTGGGAAGTCCTCGAGTTGCACCCCTCCCCACATCTTTTTTCTCTGCCCAAGGCATACTGGACCCTTCTGTTCCACCGACGCGAATGGTCTCATCATGCTGAGAATCCCGACGGGGGTGGGTTCCTGGTGATTCGTACCAGGTGCGTCGTTGGCCACGGACCGATCCGATGAGGCACAGTGCCGGCACAATCGGCGATTAGCTGCACGCTTCAGCCACCGGACTACGTGACGACGATTTGCTCAAAATTTCACCCGTTTGAAACTTGAAAAGCTCCAGAGAATAAGAAGACCACTTAATTCAGCGTTTGGTCAGCAAGGCCCCTTTGAGTCCAAGCGGTCCCCGTCCTCCATGCTGTATGGGTGTTGCTGCGTCTATATGAGTAGATATTTCTCCCCTAAACTTTTGGGTGCGATCATACTAGCACTAATACACCAGATCCCATCAGAACTCTGAAGTTAAATGCGCTTTGGCGAGAGTAATAGTAGGATGGGTGACTTCCTGGGAAGTCCTCGTGTTGCACCTCTCACCCAAATCTTTTTTCTCCGCCCGAGGCATATTGGAGCCTTATGTTCTGCCAGCGTGAACGGTCTCATTGCGGAGAGAATTCCTACAAGGGCGGACTCCTCGTGATTCGTGCCAGATGCGCCGTTGGCCATGGTTCGATTTGATCATGACCGATGCCGATGCAACCAGTGGTTGCCTTTGCGCTTCAGCCACCGAACTATGTGACGATGATTTGTGCAAAAATTCACCCGTCTGGAGCCCGAAAGGCTTCGGGGAAAAAGAAGACCACTTAATTCGTCCCCTAGTCAGTGGGGTCCCCATGAGTCCAAGTGATCCCCGTCCTCTATGCTCCCCACAATATAGGTGTTGCTGAGTCCGTATGAATAGGTATTTATCGCGTAAACTGTTCGGTGCGATCATACTAGCACTAATGCACCGGATCCCATCAGAACTCAGAAGTTAAATGTGCTTGGTTGAGAGTAGTACTAGGATGGGTGACCTCCTCGGAAGTCCTCGTGTTGCACCCCTCCCCCACATCTTTTTTCCCCACCCGATTCGTACAGAGGACCTTGATGATAAAGCCTTTTTGGCAATCTAGTTATGCCTTTCTTAAGAAGTTTTATGTGAGGTGATTAATGAAACTAGAACAATCGAGTTGTGTTAAAATTGGAATCACTTTATATAACAAAGAGCCTTGCCAACAAGCTTCTCTTTAAGGAGCATCTTTTGGCCATCCATATGCCAGAAGGTACCTCATTTAAACTCACATAAATAAGTCCAATTCTATCTTGAATGATCTTGAAAATCTTGATGTGACCATTGATGATAAGGATAAAGCTATTTGCTTGTTTGCTTACTTCCCCCTTCATATAAGCACTTTTAAAAAATCATGTTGTTTGGAAATCGTGATACTTTGTGCTTTGAGGATGAAAAATCAAACATGTTGCCTAAGGAGAAATTTGGCACTGAAATTTTAGCTACGTCTAAAGGTGAGGTTGTTTATTAGGGGGAGGACCTAAAAGAGGGAAAATAATAATAAGAACAAGAAAAATGGCAAGTCAAAATCTAGAGGGAAAATTTTGAGCAAACCTATCATTATTGTAAGAAACAAGGGATTAATATTTTCAAGTGCTATAGGTTGAAAAATAAAAATGAGAGAGTGGAGAAGGCCAAAGGAAAGCAAAAAAGAAAAGCTTGTTAAGGCCAGCATTGTTGACGCATATTTTGATGGTGATGTTCTTTTAGTTGCTGACATTGAGCACAGTTCAAGGAATAAGGGTGTTGAATTTAATGAATTATTTCTTATCATTAGCCACACATCTATTCGATTCTTTTGTCTTTGGTTTCCTTGTACGATTTTAAGCTAGAGCTATTGGATGTTAAAACTATGTTTCTCTAAGGTAATGTTAATAAGGAGATCTATATCCATCAGCTTGAGGGTTTTGCAGCCCTTAGTCAAGAACATCATGTTTTCCAATTAAAGAAGCCCCTTTACGGATTGAAACAATCACCTAGACAATGGTATTAGTGTTTGATGCTTTTTTATTAGGTAAGGCTACTTTAGAAGTAGTTATGATAACTATGCTTACTTTCATCAATTTCCTAATGGGTCGATTATTTATTTTCTATATATTGATGATATTTAATTGTTACACCAAGCATTGATCATATCAATAGGTTGAAAGCTTAGTTGAGTAATGAATTTGATATGAAAGATCTAGGCCTTGCAAGAAAGATTCTTGGTTTGGAGATTAGTAAGGATTGTCAGGTAAGAAAGTTATGCTTATAATAAAGAAGTTATATTTTAAAGATGTTTGACAGGTTCAATATAAGCCATTGTAAGCCCTTCACTACTCTGTTACCTACTCACTTCCAGTTGTCATCTCATCAATACCCTAAGACAGATGAAGGTAAGTGTCGTATGTCCTTTATCTCTTATAGTAGTGTGGTCTCGAGTCTTATGTACGCTATGATGTGTACCTAACCTTATTTGGCCTACGCAATAAGTGTTATGAGCCACTTTATGCACAATCCAGGTACAAAACTATAGGAAGGTGTCAAGTGGATCTTAAGGTATTTGAAGGGGTCTATTGATGATGGTTTAGTCTTTGATGAGAGTAGTGATGATCCTGGTGGTGTGATTAGTTATGTGGATGTTGACTTTGGAGGTGATCTTGATCGAAGGAGGTCCTTGTTGGCTTATATTTTTACCTTATGTTATTCAGTCATTAGTTGGTACTCTACACATAGATGCTTTGTCCACTACCGAAGTGTAATATATTTTAGCTACTGAAGGTGTTGAGGAAGCAATTTGGCCCCGTGGCCTTGTTGTTGAGTTCGACTTAAAGCAAGATGTTTTTATGATTTTTTTGTGATAGTCAAAGTGTTGTGCATCTATCCAAAAGTAGCAAATACCACTTGTGAACCAAGCACATAGATGTCAAGCGTCATTTCATCCAGGATACAATTGATGCAGATGAGGTTGTTTTAGAGAAAATCCATACGAAGGATAATCTTATTAACATGTTGACTAAATCACTCTTGTTGGCTAAGTTTGTTCATTATTTGAACTATGCCAGTATTATTTGTGATTGGGCCCTTTGGGGTTTTTAAGTGAAGAGCCATTTATGTTTTCTTTTGTGAACTTGAGTTAAGATGGAGATTTGTTGGGGTGTGACTCAATTCCCTCTTCCCAATCTCATTGATGTTGTCCTTGGCTCATTGGACTCGCGAGTTCTTTCTATTCGCTGCTGTACAATAGGCTGCGGCTCCAGAACATGGACATGGAGTGGTCGTGCCTCAAGAAATAGTCGTGTTGTCCCTGTAATGTTTTGTCTCGCATCCAGGAGCATGACACGGGCAGGCTGTGGCCTTTGGCATAGTCGTGTGCCCTTTTTATTGTTCTATGTTATTACGAGTAGGACACATCTAGGGCTTTATACTTTATGTGAGCCTTGTTTCCCTTTGTTGTTGCATTTTACAGCCTCTTGAGAACTTTGTGAGAGTCTTTTGTGAGTTTTAACTCTTTATTCCCCGGGTTTTTCTCTCAACACTCAAATTTCTCACCTAAATCTTGCATGTCCTTTGAAATTTCGTTTCTTGTTTTTGGTTCCTCTGATTGTGTTTTATGTGCTTTCGCAATCCTCCAGCTCAACACATAATCTACATTATTTGAATTTGAAGGAATAACAGAATCTTCACAAATCAAGCTGTTACAGCCTCAAATATGTTAAACAATAAGTCAGAGGAATTCGTCCGGTCAAAGATATGCACTCTCGGATCATTGCTCTTAGAACTTTTAATTCTTTTTACTCTTCTTTCTTTGGGTATTGATTGCTGAATTACCAAAAGAAAAAATAATATCATCATTGTACCATTGTCCTACGATAGCCAAGTTCATGATGTGGATTTAATCTCTCCAGCATGAACAAAAGAGGTTAATGAGGTGGTGCATCTAGAACCCACAATCTCCATAAGACAAACACTCAAAGATTGAGATACGTGACCTGGATGGATAAGGAAACCTTTCCATTGTCCGTCTTTGTACATGTGCCATGTCCATGACCTATCACTGTAAGTGGATAGCAAAGGTGTAAGAAAAATTTTAGTTGCTAACAAGTTATGCTGATGATTAGCGTTATTCACTTCCGTCTACGATTTGAACTTGAGTTCTTTATAAGAAAATGAATCAATTATCAAAAACGCAAGTGCTGGATTTATCTATTAATGCCTATCAATTCATGTACTCAACTTCCAAATTAGAGAGTTGATGTCTGAGTAGCTTTATTTTTAAAATGTTTTTAAAAATATCATACTACTCATAAATGTATTAGAAATAAATTTTTTTTAAAAAATTAAGTCAGTTTCTTCTATATTACGTTAAAAATAGGTTAATTGTTAATGCATCATTCGATTAACAAATCGAAGTTATGGAAGTCAAATTTGGAATTAATCATCCAGACCTAGAGGCCAGAGCAGCATCGAACTAGACGTGTTAATTGTTGCGTGATGAGCTACAATTGGACAAATGTTGGGACAATCAACCAATAGATTAGATATTGACACACCAAATCCAGATGTTTCGGCCCCGCCCAACCCCAACATGGGCTGATGGTATGGATTGGATTGAGATTATAAGGCTGCCTGCGGTATTTGGTTGTTGCAAATCAAGTGATTAACAATAAAAAGAAAACCTTAATTTAAATATAAAAGACCAAATTAATGACAGAGCTTCTCTGTTAATACGGCTAGTTCCTAAAGGAGGTGATTAGAAACAATGATTAGTTGCTTAATCACTAGGTCCTATATCTAGTTGAGGGAGTATACACGCACACAATTAGTCAATGAACACACAGGTTTGGTATAAGGGAACGAATCATTGACGAAACGAACAAATAAATAAACCATAGTTTATTTATGATTACAACGGGCGATGGTAATTTGACTGAGATTTGGTTTACATGTATTAGGTATCTGGTATGTCTAACAGCTTGCTCTATACAATGATATTCAATCTACGATTCAGGTTTCTGGGAAAACTTGTCGTAATTATAAGGGCTTGTTTTGATCATAATAATGATTAAGATTTGAATTTATGTAACTGATATGCTACCAATTGTGTCCCACGAATTTATTCACATTACCAATCTTATCAGACATAAGGCAGGAGTGAAGCACAAGATATTTGTGAAACTTTCAGTATGCAGATCAAATGTAGGAAAATCTCAAGAACATCATATTACGCTGACCAAGAATTTTGAGGTACTTTTATTCAAGTCACTACATAAGGTACATTATTCTTCTCGTACATAAATCGTTAAGTATGAAAGAATAAGGTAAAATATACGGATTTATCCTTGAATTTTTCATTAAAATATAAATAAATCTTTATCATTTTTTAACAAAATGGTCCTTCACATTAACAAACATTGATAAATAGCTTCCTAGCATGATGAAACACATTAATGTACAACCTTTCAAGGAATAAAAAAAGTATAGTTACAAAAAAATATAGAAAATGTATGCTTCCTAGTTACAAACTGGAATTAGGAAGAATCAAACTAGTAACCACCTTTCCCTCATGTTTGTAGAGAGGTTAGCTCTTAGCCCTCTTGCTATCATGGAAAGTCTGACCTGGAGGTAAATTTTCCAAAATAGCTTAGTAGTGAAGCTGATCTTAACTGCTTTGTAATATGCCTTGTTTTACATTTTTAGGTTTCTTATCCAGTGAATCAAATCATTCCAGGAGTTGATTGCTTTCCTTGTGTTTAGCACCCTCTGTATTTTGTTCTAGATGCTCAATGTGTAAGTACATTTTACCATAAGACGATCTAGAGATTCCAAATTGTGGCTGCATAGTTCACACAACAATGAATCCATTGGGAATTTGATCTTATCATTTGTGAGGAGTTTCCCTATTGGCCCCATTCATAGTATAAAAGCATATGAAGGGTTCATATCACAATCCCAAACTATAGCTTTCCACCTCACTATATTACTGGGTTCCTTTGGAGGAATGCTCTACAAGCTTTATAGTTAAGTGTTTTAAAATCTTCTACAATCCACAAGACTTCTTCCTAATTTATATCCTAGCATGTTGGCAAATTTTCCATTACGATTTCCACATCCCTGCTATTGTGGTAAGGCCAAAACTATTGATTATTTCTGATCAGCTACTGACCTTAGTTATTGGGCTCACCACCTACTTCAAGTGTTGGATCTCCTCAACTTTGCACAGAGATCCTTTGATGAGCCATTTATCAAACAATAACATTGTGTTTTCACCATTCAATCTTATGAAATATCAAATGTTGTATCCACTGTCTAGTCTTCAGTATTTGTTTGAAGTTCCATGACATATTCTGCTTTATTTCCAGATTCCATATTTTGTTCAATTTTATGAAGTCATTTTGGATCCACTTTACCTATAGTTCATCCTTCTTGTTACATAAGCTCCACAAGTTATTTACTATGTTGACTTTATTTAACAATCTAGTTGTGTATATTCCCAAACCACTTGGATTCTTGGGTTTGCATATCATATCCCAACTGACTCTTGCCTTGTTATTTCCATGGCTTAATCCCTCCCATATAAAGGCTCTGAACATTTTATCTATCTCCTTCAATACACTCTTTAGAAGTGATAAGTAACTGATCCAATAGCTAGCTAAGTTGCTCAAAATTTTCTGAATTAGTTATAATCTTCCCCCATAACTTAGATGTTTATTACACCAGTGATTGATCCTTCCTTTCAATAAGTCAATTAGTGATCTACAATCTGAGGTAGTAACTCTTTTTTGTGAAATTGGCACTCCAAGGTACTTAATAGGAAAGCTTCCTTGTTTTAGCCCCCTTCTCCATAGCTTTAGAAGCAACTTCTATTCTGGAATTTGAAGACAGGTAAAAACAGCCCTTGCTTGGGTTGCTTTTCAGCCCTATTATGGCTTTAAAGTCCTCCATATATTTCATGAGCTGGTTGATTGATTGCTTTTCAGCCCTGCACAATAGTAGCAAGTCATTTGTAAAAGTAGGTGAGTAACTTTGTTACCTTTTCATCTGTGATGGTATTGAAATTTTGAGCTATTTTCCTCATTCCTAGAAATGATGATTGAGAGGACCTCCTGCATAACACAAACAGGTAAGGGGATAGACGGTCCCCTTACCTAAAACCTCTATTGGATTTTATCAACCTGGTGGGTTCTCCATTCACCAGTATAGCAAGAGATGCAGTAGACACATATACTTCAATCCATTTCCTAAACAAGGAGGATAGTCAGCTACTTTTATAATGCTAAATATGAAGCTCCAATTAACTAAGTCACAAGCTTTAGCCAAATCTATCTTTATAGTACAGTTCTTAACCTTAGTTTTGGTATTATAGCCCTTAAGAATCTCCTGACAATGTAAGATGTTTATGCCTATTGATCTTCCATGGATGAATGCATTTTGTGCTGGATCAATTATTTTCCCCGAGCTCTTCATCAGTCTGATTGCAAGTATCTTTATGATGATTTTGTAGAGCATATTACAGTAAGTAATAGGCTTACATTGCTCCAACTTGTCAGCATTGGGTTGTTTAGGAACTAGGCTTACAAAGTTCTTATTCAATCATTTCAAGAAAAACACTTTCACTGTTTCTGTAACTTCCACCCCTAAGATATCCTAGTTTTTTAGAAAAATTTCCCATTATAGCCATCTGGACTAGGAGATTTGTCAGGATTCATAGAGAATAATGCTTCTTTGATCTCTTCTTTAGTTATTTCCTTGATAATTTCTTCCTTATCCTTTTATGATATTTATTTAATTCTTCCCAAAACATCTTCTAGAATGACCTCTACTTCATTCTCTTCCCATATTGCTTATTGAAATACTCAAAGGTGATTCTTTCTTTTACTTCTAGTCTTGATGTTTCTGACCTATTTCATCTTCTAAGAACTGAATGTGGTTTTTGTTCCTTCTTTCTCTCATTGAATTCATGAAGTATTTTGTGCATATCTCCCCTTTCTTCAGCTAAGCAACCTTGATTTTTGTCTCAGCATGTTATTTGTTTCTTCTAGAGTCTTGCTATAGTTTTTGATCAAGTCTGCTTCCTCTTTTCTTAACTGTTGGTCCTCAGGTCTTGTTAGCACTCTCTTTTGGCATCTCTATAGTTCCTCTAATGCTATTGTCATCCATTTTAGTAATTATGTTTTCCTTTCTAAGAGATCTCAAACTTTCTTTCACTGCCTTTAGCTTCATGCTTAGCCTATATCCCTTAATTCCTCCAATCTCCTTTCTCATTCCCTCCCTTAGTATTCTCCTAACTTTAGGGCTATCCATCAAGTGGTTAAAGACCCTGAAAAGGGCTTTTCTTCTATCCTCAAAAATGGTTAGATCAACCAAAATTGGATTGTGATATGAGTTGTTTGGTTCCTTAAATCTAGTAGTACTAAGTGGAAAGTGTGCTAGCTAGTCATATATTACCATACATCTGTCGAGCTTTTTCAATAAAAACCAACTATTACTCTATTTATCGTTCCATATGAGAGCATTACCATAGTATTTGAGATCTATCAGCATATTATGCTTTGTTAACTCTTATAAATCCCTACAATTTTGCTTTGACCAGCTTCTTCCACTTTATGTTTCATTTGCATTGAGTGTATAATTAAAATCCCCTATTACTGACCACGGAAATTTGATTTGTTATTGATCCTCACCAAATCCTCCTATAAAGCCTATCTTTGGAACTTATGGTTAGCTATATACACTATGGAGATTGTGATGATCCTTCTAGAGCTTTTTCTCACTGATTGACTAATTTTAAGTTTGTGAATATTGAATTAACCACAAGTGCGCTGCATAGTTGTAGCTAGCATAAGCAAGTATGGGTTAAATCCTACAAAGATAATGATTATTAGTAATAATCATTATCCTATTATCTAGTCCACAAATTGAGTGTTGGATTTTAATTAAAAATAATACTTAACAGATAAAATAAACTAGGAAACAATAATGAGTAGAGAACAAAGGAAATTGCTTAGAAAACAATCACTGCCAAGCATTAGCGCCTAGGTGATGAATTCCACTAAAACCCTTAGATTATAAACCTTTTATTATGCAATTGTTTTATTGACTATGGGACTGTGGAAATTCCTATCTTATGCTAATAACTCCCTCGAGACCACTAAAAACTATTCCTAGATTTATTAATCGAAATTCTTCAGGTTAAAGTATTTAGAATTGCTTTATCGATTTGTGAATTCCACTATTAAGTTTGACCCTAATCTAGAGAATTTATGTCAATCTATCTCTAGGTTTGCAATCAACTCCTTTCAATTATGGTAGATCTATTTATACACAAAATTCCTTAATCTCTACGTTATGAAATCATATTATGTACTAATATTCTGGATTATTAGATCATATATTAAACACATAATTGAATCACAACAGATAAATTAAAACAATTGTATTAAATAAAAGAATCAAAACATATTGTAGCACCAAATAGATCACACGTAGACACTACACATGATAGAAAATAAAAGGAAAGATAAACTAAAAGAAAAATAATAGAAAGCAAAAAGTTCATAATTCTAAATCTCCCTTCTTTTCTATCGAATGTTCTTGCGAGTTTGAGGTTTAATGTTTTAATCTATTGGATCTTTTGATGATTTCATCACATTTTCCACTTGTTTGGAATAATATCATCCCTTCTGAACATTCTCCATGTCTAGAATTGCCTCTAAATGTTTGCTTCCCTCAATTGGCCCTTGCTCACGTCTTTTTATAGTAAATTTTAAGGTTCTAGGAGATACACAATCTGATACATGGATATGTACTAAGCCATTTATACTCCAAAATCTCTATAATTCATAAATCTGCACGGGTTGAGAGACGTACACGGGCTCAAACACGATCGTGTATTCCTTATTTTGTTTCAGATCTTTGTTTTATATCGCGTTTTCATCCTAATTCTTCTCCTTTTGGTCCATAAAGGCAATTACAATCTATAATGCACTTGGAGCAAATTAAGTACCAAATATATGATAAAAGTATAAAATATCAAGCAAAATACATCAAATATGGGTGCATAAATATAGTCAAATTTGTATTTATCAATCACCATATCACAATGGATCACTTGGTCAAAGCTAGACCATTTAGTCAGTTTCAATTTCTAAGTCTTATATCCTATTATAACTCTTCCTTTAAAGTGGTTATCATGATTAGAAACCACCTTCTAGCTTTGCCCTAAGAACCGCAGACCATTCTCTAGCTGTTCTTTCTTATTTTGGTTTCAAGTGAACCAAAAAAATCAACTAGCCTGTTTCTGATAAACTCCTAATAGATGGATATTTGACTATATTTTTACATGTTTGATGTATTTTTCTTGATATTTTATACTTTTATCCTATATTTGGACTTAAAAGAGAAGAATTTGGATGAAAACATAACATAAAGCGAAGATTCGATGCACAGAAGGGATGCAAGGTCGTTCATCTCCCTGTGCAGATTCACAATTTCTGAGCATTTTGTCCTGCAATATGTTGATTACCAATCAGAACCTAGGTTTGTTTGCTTGTGACTACTTAATTAAATAATTGCCATATAATTA
>JAOQMM010000002.1:15090631-15102425 GCA_027563515.1 Erythroxylum platyclados
AATGTTGACAGTATATGTACTTGGATAATGGTGCTAAGCAATCACATATGTGAATACAAAAGTAAATTCGTAGAGCTCCGCGGGGCCACGGGCGCCACGGGCCGGCCCCCGTTGCCATCCCTATGAACTGTGCTCTTTCTTCCTTAATCACCTTCGTCTCCTCTAAAGATTCGAACACATCAATTTCCCTGAATAAGCTACCCTCCTTCGGAGTCTTTAATTCCTCATTCATATTGAATCTCACGTGGTAATCACTAATATGAGGGATAAGGTCCTCTTCATGGACATCTAACAAAGCTTCTTCTATCATAATCGTGGTTCTTTGCTCATGCTTATGTCATGATTCATAATTTATTGTCTTTAAAATTTTAGATTGAGGTATGATACCTTAATTATATAGGAGTTCATTTACTTTTCAGTTAAAGTTTAATTTATATTATAAGATTATATAATTTAATTTAAATGGTTTGAAATGTTAAATTTTAATTTGTATTAACATTAGGATTAAATTTATTCTTTTTACAATTTGATACGCATTTTACATTGCTCTCGATAGGCTTTACCTAGTCTAACAGCACCGAGGTGATAGCTATTCATTAAAGTAAAATGAAACTACCAAAATTTGGATAAGAACATAAAACAGTACCGTATCCCTTTTTATCGCATTATAAGATAAAAGTTTCATCAATATGAAAAAGGACAATCCACTTATTAGTTATACCTATTTATATTAATTCTTTAAATTCAAGTACATTAATTCTATTGTTTGTCTTCTAATATATCAAAATTTTTATTGGTCTTTATAATGGTTCAATTTAACATTCTCAATTTTGGAGATTCGCAATCTGGACAATTTTCAAAATTTGTTGGCATGACTTGTCAATATTTCAAACGCCATCTTATCAAACGAACAAAATTAATCATTTCCCTCGCAAGATACGATTATAATTTTTTCTAAAACTGGAATATATTCATATGTAATATGTTGTTATGCATCGCAATCAAAGGCCAGGAAAATAGCCGCGAATTGCTGCGTGGCATGGCATGGCCCCACTTTGGACAAAAAAAGATCCTTATCTCCCAAAACACTCGAATCTTCACTTTTCTGTTGCTAAACTGTAAACTCACCTGTAGATTTTTTATAACTATATAGTAGGATCCGTAATCCACCATGCATACAAGTGTTCAAAATCAGAGCCGTCAATACGCTTAGATTAGATTAAAGAACAGAGCACAGCACAGCACAGCACACAAATAGATATGTCGTCGTCGGGTACTTTCAGGGGGATCTGCATCCTGCACTCTGTGATCGCCATAACGAGCGGGACTCTGATGATGTTCCAGGTGAAAGAGATCTATACCTTTACACACGGGCCCAGCGCTGCAGCAAAGCTCATGGGGTCCACGCCTCACGATCAGCTGCTCATCCAGACCTCCGATTCCTTCTCCGGTTTGCTGCTCTTCACCATCGGCTTCTTGCTTTCAATGGTGGCCTTCGTTAGGGATCGAGACTTCCAGTCTTTCTTCGCCAAAGGCTGTACGCTACTCCACGTGTTCGTTGCTCTTTGGAGAGTTTATTTCGAGAGGAGAGTTGAGGTGTTGGCTTGGGATTGGCTCAGGCAGACTATTGGAGACGTCTTGTTGGCTTTCTCCTGGGTTTTCTTTCTTATTTTTTCCTGGAGAGAGAAGTACGACTGACGCTAGTTTGTTTGTTAGTTTGTTTTTGTTAATGTTTTTTTTTTGGAAATTATTCTTTTCGTTAATGTTACTGCTGAAAAAGCGAAGTTTTCTATTTAATTAAGAAAAAAAGTGGTACGGAATTTTCAGGGTGAACTTGGTTTTAAGAGGTAAGGCAATGCATTCTTATTGTATAATGCTTATCCATCGGAAATATACGGATGCCAAAAATTGTGGTAAAGAATATTTTTGAGGAGTTGTAATCATCTTCAAGGTGGCTTGCTTGTGGAGATAGCTACATCGTTAACATTTTGTTGGCATAAAAATAACCAAGCCAAATTCCTTAATTCTCTCTTCCTCAGTCATAGATTTGCTTTTAAATCTTTAAGTGAAACGGGAAGTTGCTCGACCTTGTTCATTGAAGTTTTAGGCAAAACAATTATCAACTAGATCCAATTGTGTACGAGGGTTATCTCCTAATTCCTAACAACTTTTACTTCGTTAGCAAACAAGCACTACACAATCCACAGCTAATAAAATCTAAAGGTAATGTGATATATCTACTGCATCAATCAATCTGGATGCTTTTTCATGTTTAAGGTGCCCTTATAAAAGCTTCAAATCAAGCACTGCAAATGTAGTTTAAATTACAGCCGAAAACTCACCACCACCAACTCAAAATATCAAATAAATGGAAAGCCAAAAATATGGAAAAAGGACATGAGGAAACGAAAATAGAACAAAAAGGGAAATATAGAAGTTTTTTAAGCAAAAAAGATGAGCACCGTGAAATTAGTAACGAACAACGTCCTGTAGGCAATCGTAGAAATGAGCAATGTTAATCTTCTGTTTACCGGAGTAAATTGCATCCGAAGCTCCACCTTGTTCTCCTTGGGCTGCCATCTCTACCAACATATAGAGCTTTTTGATAGGCATCTGTTGGAGAGAGGAACAAAAACAATCCCACGTTACCCTCCAGTTTACAAGTCTCAACAAGTCATTGCCAATTTAATTTAATTAGTTAAATCTCCGAAGTAATGGACGATGAATAGTATTTGAAAAACTTACATCATTTAGGGCTTCTGCAGCAGCATCAACATCTGCCTCAGCAAAAACATTCAACTGTTGCAATACCTGCAGGAAAGGAAACAAAACAAAGGTTGCTAAACTATTTTCTTCTAAGAAATGAGGACAGCAGGGGCGCTTCATAATCTGTCTGTAATTCTAAGAAGGGCGGGGAAACAGAGGGAGAGAAAATAAGACAAACAGAAACAAAAAAACATTCCCTAACTAATGACAATCGCTGCACTCCCAAATGATGGCATATTAACTCTATCTAAACCTGTACATTCTACCAAAACCAGGAACTATCAAATATTTCATGAAAATAATCAAAATAAACGTGTATTTATTAGTACTACCCCAGTAATATCACCCAATCCTTGTCATCCAAAGAAAAGAGTATACAAAAAAACCTCAATCAAGTGAAAGATCACGGTCTTGTAACTTGCAAAATCAAGAAAGACACGGACAGTGACGATTATTATATCCATTGAACTTCTAGCAATAACATTACGGTTATAAACTACTAATAAAGAGATGAAAAAGAAGCCCTGTCATGGATAAACCTAGATTAGACATTAAACTACAAGCTCATATAAATTCCATATGTTTTCCTCCATAGAATGATAACAAAGGATCTAAGACTTTTGAATGTGAAGGATACACGATGAATGGTTTACCTTCTTTGCATCTTCTGTCTTCAAAGTGGGAACACGGTAAGTGACAGAGAAGGTATCACAAAAGCCGATTGAATCTAAGAAACCCACTTCACTTGTTGTCCCTATCACCAGAAGCTTCTTTCCCTGAAAGTACACTCAAAATGTGAGATAACTTTAGGCTTGGCAAGATCAGAAATGCTTAAAAAAGGTGACAAGGGCTTCATGTACCATTTTGATTTTCATGCTTATTATGTTTACTTCCAAAAAAAAAAGAAAGTTGCTTATCGAATCATTTGTATTGAAAAAAAAAAAAAGGGAATGATGACACAGAAGCAGTGAAACATTACAACTGTCAAAAAAAACGTTCAATAACCTTTGGGGGAAGACGTTTGAGAAGGACCAACAATGTCTGAGAAATTATATTAGAAAAACGAGGTCCGATGGCAACATACTCCAATAATCTGCCATAGTAAATCAAGTATTGAACAGTAAGAGGTACAATTATTCATTAAATACACAGGATGCCTCAAGGGATTCAGTACTAGATACCTCTCAATGTCATCAAGAATTACAATGCTCAACGGTGATTTGTAGGCATCTTCAAAAACCTACAAAATCCACCAGATTAGATACATTTGTATAACTCATTACAGTAGACAGAATGAACCCAAATTTACCAGCCACATCTGAAACAGAACTGATAAATCTACAGTGAACACGGTTTGCAATAAAAAGTTATTCATTGCAATATAAACACAGGTTGAGAGCACAATGAAAATTTCCAAGGATGGGAAAAATTGAATAAGAGTTATACTGTCCCAAAGCTTTTTACCCAGAATTGTTGGAATTTATAGACTCGCAATGACAAACCTTAACAATCTGTGAACACTTAGTGCTCTCATGAAGACCAATCATTGTTTCAGCTGAAACCTGCCAATTTGAGAAGTCAGAAAATATGAAGTCAGGGAGTAGAGTTTCTCGAGAGTGAGCGAGCATGAAATATCAAATAACAAAGGAAGTCGAACTTACTATCTTGACATATGGAAAATCACTGTCAATACCAACGGTGGCTGCTAGTGCAGATTTACCACTGTCAAACACGATAATTCAGTTGTATCAAATTTGCCAAAACAAAGTGGAAAATGAACTGCCAATAACATAAAGACAAACTTTACCTTCCACTTGAACCCTCCAGTAGGCAAGTAACAAGTGGACTACCTTTGCTGACTTTAACTTGCTCCACCAATAGCATAGCTCTCTGATAGATATGCTTGTGCCGATCCCCACAGTCCACCATGCCATTCAGTCTATATATCATGTTGCAAGGCGTGACTTTAAAATCAAGAAATTCGTAGATTTAATATATCATATATCCCAAATTTTAGCTTCTATGGAAATTTTCCATAATGCTATGCAAAACTCTACATACACATGACTTGAAGTTTTGAATTATTCAATATTAGAGAGGTGGACATTAGTGTGCTACAAACTCTATAGTGGAAAAGTTTCTTCATCCTATTTTGGAATATTAATATTAGCTTGTGTTGCCCTATTATTATAAATAGATGGACTGAAACCTACTTCATGCATGTTATTGTATATTGTATTTCTCTTTTCAATGCATAGAAACCTTGAATAGAACAAATGATGACTTAACCAAACCCAAAGCAACAAGAACTATTAAAGTATACCTGCATCGTGCAAGGTCATCAGTGGAAGCTCCGAATGCAGGAGGAACTTCATGAAGTGCACGCAGAAAGTCATCCATGGTAACTTTAATACTCTCTTCATCTACTGGCTTTGTGAGGTCATCCAGACTCAGTTGTCTATTTAAAGCATATGATACTGCACTTTTTACAACACCTTCAAGTTCTGCCCCACTATAGTTTTTTGTGCGAGCAGCTGTAACCAAACAAAAGAAGTTTATGAATCAAAACCTTGCAATATTCTAAATACACTAATATGTTCCATTTATGATGAACATCTGAATGTTTATGATCCATAGGATACATACCAAGCTCTTGAAGGTTGACATCAGGAGCGAGAAAAGAATTCTCTTTCATTTTGTTTGTATGAATTTGAAGAATCTGTAACCGGCCATTTTCATCTGGGAGGCTTATCTCAACTTGAACCTCCAATCGTCCTGGTCTACAAATGAAAAGGAATTACAAATTCAAGAACACTAAGTTAAAGACTACTATGAACACAAATGTATGTAGACACACAGATAGATCTTTTTGGGCAGATCAGTTGTCTTGAGCCCCATATACAATATCATGTAGCTCTAAGAGTCCTGCAAAGGATCTTGGATACAGTTCCTCATAAAATCCAACACAATAATAATAGCTCTATACATGCTTTTACCATTTGTCTTCCAACCACATGTACTAATATTGCCAGCACTGATACTCATACTTTTGTGACAAAAGGAATCAGGGCAACATAGAACTAAGAGATTATGAGAACACGTAATTACCTCAAAAGTGCTTCATCGAGTAAATCCTTTCTGTTGGTCATTCCAATGAGTAAGACATTATTTAGTGACTCCACACCATCTATCTGAAAGTAAATATTCTTAGCCACACTGCTTGGATTGGTAAATCACATGCATGGAGCATAGAAATAGTCAAAATTACAAGTCCCATAATAACTTCAAATTCATCACTGACCTTTGTAAGTAGTTGGTTTACAATGCTATCATGAACTCCAGTACCATCTCTAGTTGAGCCTCTTGACTGCAAAAACAAGAAAACAGAAGCTTGCATTAACCAACATCTCATCAGGCTTACAAAAAATTCCAAAGCATTAAGAACATCTGATATAGGGAAACATAAACACAAAAATTTCAGCTCCGCTGCAATTAATAGTACTTACATTTAAGAATGTGCAATTGTCTCCTACAATCAAGAATTCATTGCAACTCCTATGAGGTTATTTCTAAAGGAAACCATATAGTGTAAGTCAACAAGCATGGAGTCATGGCCTTTCTGAAATACAGTAAATTAATAGCCAATAACAAGAGGACCATGTTTGCAAAAAAACTCTGTAATCAATAAAAAGATGAGGAATATCCTGTACAACGGCATGAACATAGGTCATAATTGCATATATAATGGGTTAGACATGGATAATAGCAATATTCATATTAGTCAAATTACATGGGGCAATTGAGAACTCTAAAAGGCCATGAAATCAACATAACCATAAGAAAATCCTTACTCAATCTCTTGCACATAATTGAGATATCAACTGGAGCCCAAAGAGAGGGGGGGAAAACACCAAATGTACTAGGGTTAATTTTTTCTGAATTATTCCATAATTTTGGCAGAACTAACCATTGTCATATAGAATATTCTTCCAGATATATCATTCGACAGTTTCCCATATCTCATACATTTAGTCCAAAAGAAGTGCCAATAAACAAATAAAAATTGAATATCATACAGTATGGAGAGCAGCTAGGTTTATTATAAACAACATCAATATAACACTTGGTCTATAATGACGACCAGTGGATGATAACAAGAGCAGAAGAATCTCTCACCTTACAGATAGCATCAATCTCATCAAAAATTATAACATGCAGTTCACTTTGGTCCCCTGAAAAAGGAAACAGATATGGTGGCATCAGTGTCAGAGGACTACCCAAACTTGTGTTTGGCTAAAAAAGTAAATCTTACCATTAAGCCTTTGATCGTTTTCTGCATCAGCAAACAGGTCTCTTACATTCTTTTCAGTTTCACCAACAAATTTGCTAAGGACTTCAGGTCCATTGACTATCTGTTGCATTATCAAAGAAACAGTCATTAAGTAGCAACTGCTCAAGAATCAATCATCAGCAATGTCCCATCCCAGAAATCACTTGTACAATCATTTTGAATCAGAAAGCTATAAGTTGCCAGTAAAGCAGTACATGAAGGTATCCACAAACATATTAATCAAATTTACTGAAACGACCCCAAAGGCAACAGGAGGAACAGGAACCCATAGAGTGACAACAATCCAATTTTAATAAATATTCTAAAAATTGATAAACGAAGTTGAAGTTTTAATGGTTAAATCATTTGAGGCAATATTTGATTAATAGGAAACTCATAGACACATTATTACTGAATATAATGAGATTGTTATCTTGAAAAGATAAACAACACACTAAACGCATCATAATCCATGCCTAATAGCATGCAGCATTTGGAATCTCATTGCACCTAATGAGAAACAGGAGAAACCATGAAGTAGAAAGTTAGAACCATTTCAGTGCACCAATGATACATCTGATCAGGGATACAGGAGGATGATAAACATCTAACTAGTCCAACATACTATAAAACCAAAAGCAACAGCATTCATTGAACTTCTATTACATCCCATCTCCAAAATCTACATCAACAGATAAAGCAAATTCCAAAATTCAAATCATGCTAGCACAAAAGTACATGCATAAACAAGCACACACAATTATGTTAAACATATGCATTTACACACATTCAAAAAGATGTGCACATGTAAGTAGAAGAACAGATTTATGTCTTAGCATACACAAACAGACACAAAAGTTAAAGCCAGTCCAGACCTTTGGTTCCTTCCCATTAAGCATTTTTCCAATTTGGCGAGCCATGAGAGTTTTTCCAGTTCCAGGAGGTCCATAAAGCAGCATACCTTTTACGTGCTTGATCCCCAATCTATGTTAACAAGTGCTCCATTATCAAGAATAAAGGACACAAAAATAACATGAACTAGATTTGTATTAATTCAGACGGTAGGTCATTACTTGCTTGTCACATGAGGTGGAAAAACACGAGAGGCAAAAGCTCTTCGAAATATATCAGCAAATTCTGCACTTAGACCACCTATGCCAAGTGACTGGAGATTAAACTCTTTGTGCCTAAAGATGTTACTACCGGCAGCTTCACGCTGATTAACAATCTGCATAACCCAGGGAGTAAGTAATAAGTTTGTGATCTTGTGACGCCAAAGTTTATAGGAGAAAAAAAAAAAAGAAGAGGACAAATCACTCAATCACAAGCTTTAATATGGTGGAATGAAGGGTGGGAGTCAATGCGATACAAAGGGCAGCAAGGACATATATTTAATCAACCTTTCAAAGCAAGGCTGACACTACAAAATTTGAGCTTTCAACTTGAATGCGTTATGCCTTCTTGTAAGAGTAATTCCTAGACCTTAGGAGTAATTCCTGGTTTCCTAATTCTAGGATCGATTCCTAGAACTCATTGATTGTTTTCCTTTTCTAAAACCCCAACAATTCTAACCAAAAGTTCCAACAACGATAATTTGAATTTTTAGCAGCTTATACCAAAGCTTTAAATCTGAACTGAAACTTCCAGCAAATCTAGAAAAGATTAAGCAGATCAAATTTTCTAGTTTCACAACTTTGAACAACTAGTTGACATCTCCCATCTTCTAGCTACCTCAATAAACACCAAAAATAGAAAACCACAAACTTTGATAATACCAAAATTAAAACAGACCTTTATGCCACTCGCATTTGATGCTTCAAAGACAATGTATGTATCATTTGAAAAAATCCCTCTTTCAATATCATTAGATTTTTCTCTCCCCTCCACAGCAGCTTGATTGACGGTGAAAATGTAATTATTTCCAAGATACTCAAATGATACTCTTTGCCCTGCGGTCATAACCTGACACATAAGAAACACAAATTGCATAACTAAATCAATCCCATAACCTTCCAGTTGAGATATATCTGTTAAGCGGTGAGCAGGTAATAACTCACTCTACCTGGTTAACATATCTCTTCCTAAGTTGATCTCCCAACTTAACGGCATCAATCTACAAAATAACATCAAGATATCTTTTAACCCTCAACTATCGTTAAAACTAAAGAAAATCCAGAACAAAACCCGGAAAAACATAGAACCTGCTCATTTTTCGTTCCTTTTTTAACAAATTCCAACTCCAGCGTGAGCAGGGCCAGGTTGAAATCCTCGGGAGGGATAAACCTAAACAATTCCGAAGAAAGAGAAGAAAAACAACAAAACTCAGCTCGTGACCCGAACACACAACGGGAACTAAGAAGGAAAGGCAGGTGTAAAATTTCAACCTGCTCGTAGACACGGTATCACCGGTAGAAACCCTCGCGTAGCGGCGTTGAATAGCGTTGAGAGCTAAATGACCGGCGCGAATGGTCTCGTGAGGAGTAAGTTTCCGTTAAGGTCACAATAACAGAGCACGCGCAATTCAATTAAATCAATCCAAAATCAGGCAGAAAGATAATTGGAGAACAAACTAAAATAGCTTAGAATTAGAAATGAGGAAGGATATGAGAGAGAGAGAACAAAGGAGTCCGCGATCAAGACCATGAAGAATTTTGTTCCGGGGACGGCGAAGTTGTGGAGGTCGGACGGAGAGCAGTAAGAGGTTGGAGTAGACGAGATCCGACGACGGCGTGTTGGTAACGATCATAGTCGCGGGCGCAGATGACTGGAACCCGAACCGCCCGGCCATTCTCTCTTGCTTCTCTTTTCACAATCTGCTTGGCTCCTCTTTACTTTTGTTTCGAATGAGGAAAGAAAATTTTGTTTTCTTTGGATCCAAGGAAATGAGATCGTTGGCAGTTGGGATCGGGTCTTAGATGCGTTGCGTCGTCAAACCGGCGTGTCGTTTCTTTCATTTTTATTATATATAATAGTAATAATATATTATTATTATTAAGCAAAAAACGACGGAAAAGGAAAACCCTGAGCTTACAAGTTCTGTACTAAAAACCCTAATGCCCTGAGGTGGCTGAACTAGCATCGATGGCGCAGAGACGGTGTCTCCACAACCTAACTCGTTGCGCTGTATCTCTTTTCTCATCGGACTCGGCTTCTCTTCATCATTCTCTCAAAGCTAGGCCTCCTCTCTCAAACCTCGCCCCCCTCAGGTCTTTGTTCAGCTATAAAAGCTCTTCTGTCTTCACTGATGTGTCCCGGTTCACTCCGTGTACCCACCGTCATTTATCATCGAAATCAGGCGACGATGATGAAAATGAGGACATCGAACTGATGAGTAGCGACGGAGAAGAAGGGGAGGGCGAGGAGAGAGAGTACTCGGCGGAGGAGGAGGCGGCGGAGGCCGCTGCTATTGGGTACAAAGTGGTGGGTCCGCTCAAGAAGCCTGAACAAGCGTTTAAACGATATGAGCCAGTTTTCGCGGTGGTTCAGGTTCATCTTTTTATCCAAAAGCCTTGAACTTGTGGTTTGTTTTCAGTATTGGTACGAAGATTTGGGGTTGATGAGAGTGTTTTATGGTGTCTTTGGGTAGATTGGATCCCACCAGTTCAAGGTCAGCAACGGGGATTGTATTTTCACCGAGAGGTTGAAATTCTGCGATATAAATGACAAGGTAAGTTTCTTTTCGATTTACGGATGGTGCTAGAGATTAAAAAAGAAAATGTTGTGGCAGGGAAACTGACGCTGGTAATCCTTAAACTAGCAGTTGCTCTGTTTATGGGTATTTAGCCACTTTTAACCATCGATTTTGCTTGTAATCAGTATCCGTGTTGTTATGTAGCCTATTGTAAAAATGTATAGAATGGTATGCCGGTATTGCTTTCAGATGCTTGCCGTAAGATAGTGTTCATTTTGTTTTATGGTCTCTGGCAATGAACTAGCTTTGCTATTATGTGATCATAATAGAGAGAGGCATCATCTATTTTTCTGGCTTTCAATTGTAGAAGAAATTTACTGTTGAATCTACTGTAGAAGAAATTTGCTGATTGATATTTTCCTCTCAGGAGTTACTAAAATGCATACTTGTTTGTCTGTTTATTTCCTTGTCCAAGTTTTAGTTGTAAATGCTTTTATTTTGGAGAGTATGCTGTGATGGCTAGTTCCAGGTTCTATTGGTTTGAAACAATCAAATAACTAATCCAAACAATGGAACTGCCAATTTTGCAGTTAAGAAAAAATCTCAAACTTGATCACCTTGTATATTTCTACTGGGGCTGCTTTGCTGGAATTGGCTATTGGTAAACAAATTGATGTCTTCCATTACAATAACTTATGATCAGAAGCATAGGGACAATTTAGTTAATAATGGATTGATGTGTGGTTCTGTTGATTGATAATTGAAACTTTCAACTTTTAAAATTTCACTGGTGAATTCTATTAGGTAATGTGTCATTTCTGTATCTCTTGCAGTTGATTTTGAATAAAGTTCTCTTGATAGGATCAGCTACACAAACAATTGTTGGTCGGCCTACAGTGCCAGATGCAGTTGTTCATGCTGTTGTTGAGGAGCATGTAAGTGTTCATCTACTCTGCCTCTCTCTCTCTCTCTCTCTCTCTCTCTCTCTCTCACACACACACACACACACACACACACACACACACACACACACACACACACACACACACACACACACACACACACAC
>JAOQMM010000002.1:15118060-15131792 GCA_027563515.1 Erythroxylum platyclados
TAAATTTCGAGAAATGTTACATGGTATTTTTTTTCCCATTTTTTAGATGATTTTGTCACAACAATCACAAACATACTCAGTCCTCCCACGTTGGGCATATTTGTTTTCCATATTTTTCTGTTACTTCTTATGAAAACCATTAATTAGGTTTTATTTCAGGTTGCATGCATTTGTTGAACTGGGTCGATTACCACTCACTTTGGCAGCTAAAGATGTCTGTTGATGGTTTCTTACTTTAAACTTCATCAAGTGCATGGATGAGATTGAACTTATCAAGCTGCAAGATACTTTTCTGGTTGATCCGGTCTTCCTACAAATAGGCGGTGCTTTGACATCTCCCGAGCTACTGGACCAACCTGACAGATAGTGTAGCTTCAAACGGGGAAATCTCCTTTGGCATTAAAAGTTGTCTTCTAGTGAAAAAAAAGGACCTCTGTATCTTCTACATCATAGCTTGTAATATATTCCCGCATCAAGATTCAGCTCTTTGGGGCAAATCTCCTTTGGCAAAGTTACCGAAGTCTCTTCTGGCTGGGCAACAACACCTGACAGTGAAACAGAAGAAGAGACTTGATGGTTCCTAGTATCTGTAATTTATTCCCACGCATCAGGAGCACAAGCAGTATCTGATTTGTCACTGACTCTTGTTTCAACAGCAAGCTTTGCTCCAACTTGCAAGGGTTATAGCTCATTGATAATAACCTCTGTGGTGCAATCTTCTGTTCAAGTTTCTGTGTGCAGAAACTTCAGTCCATTGATTGGGCAAATCTCCTTTGGCATTTGGAGTCCAAGTTGACTCCTGTTATCCCTTTAGGGCAAATCTCCTTTGGCAATTGGCAGTCCTTAGTTGATCACTCTTATCTCGCTCAGGCAAATCCCCTTTGGCATTACGAGTCCTGATTTGGCTCCCTGTTATCTCTTCGAGGCAAATCTTCTTTGGCATATGATCTCTGCCTTAAGAGATCTAAACATTCAAGTCTCACTTCTGTTGTCTGGTCATTTGACAGAGGGCTCAATTACTGAAGTTTGTTTAAGTTTATTGTTGTTCTAGTGAAGAACGCTGTGTTGTTCAAGCAAGTGTGACTTTTGCAGTAAGCTGTGTTCCTGCTTAACTTTGTATGCACATAACAGTTCCACTTTTTCTGCATTTTGAATTCAAATTGCCAAATTTAGATATCTTTCTGAATTTAAATAGGTACTTGGGCTGTTTTCTTTCCAATTGGTCCACTACAAGTTCTGGAATAGCCAGCCTTCTCAGCAAAACTTGCTTCAAGAAAAGGGATTCCTTTTCGTTACTCCTAAGGTGTGAACCTTTCCTTGCAAATGAATAATCTGAGGCTCTTATCGTGTTGTACCTTTCCTTCAATAAGTTGTTCTATGTAAGTGTACATTTTCTTTCAGGTGATGGATATGTTCCCTAGTGACTCTGATTGGGAAAGTTCCAGTGACAGTGGTTGCAGTGAGGATACAGAAGAACTTGGCTTCTCCTATGGTGGGCAGGCTAGTAGCATTTTGACAAGCCTGGAGGAGACTATAGGAAAAATTGATGATTTCCTGTCATTTGAGAGGGAATTCATTCGTGGAGACTTTGTTTGCTCTGTCGCTGATCCATCTGGACAGATGGGCAGAGTTGTAAATGTAAAAATGATTGTTGATCTGGAAAATTTGCATGGAAAAATCATAAAAAATGTAGATTCCCAGAAAATTCTCAAAATCCGCACAATCTCAGTGGGAGATTATGTGATTCATGGGCCATGGATTGGAAAGGTCAATAAAGTTGTTGACAAGTTGACTATTTTATTTGATGATGGGAGAAAGGATGAGGTAATTGCAATGGATCAGAACAAAATCTTGCCTATAGCTCCCAACTTACTTGAAGATTCAGTTTACCCATATTATCCAGGCCAGAGAGTGCAAGTTAGACTCACCACTGCCCCTAAATCAGCTGGATGGTTATGTGGTGCTTGGAAGGAAAATCAGATTTTAGGCACTGTTTCAGCAGTAAAAGCAGGCTTAGTGTATGTTGATTGGCTTGGATGTCATTCAAACTTGCCCGTTCCACCCCGCATGCAGGATGCTAAGAATCTGACTTTGTTGTCATGCTTTCTGCATGAAAATTGGCAGATTGGTGACTTGTGCATCCTTCCTGGAGCTGATTGTAAATGTGTGAAGGAGCAGATTCATTCTAATGCTTCGACCTTTGGAATTCTTAATGGCCAAATGGAAGGAATTGGATTTAGTCAACAAGAACTTCGTTTCAATTTCCAAGAAATTTTTGTTATTGTGAAAGTAAAGACCATAGTTGATGTTGCATGGCAGGATGGTGGCTACTCATTAGAATTAGATTCACAATCCTTACTCCCTGTAAGTGCTGTTAATGCTCATGAATTCTGGCCTGGACAGTTTGTACTTGAGAAAAGCGCTTGTGATGATCTATGCATGTTGAGCAACCAAAGATGGGGTGTTGTGTGTTATGTGGATTCAAAGGAGCAAACTGTTAAGGTAAAATGGAAGTCCACTGGGAAGCTGATGGAGGAAACTGTGAGTGCCTATGAAATAGTTGAGCACCCAGACTACTCCTACTGTTTCGGAGATATAGTGTTCAAAAATGTGGATGATAGGCATCATGTACGAAGAGGAACTCTTGAAGATGAAAATAGCTCTGAAAGTCCCGCTGATTATGCTTCTAAAGATCATTTGTCCTGCATCGGCTACGTGACAGGCTTCAAAGATGGTTCTGTTGAGGTTTCATGGGCTTCTGGTCTTACAACCAAGGTTAGAATTTTAGTCAGTTTTATTTCCATTCTGTTGTACTTAAGTATCAAAGTTGGTGAACTTTTTAGGTGGAATCGCAAGCTTAATTTTTCAAATGATTTTCCTAAGTTGTTGTCGAGTGCCTTAAACCTTAACTATGGTAATACTTACCTCCAATGGTTATGGTGACATAACTGCTATAACGGCACCATTTGGGCAAGCCATGTTGGTTACTCTTTACAGTAATGTAGCTCATGAACATTCAATCATGCCCTGAAAAAGATGAAACTGTATATATTGAAGATATTGACTCGGTGTTGTTATCTTTCTACTTACTAAGGTTTGCCTAGTTGCCAATCTTATCTAGGAAATTGGAGCAGGGAGACAGATGGGCTGGTACTGTTGTTTGTGCAATCTTTGTATAATGAAATTGTTAAGAAGAATACGTTAGTAAACACCTTAAAACATGCAAGTTTTCTTGGTTTAGGTTTTGAACTCTCTTATTGATCAACTAGTTCCTGATTAAAAGATTAATCTGCTATATTTTTACCTGTAAGAAATAGGTTTTGAATTTCATTACAGGTTGCACCTGATGATATTTTTAGGATTGATAAGTGTGAAGACTCAACCACAACTTCCCTGCTGTTTGAACAAAATATGGAAGAATCCAGTCAAGAGTTGGTTGATAATGGAAAACAGATTTCTAGCTTGAAAGGGAAGGTAAAATCTTTCCCATTGTCTCTTTCTCATTCTCGCGAGAACTTTCATTTATGAAAAGCATACTCTAAACTTTCTGAAAGCATGGATCCGTAGATGCATGATTAAACCTGAAGGATTAACCGTGTTACTTATTTCCCAAATCTAGATGAGTGGGTCAAAGGTTGACTCAATCATGGCAATGAGCTTTAGAGAAAAGTGTCTTGTCAATTTCTAGTTGGCAATGATAAGGCTTACAATCATCAGGAAAGATTATTTTTGTGCTTAGAAACTTGTTTGTCAGGGAGAATCTTTGAAGTTCCTCGACAATATTGGGAAAATAAATTAACAAATGAAAGCTCCTGCTGGAAATATCAGAAGCATAAATGAAACTCTGTTGAATTTTCATTTTTCATTCAACCAGTATAATGTTATGTTGTATTTCAGAAGCTTGTTTGAATTTCTGGAAACTGAGAAACATATTCATTTGTAGGATTTGTCAAATTCTAAAGGAACCGATGAAGAGCACATAAAATATGAATGTAGTTCCTTGTTTTCTCCTCAATCCACTTTTGGATTGGTCAGGAGTTTTGCAGCAAGTATATTAAGATCCTTTGGTTCCACATTGCTGTCTGCTTCACTTTCACCTGGACATATTTTTGAAGATGAAAATGGGTCCAACAAAAATGAAGAGAAAACCTCTGAGACATTTGATCTCTGCACAGAAATGGAACCTTTGGTAGCAGCAGAGATGCAGAGATATGAAGAAACCAGTTTTAAGGATGTTAATGCTGTTTATCAGAATAAAGAATTTCCTTCTTCATCAGTGAACACGAAGCAAGAGCTTTTCAGGAAATTTGACATTGTTGATGATTGCTCTGACCATCATTTCGTTGACAGTGCAGGCAAAGGATTATCTCAGGTAAGAAATCCAACTCAGTATTCCCATAGATTGCTAGGTGGTGGTTCTAAGGTGGCACTATGATCCTTTTATTTTGTTTATCCTTTGTTTGCTTAGTTTAAGAGAGGTTGGTTGAAGAAGGTTCAACTAGAGTGGAGCGTTTTAGAGAAAGATCTACCTGGTAATAGTCTGCACTTGTTACTCTTAACTGTTGAATTCAATTTTATAGAATATCCATTTTGGTATTGATTAATACATATGAGCTATGATAATTTGAACAGAATCAATCTATCTCCGCATCTATGAGAACAGGATAGATCTACTTAGAGCAGCTATTGTTGGTGCACCTGGAACTCCTTATCATGATGGTCTTTTCTTTTTTGATATATATCTTCCGCCAGAGTACCCTCATGAACCTCCTGTAAGTTGTTTTGATCTAGGTTTCCAAAGTTTTGTCATTTTCATGTTAGTGCCTGAACAAGTAGCTGCTGATTGTTGGCAACTCAAGGTGTTAAACATATTCCATTTTGTCACTTATCTGCTGTAAAGTTGTCCCCTTGTTCAATTCTTTTGCTGCTAGAATTAAGGTGTAAGAATCTTATACACAGTATATGAATGGTTTTCATATGTTGTGATGCAGTTGGTGCACTATCGCTCTGGTGGGCTTCGATTGAACCCGAACTTGTATGAGTCGGGAAAGGTTTGCCTGAGTCTCCTCAACACATGGACAGGCACAGGGACAGAAGTATGGGATGCAGAGAGCTCCAGTATTCTTCAAGTTCTTATCTCTCTCCAGGCACTTGTGCTTAATGAAAGACCTTACTTTAATGAGGCTGGTTATGACAAGCAGCTAGGAAAAGCGGAGGGTGAGAAGAACTCTGTGAGCTATAATGAAAATGCTTTCCTGGTGACCTGGAAGTCTATGCTTTACTTACTGGGGCAGCCACCCAAGGTAAGATATAAGCAGTTGTGGAGGAGATTGTATCGTGTAACGTCAGTCTTTTCATTATTATAAATGAGTTGTTTGCATGCAGCATTTTGAAGGTCTTGTGGAGGAACACTTGAGGCAACGGTCACATGCTATTCTCTTGGCTTGGAAGGCCTACATGGAAGGAGCTTCACCAGCTTTTGCATCTCAAGGGACTGAGCAGGTCAATCAGAAGTGCAGTTCTACAGGATTCAGAATCATGCTTCAAAAGCTCTTTCCAAAACTCGTCAAGGCATTTTCTGACAGAGGCATTGATTGCCATCAGTTCTCTGAGTAAAGAGATTGCACTCCTCCTTTCTATACTACTACCCCTCCAAAAATAAATTGAAGTTTGTTGTGTATCATATTAAAACAAATTTCCCGGTGTTTCAACTGAATAATAATCTTATTCCTATGTGCTATATGTATTGATCTAACTATGAATAAGAAATAAAGGAGTTTGGATTGGTGTGTGTAAGTTATGACTCCATTATTATTTTATTTTCATTTGTATTGGAATCGGAATATCATCATATTGGTCTCAAGGTCAAAAACACGTGCACTGCACAAGTAATTTAAGTTTATATATACATTTCATTCTGCAACAAAAGCTGAGGAAGTTTGCAGGATCTCATTCTCACCACCACCATAACGATGGCAACAACAAGCAGATCCCCCAGGATCAAATTCAAATCTACTCACCTCCTAAACCCCCCCAAAACCCTCTCATCCCTTCTCTCCCTCTCTTTCCTCCTACTCCTCGCCACCCCAACAGTCTCCAAAACCACAGTCAGTCCTCCAATCATCTCGTCCTCCAACTTCCTTAATTACTACACCCCCCACTGCCAACACATCGTCCCTCAATCCGTCTCAACTGTGTCACCAATTAATCTCTCCCTCGACAAGACCCTCCATTTCGACTATGCTTATTTGACAGGCGGTCCCCAGATTCTCCCTGCTGCTGACGTTTCGTCTGTATCCATTTCCTTCCACCCCAAAAGAAACTCCATTTTGCTTACTCATTCAGGTGACCTGGTTATGCTCCAAGCCTCCCTCAAGTTCTACGTTCCTCCTCGGTTTAACGTCACTTGGCGCCGCAATTTGAGAAACATTAGGTTCCGGGGACCCAAGATTCCGGTGCGGCCACGGTCTCTGGTGTTTGACTTATATGGGTATTGGTCGATGAGTACTAGGAAGCTGTGTATGGTGGGATCTGGGTCGAGTTATCCTAACTTGGGTGCTTTGAATTCCTTGACTGCTGTTTTGAAGCTTAATTACCCCAAGAATTTTGGTCATGTTAGTGGTTTAATTTATGGGGTTATGGAGAGTTTGGGTGCTAAAGGTAGTTTTGGTTATTTTGAGCCTGTGTCAGTGTTGGCTATACCTCATTATGCTCAATATAATTATACTTTGTTGGGCAATGGGGATGGGACTGTGTGCAGTGGTACAGACATTGACGGTAATGATGGAAAGAAAGAAAATCTACATTTTATGTTGTTAGATCCTAGTATTTGTTTAACTAATTTGTACAGGTATGCTAGTTTCTTTCAATTGGAGTATGGAAGTGATTGTGGGAGTAAATGCAATCCTTTGGGTGACAGGTTTGCAACTCTGCCTAAGTTCATGAAAATTCAAGGTATTAGATGTGATGACGAACATGCTATTCGATTTTTAGTAGGTTTTCAAATCTCTGATTATCATGGTCCAGCTTCTCGTTTCGAGAGATCTTTTGATCCCAGCACAATGTTAATTGGCGAGGGAACGTGGGATGATAATAACAATAGGCTCTGTGTTGTGGCATGTCGACTCTCGAATCATGAGAACTCATTAGCTAATGCTTCTGTCGATGATTGCTCAATCAGGTTAAGCGTGAGATTCCCCAAAACCTTGACGGTTAGAAATGGCAGTACAGTTGTGGGCCAACTTTGGAGCAATAAAGCTGCAGATGAAACTGGCTACTTCAGCAGAATTGCATTTCATGGTTCTGGGAATAGGATATTGAGAGAGCCTGATCTGAAATACAAGTATACTGTTCTTGACAGAGTGAGTACGTCCTGTTCCCGGCAAAAGATTGTCAAAGGCAAAGGAAAGAAATACCCAAATGTTTATTCATTAGACATGAGGTTTGATATGTCAGTGAAAAATGTCAAGGCAGAAATAGCACGGGGTTACTTGTCCCCTTTCTTTGTTGGTGATCAACTTTACCAGCCTTATCGAATGAGCAATAGTGAAAGTGGTCTTCTAAATATAAGCTACAAGATGAGATTCACAGCAGGTTCTGAATTTAAGTTGGGTGGTGTGGTTTTATCAAATGAATCAGTAGAAATTTTAGCTGAAGGGACATATGATAACAAGACTGGTACCCTGTGTATGATAGGATGTCGACATCCCATTTCACATGTTCAAAAATCAATAACCGATGGTTCAGAGGACTGTGAGATTTTTGTCCACATCCAATTTTCCCCCCTAAATGCAAAGGGTAGGGGTAACGTTAAGGGAACCATTGAGAGCATGAGGGAGAAATCAGACAATCTGCACTTTGAGCAGCTTGAGATATCTTCAGAGTCGATTTATACAAGCCAAGCAGCAGAATCCATCTGGAGAATGGATATGGAGATTATTATGGTTTTAATCTCAAATACTCTTGCCTGTTTGTTCGTGGGGATGCAACTCTATCATGTTAAACAGCATCCAAATGTGTTACCCTTTATTTCCTTCATGATGCTTGGTGTACTCACTTTGGGTCATATGATACCTCTTCTTCTAAATTTTGAAGCGTTGTTTACAAAAAATAATAGCGGACAGAATTTTTTTCTTGAGACTGGTGGATGGGTCGAAGTAAATGAAGTGATAGTAAGGGTGGTTACAATGGTGGCATTTCTTTTGGAATTACGTCTTCTTCAACTTACATGGTCTGCCAGACAGAGGGATGGGAGCCATAAAATCTTTTGGACTTCTGAGAGGAGGGTTCTTTACTTGTCTTCAGCATTGTACATAGGTGGTGGATTGATTGCTTGGTTTGTATATCAGTGGAAGGATTCTCATAGGAGTTCATATTTACGACTACACCGTATGAATTATCAGCAGCATTATCAGTGGACAGAACTTAGATCTTATGCTGGATTGATTCTGGATGGCTTCTTACTTCCACAAATAATGTTCAACTTTTTGTTGAATTGTAAAGAAAAGACTCTTGCCTTTACCTTCTTTTTTGGAACAACTATTGTCCGTTTACTACCCCATGCGTATGACCTTTATTGGGCCCACAGTTCATATTGGTACCTTGATTTCTCATACATATATGCCAATCACAAGCAGGATATTTATTCCACAGCTTGGGACGTTATAATTCCTATTTGTGGTCTATTGTTTGCTATCCTCACTTACTTGCAGCAGTGGTTTGGTGGCCGCTGTATTGTTCCCAGGAGGTTCCTGAAAACTTCTGAATACGAAATGGTACCTGTAGTTGGCAGTGAGGAACTGTAAGGAGAAGCATCTGCTTAGAATTCTATATTTTTCGTTCCAGAATATCTTCTTTCGAGGCATATAATGAGGTTTAAGGTAAAGGTGTTTCTCATAACTATCCGAAGTGTAATTTGTGTGGAGTTAGTAATCAGTTTATTGGATTATCATTCTGAAATTATAGCATCGCTTTGTCAAAAATCTTTTGCAAGTCATTTTTATTGAGAAAACAGTTAGCATATATATATATTGATCGTTGTCAATGCATCTTTTGCATTTTTGGTCCTGTTATCCTTCTCAGCATATATATTGCGATTTGTTAAGAGAGTCTGAGAGAAAAGTAAACTGAAGAAAAGACAAGGGTTCTTTATTCTATGTATATAATCATTTTCTGAATTATTTCCTTCTGGTGCTCGTGCTTTTGATCCTTTTCAAGTTATGAAGGTGCTCCTGTCAGAGGTTCCAAGGACTGATTGTGGATGGTTCAAGTAGGTTATCTCATTGCATAAACGTGAAGGAGAGGGCATCACAGACCATGTATTGTTTGGATTTTTACTTGTTGCAAGTTAACCACTTTTCTGTCCCGATTCTGTTACCGTGAATGAATAAACCACAAAGGTTTGATTCAACTTTTTCATGTTGAGGAATATAGTTGATTTTCACTCTGGAAAAAGCATCTTTTTCTGGCTATATGTTAGATAAGCTTGAACATTGCATGCTGCATGGTTACGTAGGTGAAAATTGCAGATCATTTCCAAATGTTGGTATCTCTTCGCACATGTTACTTACTCCCAAAAAAAATCCTTTGAATACAGGGAACTTGTCATTTGGAGACAAATTAAAATTCCCAATTGGTGATGACTTTGTTTTCTTGGGATTAAGTCGTCAAATCATTGCATGGACTTACATCAAATATAATGATCTAGTTAATGGACCAAAACATAAGGCACAACCACTTTTCGTGAAGTTTAATTTTAGTTGTGTAACACTTTTTTGTCAGTTTGTAACTTCAGACAACATTATATGTTCATAAATTTAATTGCTGAGGTTGGAGAAAGGTCTTTCAAGATCACGTCAAAGTCATTGTGTAAGAAGCATGCCCTTAAAGGGCCTTCACAAGATTTAAGTTGTTACTGACATCTATACGTCATTACTTAACGTCTTAACGTCTAAGGTGGCTGTAATAAAGTGTGATCGAGCACATTCAAGTTATCAAAAGTGTCCAAAATTCTAGGAACCGCAAATTTAGGGTCCAGTTTATTTAAAACTACGACCTGCAAGCTATCATTTGAAGATATCTAAGATGCACTTACAAGTCAATGATTGTTGATTTTCAAAAGAATTAACCTATGCAATGTTATAGCAAAACTTGAGATTGGAGCAAAAGCTGTTGATTTTCGGAAAAACAAAACTACACCAGAGGTATAGAGTTGGGAAAAACTCAAAACAAAGTTGAAGATATATGGCAACTTCATTAAACCATTCTATAGTTAAGTAAAGCCATGATGATCCAAAGATTTAATCTAGCTACCAATCTCACAAGTTTTAGTGTTTTACCTATTCGATCATAAACAAAATTCACCCGACGAGGATCTTTAACTAAATTAATACTTATTTTTTTTAAAAATAATGTAGGTTATTTAGAAACAATATATTTAACTCTAAGTTTTCTACTAAGTATTTTTGTTGTTGTTATTTTCCTTAAAATAGTTGAGAATATTCGATGTATTGTGGACATGATCAAATTAACCAAAACAAAACAATATAAAAAGAGAAGCATATTATTGACTACATAAAAGAACTTGAACTTAAATAATGGGAGACTTTCTAAAAGTTTTGAATCGAAGATGTACAGTGTGTAGTAAGCAAGTTCTGACTTCAGACTATCTTTATAAACAAAATAAATAATTCACATATTGGTAACATAAAGCCTGTGATAGAGGGAATTGGAAAATTGTTATCATGTGAAATAGCTGATGGAATGGAATCTGTTACCAATAGTCTTGACAAGAACATGAACCATTCCTAAAGTGATGAAATCGAAGCTTGTCTCGGACAACAATTTCTCTGTTAGTAACAACTGAGATGCACTTAATTGCTGAATGACAGTCTTCACACATTCGAAGGTTCTTTAATATTTTAAGGGTTGTTCCGGAGACGGTTTTCAGTAACCCAAATGCTATTGCAAGCTTCTCGCTGTGATATCTAAGTGCATATTCTCTCTCTTCCTCTTCCAATTCGTGCATGACTGAATCAGCTACAGTTACATAACCTGCTTCTCTGCACTGCCACATCAATTCATCCAAATACTGATAAATTTTGCTCGTCTCAGGGTGACTTTTATCACCCATGCTAAACAAATAAGTCTTTTGATCAATTTCAATTGTGCTATACCCAACTTGCTTCTTTAAACGTTTTCGTATCATAGTGTTTCTAATCACCTCTACTCGATCCATTCTACCTGCCAAAGCACATATATTGGAAAGCATCACATAATGACCTGGATTTTCTGGTTCAACAGCAATGAGACGCTCAGCAACTTCAACTCCAAGATCAAAATTCTTATGCATTTTGCAAGCCCCAAGCATAGCTGTCCAGATAGCCGGTGCTGCCTCTTTAGAAACTGTTTCTTTGACGAATGCGTATGCTTCATCGAGAAGCCCTGCTCGACCAAGCATATCCACCATACAAACGTGATGCTCTACTCCTGGCACCAAGTGATATTCTCTCATACTAGAAAATGCTTGACGCCCTTCATCTACCAGCCCTGAATGAGCGCAGGCAGACAAAATAGCAATGAATGTAACATTGTTGGGGATTGCTTGACTCCGTCTCATTTGATGAAACAACTCGGCTGCTTGGACACCATAACCATTCACGCCATACCCAGAAATCATAGCCGTCCAAGCAACCACATTCTTTTCTTTCATTGAATCAAAAACTTCTCTTGCTTTCTTCACATTGCCACACCTTGCATACATATTAATTAACGAAGTCCCAATCATTACATTCAAACCAAAACCATTCCCAATAACATGCTCATGGACCCAACTCCCCAGATCAAGTGCTCCCACCTGAGCACACGCCGATAACACACTGACAAACGTAGCTAAATCCGGCTGAAAACCCGCTTCCCTCATCTTATCAAACAATCCAAGGGCCTTTTTGGCAAGCCCATTTTGCTCGTACCCCGAAATAATCGAATTCCAAGCAACGACACTTCTCTCCTGCATTTTATCAAACACCTTCCTCGCATGCCCCAAATCACAAGACTTAGCATAAAAAGACACCAAAGCAGCCTGTACGTACACATCCAGCCCATACCCACTAACCAAAACCTGCCCATGAACAATTCTACCATGTTTTGAAGCAGATAAACCGGCACAAGCCTTAATAACAGACGTGAAAGTATAATTTGAAGGGGGAACACTAGACAGAAGCATGCGACAATAGAAGTAAAGCGAATAAATGGTCAGGGCGTTAACTTTGGAGGTAGTCCTGATCAGGGTATTGAAGAGGAACGAATCAGGGTTGGAAACCGAGAAAAAGATTCGGCGTGTGTAGTTAATTGAGCCGGCAGCGCAAGCCAGAGTGAGGAGCTTGGTCAGGAGAGAACGGCTTTGACCAGAGCCAGAGAGTATAATGTAGGCGTGGACTTGTTGGAGAGCTTTAAGACGTGGGCCTGCGCGAAGAAGGTAGTGGTAGGCTGCTGAGTGAATTTGTTTGGTTTCCATGTAAGTTCGCCATGACAGCTTGGGAGCTTGATAGATACAAGCCAGTGCTTGGTACTTCGGCACGCAGGAGTGACATTGGTAGAGCTGAAAACGCACCGTCTCGATTGCATTTGTAATCGAATTGATTTTCGTTTGAAATGCGCTTGATTCATAATATCCAATTCAATGAAAAACAAGCTAAATCTTTTTGGAAATTAAAACATAATGTCTAAAATTTGCAGGCTGTGGGGTTCGAACCCACGCGCACTTATGTGCAGAAGATCTTAAGTCTTCCCCCTTAACCTCTCGGGCAAACCTGCTAGCTGTAAAGCACAAGAATTGTTTTATATATAGAATAAAATTCTTTGGCGTGTAATGTTATTCTTATGTATTATTATATCTATATATATATAGTAACCGTTGTCCGGCTGACGTGTCCTAATCGAACGCCCAGTTTATTCTCATCTCCTCAACTTTATTGATACGGGCTTGTCTGTCGTCTACAAGCATATGCATAAAAAAACACCACAGTACTTTCTCGAGCTCTCTGGTATCTCCTGAGTAACCGTTACATCTTCCTCTTCAAAGCTCTTTCCTTTTTCTTCCCTACTGAACCTTCTCTTACCCTCAGAAACCTCTCGTGATATTCTATTGTTACCTCCTTTTTCGACCCCTTTCCCTCTATCTTCTCTACTGTATCTTCTACCTCTCGTCGAAACACCAAATTTGGTCATCTCCAAATCCTTATTTGAATCAAACTCCTCATTTCCCATACCAAGTAAATTCTCCACCGCGTCCGGTTCAAAACCGGAGTTAATCACTCCCTTAACAGAACCACATTCCACTCTTCTCTTAACAACTCTTTTCCCAGACCTTAAAATGAAAGCCCCAGACAATCCAGTACTGCTATCTCTTTCACCCAAATTATCAAACATGTTGTCAACAACAACAGCCTCTCCCTTTTTTTCCATACCTTTCACAACCTTCCGCTTCCGGGTCGCTTCTATACCCGACTCTCCGGAAGGAACCGACTTAGAAGCAAGACGAAGGCTCTGTCGGCAAGTGGTCGGGTCGGAATGATAACCCAAAGGGTGGGGTTTCGAGTTCGGGGTGGGAGAGAGGGGCTTTCGATGGGTTTTGTGATTTTGAATTTTGTGGGTCTAGCAGAATTCACCAAGTGTTGGATTGTTCACCCACCAATAGGGAACGTGAGCTGGGTTTAGACCGTCGTGAGACAGG
>JAOQMM010000002.1:15131892-15142231 GCA_027563515.1 Erythroxylum platyclados
TCTTCTCCCCCGCAACATTTTTGTATTTGTTCTTCCCCTAATTTTTCTTCCCCAAATCCCTAATTCTTCTTCCCCAATAGTGAAGACCAAAAATACAATGCTCTCTCTCATACATATGAGAATGAAAAGTATCGAATGCATCAGTCCCAAACTGGGATTAGAGCTTTTTCGTCAAACAATCATAATTGGCAAGCCCCGAAGAGTCAAGGTCTTGAGTTAGGGAAGGTCAAAGAAAAAAAGTAGAATATTGGTTCATCCTTTGCTTTGGAGTCGTTCTTCACTGAGTACTTTCACCTGGAAAAGAAGGAGGCAAAATCAAAGAATAAAAAAGTGAATCGATACAAGATCTATCACTTATTTCACTTTTTGACTGGGAGAATGAAACAAAGCTGAAACAAGGGGCTCCGCTCGCTTGAAAGAGACCCTAGTTAGGGTAGAGCAATCGCTGTGAGGCTACTGATGTAAACTGTTTAACAGTTAGATGCAGGTAAGGGAAAAGAAACCAAGGACCGGTAAGCAAATTAAAAGTTTTATTAATCATGATATGATTGTCGTTGCCACTCAAATTACTTATGAAATGTACTTTCTTATGTCATATTAGTTGATCATCATGCATATTTAATCAAGCCTTTGTTGTTAATCTGATTTATTCATTCCATCTTGTTCGCTCATTATTCATATAATTGAAAGTAAAAAGCCTTGATCAATTCAAATTTGGAGGATTAAAGATGTATAATTGACAAGATAAAAAGATACCTTCACCCATATTGATATGATCTTTTTTTTCACACCATTTTCCCACTTGTAAGCACATGAACATTAAGCAATGAATTGAGATTGGAGAGTATTAGGAGGTATTAAAAATATATTTTAATAATAATTAATAAAACTAACTCATCTTATACCATATGTAAACTTCTATTAAGAATTGTGACAAATAAAATATATAAAGTTCTAATAATTTATTAAGAATTGTAACTTAAATAATTTTAACCTTTAATGTAAACTAAAATTATTTTGTAAAGAAAATTTTTCATAAACAATTAAAATTATTTTGTTAGCAAATTTTTTTATATTTGACAATCATTTACTTAATTAATTAATAAATTAATTTATCTATAAGCGTTATTTAATATTTAATTATTAAAGTAATAAAAATGTAACTTTATTGACATTTATAATTAAATATATTTTTGTTTGAAAAATATAAGTCAAATTTTGGTAATAAATCACCATTTCTTCTTCTTCTTCTTCTTCTTCTTCTCCTTTTTCTTTGCTTTGTTTTCATCTGAAATATCGTGAAATAAGGCTTCAAATCCTTTGGATATATATATATATATATATATATCGGTTTTGTTTGTTATCGTCTTCTCCCGCTTCATTTCCTCCCGCTACTTTTCTTAAAGTTGTTGTCGTTTAAAGCTTTAGGTTGGGAGCTTGATGGTTAACATTCCCGATCCGATTCAGCCAGCCACTTTTGGTCTTTATTTTTTCTATTTCTTGAATGAGTTGTTGTGAGATAAAGATAGCAGTGTAGGAGAATCATGTTATGTTACTAATATAGAACTTTGCTATTTACTTTTTGGCTTCTTGTCCAGTTTGATTCACTCGCTGAATTGGATCGGTGGGCACTGGTTTTATTGTGTTTTTTTTTGGTATAAAGTTTATGTAATGTTAGATTTTACTTTTTGGAATATCTGGATTTTTGACTATAAGTTTGGTTGAACTTTGATAAGATTATGTCTAGATTCATCGTCTCTGATGTATTTTGCGGCTGAGCAGTATTTTCTTTGAATGATTTCATGTGAAATGCAAATGCCAGGGTTCGCTCATGGCCACTATTCGTGTTCTTGGGATTACTTTAGATTCCAAGTTGTTGCTTATGGCCATTGTTAAAAGCTTACTATGGTTTGAAATTCACCAAGTAAATGTCGAACACTTATAAAAAAGATACAGATCACAGTAACTTTTACCGTCACATCTTCTCAAAATTCCCATTTCACTTGAGAGCTCTTCTTATACTCTACTCCAATGTTAGTAATTCACAAACATTATTACCTATACCTACACTTGAAGTATAACAAATTTTGGTTTCATCACCTGGAAACAGAGAGAAGGTTGAATTTGCTATTCTAATCCCATATTGCACGCAACTTTTTATTCAACTAAAAAGCCAACAAAGCTATATGCTCTTTGGCAATAACTTTGCTTTCTTAAGTTTCCAGTTCTCCAGCTTCTCAGGAACTTGTCAACCACATCACCAGCAGGCTAAGATAGTTGTCTGTAAGACACATTTGGTAACACCCATATGGATGGAGTGCTGTCCAAAGCATTATCCCATCAACTGCAGGATGCGAGAAGCCTTCTCTTAGTACTTGATCAAGATAGGTTGCCGGCATAATAACATAATGTAAAGAACAATTTTTCTATATGGATATAAATGTTAATCGTTCTTGTCAGGTATTATCTTTGATAGAGATAGTGCAGTTAAAGCTCCTCAGTTTTCTGATCAACCTTTTTGCTGATATCTAACTTTTATAAGCTAGAAAGGGATGAACATTGGTCAGCTCATGAGTCTAAGCTCAGGCACAGATAAGTCCAAAACCTAACTATTTTAAACAAAACGATATCATTTTATTTAGAAAAGTTAAGTTTTGGACAAGCTTGCCTTGGACTTAATTAAAAAAATATTATTTTATATTTTTAATTTTTAAAAAATTATTTTAAAAAAATTGATAAGACTAACCCATGAGCTAGCCCATTACTATCCTTTAGCTAAATAAGAAGCCTGAGAGTAGCCAACTTGTCCAGTATAGCTCTCATAAGAGGAAGATTAGGCTTGGAAAAATGACCCTCCAGCCCAATCCCGTTCATTGAGACTCCTTTATGTTTAAGTTCTTTGATCCTTACAATATATGTGCCCTGATTTGAAGTTTTCAAGATATTTCAGATGAAAACGAAACAAAGAAAAAGGAGAAAAACGAGAACTGGTTTAGTATTGCATAGAGAGTGAGAAAAAAAAAACGAAAATGAGATGATCAGTAAGTGAGAAGGTGGGTCTCACCTTTACAAATAAATTAAAGTTTTTATTTTCAAAAAGTGGGTCCTATTTTGCTGATATGGCACTGAAAAATAATAAAAATTATTTAAAAATTATTAGGTCAGTGCTAATCTGAAACTTAATAGGTGACATTAAATTTTCTGTTATAATAGAATCTAATTTTAACGTTTTCTAAATATTAAAATTATAATTCTTTTGTTTAGAATATTAAAGTTAAACTTGTCAATCAGTAAAAATTTAAAGTCAAAGTGACTATTTTATCTTTTAAACTTGTATTATTATAATTTTTAGATGCATAATTGATGTAAAATTATAAATTATACAATACAAAACATTAAAAGACTATTTTGTTATTAAAAAAATTTAGAAGCTATTTTATAAATTTAAAAAATAATGGTATGCAATATTAACAAATACTATTACAATACTGTATTAAAACTAAATTCAGTATACCAATACAGTATTCGTAACATTAGTTACCCTTTAATGTGTTTGGCTCCGAGCAAGTCAATGCCATAAAAAGGCAGTTCTTCGAGATATAGCTCGTTGGCAGCTAAATGAATTCTTCTTCTAGGACCATTTTTCTGGAGGAAAAAGACGAGAAAGGTGAAGTAGAAACTTAGAATTTGAATGTTTTGTGAACACATCACCAGAAATTCTTTTTGGACATTTGGTACATCTCCTGTATCTTGTCAAAAGGTCCAAAGAGAAAGAAGATACACGCCTAAGAAGGTTCACCGGAGGTACTGAAACTGGCAAGTCTTCTATAAGGCCTTGCGATACGATGGCCTAGTAAGAAGGTAACAGAGAAAAAGAGAAAAAGGACGGAAATTATATTGCTAATAATTAAGTTTATCCAGAATATGAAATAATTACATCCGACGTAACTAATTTAGGATTGAGATTTTCAACTTATTATCGGGAACAAAGCATAAACAAGATGTAATCCAGGGTTTCCGTTCTTCCATAGCTCATCAACACTGCATGATTGCTTTCCATGGCCTGGTTGTCAGCGTTCTTTCTGAAAATTCTGAGTCTTGAAGAAATTTTAGTAAAAATAGACATGATCACCATACATATGTGCAGTCATGTTCAAGGCTTGAAGCATGGCTTCTCCTTTTTTGTTAAAATTGAATATACAGATGCCACCATTATTCACATCAGTCGCCCGGAACCTGAACCAACTAAATGCTAAGCAATGTATAGAAGGAGAAGAATGCACTTGACAAGCAATCCCATTTATACAAAATAATATTAGGATACACAAATTCCATGCTCACAGAACTGGTTTATACGTTCTAAACAACTGTATTCAAGTATCTAAGAATGATATTTAGGCAGAGTTCGTCTTGTCAAAGCAGTTGGTTTGAAAGAGGTCTGTGTCAGAAAGGCTTTCTGCAACCTCTATTAATTCGTTGAATATTTTGCTCAGTATGGTGGCATAATTGAGCTATATTAGAGGAGAACTTGATTCTAACAGCAAAATCAGTTTTACATGGGTTCCCTGCTCTCGTAACAATGCAACTCACCTTTTAGCTGGTCACTATAAGTCTTTATGCAGTAAGATCACATGATCTTTGGTGGATACTTTTCTTTGTGATACATGACTTCATACTGTTCTTATATGGTTACTGGATACTGTTCTTTGTGATAAATAGCTTCACACTTACTGTGGTTGGTGGATACTGTTTTTTGTGATTTAGTGTAATGAATTTGTTTTCTGTTTGTCAAAATAAAAAACATCTAACAAGGATAAAAGAAAAAGAAAGTGGTAAGTTACTAGGTAACCTTACTCTAGGGAACAAAAGATCATCTCATACCTCTCTGGGCCTAGCCCCAAGGCTGTACAGACAAGTGCCCTTAAGATTGATTTGTGAGTGATAACCAGAAAATTTTCCCCCTGAAGAGTATGCAAGATTCTCATTTAAGTCAAACTATCATTCAAGCACAGCCGTAACAAGAGAGAGGAAAGAACTCACAGGTGAAAGCAAAATCTCCTTCCAAGCTTCTCTAGCTGTCCCCCATAGTTTTCGCACAGGGTAGATACCATTCACATTAAAATTAGCAGGGTCTTCTCTCCATGTTGTGTACTCCTTTGGATATTTCTCCTTAGCGTCCACTGTCTCCAAATGCTGAATGTGATTTAGTCTCAAAGCCCGATAGTTAACTAATTTCAACAAGTTTCATGCCATGTAAAATTGCAAAGGAGTTGTCATAGGAAATAATTAAATGTAAATTGAATAGTTACATTTACACATACAAATGCTTTGACATTCAAAAAACAATTCAAGACAAAGGTGAATTCTCAACAAACAAATACAACAAAAGGCACGGACCATTTTTCATGCCTTCAAGAAAATACAAATGCGCCTCCTTCAGTGAATCAAGGAAAACCAATGGCTGTTCTCTCCCTTCCCATATGACTTCAGCAGTGGACTGCAGTGGAAACATATTTATGTTACTTGATAAAAAAACTAAATTTAGCACAATGTTCTTGTAGGCAGACCTTGGCACGAGATATTGGACTTGAAAAGCATTGATCAAAGTGGATGTTTGCTAAAGCTCTTCTACACCGCTCTGCTTGCTTTACTCCAGTATCAGTCAAGATGGATAAGTTTGAGCTTCCCTGCACATGGATATGGACATTCAAGTTAGTGGCAACTATCGCTAGCATTACCCTAATTTCTATGGATGTTTAACACATTGCCAATCCAATGGACTCCATGCCAATTCCAAACCACTTAACAAAAGCTCTCCTCAAGAGTCACGTGTTTATGATTGGCAAATTACATGACAACATACAACAATAGAGTGACTTGCTTTTCTATGTCTGCAAGCCACATTACAATAAGCTTAAACTTGAGAAGGATTACAGAAATAGAACGCTAATAAACACACACAAAGATAATAATCTTAGTTTCCAAATCACGGAGTTTCTCCATCGGAACAGCCTTTTCTGCAGAAATCCAGATGTTTGAGGAGGCAGCAGAAACCTGAGTTACAACATTATTTTCATCGATTTGCCAATCAAGATTTATGCTTTATACATCCGAGACGGTACAAACCTGAACTCTGCCCTCTTCATTCCAAGAGCTTAGACCATGCCTTATTATCGTCACCTTCTTTGTTGACGATAACAACTTCTCAGTAAGAGACATTGTTGCTCTTTCAAAATCATATGCACCACCAGTTACAGAAGTATCATTTATAAGCTTTTCTGTCATAAATCCATGTTCAAATGTTAGATGGTAGCAAAGTATTTCTTCTGGAGAAATTACTGTAATCCTTTAAATCTTTTGGACAAGCCATGTGCGACCAAACTAAATCACTATCACCAATCGCTTATCTTCTATTAAAGGGTCAATCTTCACTTTCTAAACGACTTCAAATCTAAACAAGTAATCAAGTTTACCTTCAAGTAAGGACAAAAAATTGCAAATGGAGAAACGCTAAGAGAAACGAATTTACCAGTTGCCAAAGGCACGTCCGGGCTAGAATTGGCGCATTGGAACCTGATTCTGACTGCTCTTGATAGCTTAGCAGGTCTCTGTGAAGAAGATATGGAAGTTAAGCTAGAAGAAAGAGAGACCTTGAAGTTAAGAGAAAACATCCTGCTGCTGAGGTAAATTGACAAGCTTGTGGTTGTTTACTTATATACCACATTCTATGGCTGTTGATGCTTTCTGTGCATTGATTGGACAGTTGGGGATTGATTGTGGACCAGAGCGGTGGTGACTTGTGATCAGATACCCTTTTGTGGTCGCCATGCGGTCATGGGACAGTTTTAGGTTTAATGGAGTGCATTAGCTGGTTTTTAACAAGCAGATAACTTCACCTCTTAATTAAAAATATTCGTAAATTAGCTGATTATTATTAGTTATTTATATATAAAATAACTTATTAGAGTATGAATTAAAAAAAATATGACGACGTTACTATTATATCTTATTATTTCTTTAAATATTTTTATAAAAATTTAGATTTTAGATATTTAATTTAATAAAAATTAAGTTTATAATTCTAATAAAAAATATATAATATAATAATAATAATAACCAGAAAATCATGACCATAAATTAATCAAAAAATTCGTAGACAATGATACATCTAAACATAAAATATCCGCTAACTCAATTAACTTATTGCTAAACATAGTCAAATTGCTAAAATCTTTCAATCCGTAAAAAACGAGCTAATAAGTCATTTACCAAATAAGGTCTTAATCTGTTATTACCAAATGGAGCTATCGACGCCTGTATAGAACTCGAATTGGCCTCAAATACGTAAAAAGTGCATTTTTATTTCTAAATTATATATATATATATATATTAAACTTTAATATTAAAATAAATTATAATACATAAAATTCTTTAATTTAAATTTTAAATGACTAAAATTTTTTACATAATTATGTAAATTTTTATTTCGTTGTATATCAGTGTTAATATAATATTTATTTATTATTTATTAATATTCATAGGAATCTATTGACTCGTATAATATAAACACATTTAAATTAAATTTTAATTTATTTCAAATTAATTATCTTTAATTTTGATTATATATAATAAATTTAATTAAAACTACTAACTCTAATTCAATCTAAATAATCTTAATTAATTTAATTTAATTTAAAAATTATCAATTTAAATTTTTTATTCCATTGCCAATTTGATAAGAGTCTTTTCCGTCTCCTAAGTTAACCGTCTATGAATAACCTTGCATTTTCCTTTTTGAATACCATCAACCTCCTATCCTTCGTTTCAACCTCAAAACCCTTTTTTTCATAACACCCTCAATTTTCTAACAAGAAACTTTGCCAACACTTATATTTACAAAATCTAATATAAAATCTTACTAATTAATCTAATTAGAACGATTGAAGATAAGTCATTATACTAGACATCACTGTAGAAGAAATAATATTACATCATACAATATCTCATATTGTATTTTTCTTATTACATAAATTCATAATCTTAAGAATTTAGTTGTGAGGTATTTGCTAGAGAATTTCATTCCCTATAAAGAATCGAAAATTTAAAACTCACCACAACGATCTCATCAAAATGTTTTAACATTCTCAATGCTTAATTTTTACTTAGATTTAATCAATTTAAACTTTCAAAATTTTAAATCAATATTTTATTTTAATACGTTTGACTATATCACATCAATTCATTAGTAATATAATGAAACATAAGTATTATCCTTTTTATAAATTGTTATTCCATTCAATACATCACATTTATGAATTTAACACTTCAATAACATCTTCATCTTTTCACCAAAAGTTGAATTGATTATTCTTCAACTTAGCAAATTTCACAAGTTTCATACGATTCATAATTAAAAGGATACATATATTCTTGTATGTAACTTTAAGATTCTCATCGTGTTTATTTGGCCAAGACGACATAAAAGGATACTCTTGGTTACCCTCCAAGAAGCTCTTGATTTTTACCCTCCAATCTTGAGCGACTTCTTTATCAATGTTAAAAAACCTTAGAGAAATCCCTCTTCTAGAGATAGAGGGATGGGATTTTCATTACACAATGACACATTAATGAACTAATTCTTTGGACATTTTTAACCCCGATGTAATTTACTAGAGTTTCTTTCCCTCTTACTTTCTCACTCAAGGAATATATTGAAATTTTATTTCATCAAGGAATTCTAACAATTGAACAACAATAGTATAATAAGGTCATAAAGATAAACTCGTGCACTTATATTTTCCTGTCGCTTGGCATAACACCAACTGAGAATCTCCTATGACGAGAACTTCTTTGGCTCCAAGATTAATTAGAAGTTCCAGTCTAATTATTAAGCGTTTATACTCACCTGATTATTAGTACATGGAAAGTCCATATTGAGGGATAAAAAAGTCTTTGTACCATTTAGTGCAGTTATGACTACGGTAATGCCAACTGACTTGTCTATGCTAGAAACACCAAACTCTAATTCCCATAGCTTCTTTTCGTAAATGAGAAACGAATGTCTGTTATCCTCTTATACTTCTATTATGGGATGGCTTATTAAGAAGTTAGCTATCACTTGACCTTTTACTGACGTTTGGGTGTAACAGACCAAGTTAAAGTTTATAAGAGTTATGATTCAATTCCTAATATTCCTCAAGACGATTGGCGTATTCAATATGTATTTAATTAAGTCAATATGCAAAACCACATAAATTCTTTTTTGTTGGCATGCTAAAGTAATAGATAACTTGCTTATGATCTGCCTCATTACTCTGGTCCAATAAACATCTAATATATTCTTCTACAGTAGTAATATGCAGGTTTAAGGCCTCGTTTGGTAACCTGTAATGAATGAATTAGAATAAAAATAGGAATGTGAATAGAAAAAAGGAACGAAATTCTTGATCATGCATATTTGGTATACAATCATTAGAAATAAGATTAGATAGGTTAATAGTTATACATGGGTTTAATATCAAATATTAGGAATGGTAATAAAAATTTTGCCATTTATATTTAGTAATTATATGATTGATTTGGTAAAAAATTAATTAAAATATTTCTATTTGATATATAATTAATTAAAATGATTTTTAATGATCTAACAAATTATTAATTTTTAAGCATTTTTAATTTTCTTATAAGAGTAAAATTGAAGAACTTATTTTATGTATAACATCAATAAAATTAAATTAAATAATTATTATATAAATTAAATAATCCCATGTTCAATTTTGATAATAATATCCTAATAAGAGAACAACCAAAATAATGTATTGTCAAACTAAAAAAAGTCATATTAAATTCTTATATAGATTATATAATATCATATGATCATTCAGTTGACTCGAGTATATCTCGAGCAAACAACACTTTTGTGTAATATCTTAGTTCAATTATTGTACGATGTACTATGCTGCATATGCATTTTATAGAGTAAGCTCTATTTATAGTATATTAGAGTAATTTTAGCATTTAAATGTATTATTGACGTTATAACAGAGATCACAGATAAACCAGAGACAGTTTTAGACTTGATAGAAAATTTCTCGAAATTTTTTTGAAAACTCCTAAGATCTACGAAATGAGTCCAAACGAATTTTAAAAGCCTCGTAATGTACTTTGAGGATTTAGGTGACACTTTTGAATGAAATCTGGACAATTTTGGTGACATTCAATGATTTTCAGATTCAATCCAAAAATTCTTCTAGCAACCAAAAAGTGACCGAATAATTTCAAAATATAATGAAAAGTTTCAAAATTAGGATTAGAGTCCATGGGAATTGAAATGGGTCAA
>JAOQMM010000002.1:15151326-15167531 GCA_027563515.1 Erythroxylum platyclados
TAAATATGTTTTGAACTATACTTTGTGTAAAGAATGCATGTATATAAAGGTTTTAAAGTTAAATGTATGAATATGTTGAGTTTTGTTTAAGATTATTGAAGTGTTTGTTGAGATTGTTGTGAATTAACTTTTAGTCCAAATTTTGTAGTGGGGATTTTGAGATGATTATAGAAGTGTTTTCTATTTTTGCAGGGTTTTTAAAATTTTTGGGTAGGTAAAAATACAGTCGTTATGCCGCCAAATTTTTTTAAAACAAAAAAAAACTCCACTACTTATATCTTTTATCGTAAAGTTAAGGCTTTTCGATTAAAGAAGGCAATAGGCTTAGCTCCACAGGAAATTTCCAGTTGAATCAGATATCAACTGGGGGGTGACCGTGAGGTGCCGGGCAGGCCGCCTATTCATTTTAGGATAGGGGTCTGTCAATTATACTTGTTTTATAACCTAGCTACTTTATAAACATAATTGTTAGTGATAAGCTATATAATATTTTCTAGCCTAATTTCATTTACATCATTAAAAATCTCTAGCAGAGTATCAACATTTCTTAGAAGACTCAATATATCGATTAACATCAAAAATATTATCCTCATTATAGAAGAAAATAAAAAATTTATAGTGGGTCATATGTCCTATTTGTCTAACCACCACATAAGATTGAACATCCATAAGTTACGCAAGTCTTTTTTTTTCACTCAACAAAGTTGCTCAAAAGATTGCTGCTATAGTCATCAATTGAAAGAACTTTAAATCATACACCAGTAGAAGCAATGACTTCCATCATATGCTAATATAGTAAGATTGGACAACATTAAATGACACATATCCACCATACCACCATCTAACTTTTGTCATTTTTTTGCATTATGAACTACTTTGGATTGTAACTATGGAGAAGGTTATAAATTATTCATGGAGCAAAAAAGTTAGGCAATTATTGTCTTCTATTCCTCTCATTAGTTATGATTGCATCAACCTATTATTCTACTGCCTTTAGTATTGTTAATAGTATCATTATTAGTGTCAAATGAACTACTACTACTAATTTTGTAGTTAATTACCATTCTTCTTTCATTTTCATACTTATATTCTTCAAGTAAATTTTTTATGTTCCATTTGACATTATGACTATTTTTTGTATAGTTCCACATCACCTTTAATCTCAGCTAAATATTTTTGAACCTAGTGATTTGCCCATCTTGCAATTATTTTTCAAGATACAAGCATATAATATGGTTTCTTATATTAGGAACCAATTTTCCATAAGCCTAAGTTAAATTATCAAATCTTTATAAAGAAGTTGAAATGTGAGGAGTACTTGAATTTTCATCAATTTATTTGTAAAAATAAATGTAGAAATATATAAAAAAGAAACAATAATGTCATATCTAAATAAAATTTGTCTAATTATTCCTACATGCGTTTAGTATACCTATCATCAATGTAAGGTCATCAAGGTAATGTAAAGTTACCATTACTGGCCAAATGAATTTCAATTCTCTCTATACAAAATTCTTGGTACAAACAAGTACCATTGGAATTAATTTCTTTTCCATTCTTTTCGTAAAGAATGTAAGGTACATCAAAATTAAAAAAAAACAAAATAATAAATCCATTAATTTTGCTTAAAATGAAGCATCAAGCTAGATTTAGGAGATGGGATTTCAATACTTTCTAAATTCTTCTGTTGCATCTCTGATAACTTGCTTGATAATTCACTGTTTCAGTTTTTTGTGAAAAGAATGGAAAAGAAATATATTCCACTGTCTTCCTTTTCTTATTTACAAACCCTTTTAAGTTTTAGGTTCTATACTTTTGTCACATTACTCCTTAAACACCTATCAAATTTTCTTGGCAGGGAGTAGAAAATAGAGAAGGAAAGATTGAAATTCCCTTAAGTCAGTACAATTTGAAATGGTACCTTAGTATGATATTATATATTTTATACCATTTTTTGATTAATGCGAAACAAAATTTATAACTTTGACAAAAACTCTATATATTTCTAGGTTTGCTAAAAAGGTCTTAACTTACATCAACTCTATTCAAAGTCAATAAATAAAGTTTAATTTGACAGAATTTGAATTAAGTTCAAGCTTAATAAAAAAAATTAAAATTTGAGTCGAGACATTCAAATTAGCTCTAACTCAAGCCTAACTTGCTTAAAATTAGCCTAAATTTAAATTATGGTTAGGATTCGAGATATGTTTAAACCTATTAAAATTTATAAGTTTCGGATCGGATTTAATCTATTATCAAGCTTATACATCACTCATTTAGCCACTCGATGATTGAATTCCGATTAATTTGGTAAATTAATCTGCACCTTTTTACATAGGGCATAAATTTGAAAAGGAAAAAAGAAAAAGAAAATAAGAAAAGAGCAGCCTATAAAAGGCAAAAAGGCCAACCGGCCACTTTCGTCGTAATTAAAGGCCTGTAACGACACCCGACTCTCAATTCTTGGCCAATAGCCGAACTGTGTAACTTACTAGAACTCGAAAACCTTTCTAGGGTTCACTCACTGGGTGCTATCAAATTATCTGAATTTTGAACTAAAACCCTAATTCAATAGAATTAAAGCTTCAACTTCGTTACCAATTTCAAATTATTAGCATCTGAAAAAAAAATTTCCAGCGTGAAGCCGAACCCTAGGATTCGTATTGTGAAGTTTTCATAGTTGAATTTGAGTTCGTTTCAATGGAGGACGATCAGGAGTATGATCAGAATATGAACGATGAGGAGGAAGACGGTGAGGAGGATATTACACAGGAGGATGCTTGGGCTGTCATCTCCGCCTACTTCGAAGAGAAGGGTTTGGTGCGGCAACAGCTTGATTCCTTCGACGAGTTCATCCAAAACACAATGCAGGAAATCGTCGACGAGTCGGCTGACATCGAGATTCGACCCGAGAGTCAACACAATCCGGGTCACCAGTCCGATGTTGCCGAGGTAGTATACAGTTTCCTTTTACGGATAAATTTTTTTTCGTTTTTTAGACACTGAGATTTGGAGATTCTTCAGTGTTGCCCGTGAAAATGGAATTTGGGGTTTATGCGAACTGGAATACCATGGATTTTAGGAAAGAAGCCCTAGTTGATTCGTAACGTTCTAATTAATTTTGCTCCTGGTAGTTTCCAATATGGTTTAAGTACTTCTCCAGTAGTAGGCTTTTGACGGTCAAGCTCATTTGAGGCCGGAGAACTGGAATCCAATGATAAAATTTTTCTTTGATTAATGACTAGATAGTTGGATTTAATTATACTTTCTGTGGTTAGCTTCTAATAGTTGACGCAATTGTCTTCACTTGCAGACTGTCTATAAGATCACCTTTGGTCAGATTTACTTGAGTAAACCAATGATGACAGAGTCTGATGGAGAAAATGCTACTTTGTTCCCTAAAGCTTCGAGGTTGAGGAACCTAACATACTCAGCTCCTTTGTATGTTGATGTTACCAAGAGGGTTATAAGGAAAGGTCATGATGGTGAAGAAATCACTGAAACCCAGGATTTCACCAAAGTTTTTATTGGGAAGGTGTGATATGAATCTTTCACTGTAAACTTATGATTGTACTGCTTTCTGGCTTCTTTTGAAATTGTTATCTTGTATTTACAGGTCCCGATAATGCTTCGGTCAAGTTACTGCACGCTATTCCAGAATTCCGAGAAAGATTTGACAGAACTTGGGGAGTGTCCCTATGATCAGGGTGGGTATTTTATCATAAATGGAAGTGAAAAGGTTTTAATTGCTCAAGAGAAGATGAGTACCAATCATGTCTATGTTTTCAAGAAGAGGCAGCCAAACAAATATGCCTTTGTGGCAGAAGTTCGTTCCATGGCAGAATCTCAGAACCGCCCACCCAGTACCATGTTTGTCCGGATGCTTTCTCGAACTAGTGCCAAAGGGGTAATAGCAGCAACTGTTTCTAAGGGCTTCCTGTTTAGTTCTCCTTATCTTCTCATGGAAGAAATGCATACTATTCCGTATATGTATCTCATTTTGCATGTACATGATTTATGTTACTGCAGGGCTCCTCAGGACAGTATATTCGTGCTACTCTACCATATATTCGAACTGAGATTCCAATTATTATTGTGTTTCGGGCTTTGGGATTTGTTGCTGATAAGGACATATTAGAGCACATATGCTATGACTTTTCTGATACCCAAATGATGGAGTTGCTCCGGCCCTCTCTTGAAGAGGCATTTGTTATTCAAAATCAACAGGTACCACTTGTGTTTCTGTGGTAGATTATGATTGGAGATGCTTTTATATTTGTTTTATTCATGATGAACATTATGGTAGGATGAGAATACCTTATCATTAAATTGGACACTCATTTTTGCTCAACCTTTCGCATACTTTCAATGCACATTGCAGCTTCTCTATTCTTGCCTTCTTGTCATTCGTATTAACTGAGGATAGTCTTCTAGCGACTAGTTCAACTTCTGGGTTATGCAATGGCATCCTTCAATTTAGGTCAGGGTTTCAGTAAGCATGTTGGACTACATAACTGGAACTTATCCCAATTTTTCCCAGAATGATCTTCACGTCTTGTTCTCTAATATGTAGTGTTCTTTCTTTCTACCTTAGTAATTGATCCTTACTGACAAACTTATAATTTACTGCAGGTTGCACTAGATTACATTGGCAAGCGTGGTGCAACTGTTGGTGTAACTAGAGAGAAGAGGATTAAGTATGTGCTTTCTGGCAAAAAGTTCTGGATCCGCAAGATTTTTTTAGTTTTTAATTACCAGGGTCTCATCATGAATTTTCTTGGCACAATATCTTAGGTATGCCAAAGAGATTCTTCAAAAGGAAATGCTTCCCCATGTTGGTGTTGGAGAATATTGCGAGACCAAAAAAGCTTACTATTTTGGGTATGTATAGATTCTATTAGATGTTGAAACAATACTTCTTCCACTCTTACATATTCTTTTCTCATCAGGTACATTATTCACCGACTTCTTCTTTGTGCACTTGGCCGTCGAGCTGAAGATGATAGGGATCATTATGGCAATAAGAGGCTTGACCTTGCTGGCCCTCTACTTGGAGGCCTGTTCAGAATGGTTTGTGTTATATTGGACAGTACTTGATATGGTACACCAATTATATGACTAACTTTTTTGTTATGGTGGCTACAGTTATTCAGAAAGTTGACCAGGGATGTCAGGTCTTATGTGCAGAAGGTATTTGCCCCCCATAAAGCCTCCTTTTTTTTTTAACAATAGCATGAATTAGTTCTTCCATTGTTTGTTTATCGACATTTTCCATGGATGGCAGTGTGTTGACAATGGGAAGGATGTTAACCTGCAATTTGCCATTAAAGCAAAAACCATTACCAGTGGCCTTAAATACTCACTTGCGACTGGGAATTGGGGCCAAGCAAATGCAGCTGGGACTAGAGCTGGAGTGTCACAGGTTTAAATCATCATCATCATCATCATTATTATTATTATTATAGTACCGTGGTGGTAACCCTCATCACTATTAAAATGTTTCCCTCTCCATTAAATTTCCTGTTGCAGGTCTTAAATCGTTTAACATATGCCTCTACCTTGTCACACTTGCGAAGATTAAATTCTCCAATTGGCCGTGAAGGTATGGTTAAGCATGATACTGTCATAAGTTTTTTCTTTCATTGTGTTGTCTCTTAACTAATTGTCTGATTCTTAACCAGGGAAGTTGGCTAAACCAAGGCAATTGCACAATTCACAATGGGGAATGATGTGTCCAGCCGAAACACCTGAAGGACAAGTAGATATTCTGTCTTGTTTGTTGTCTAACATCTTTAAGTATGATGACAATATTCTTTGATCTAATGGAATCATTTTGTTCTAACATTAGGCATGTGGACTGGTGAAAAATCTTGCATTAATGGTCTATATAACTGTTGGTTCAGCAGCATATCCCATTTTGGAGTTCTTGGAAGAATGGGGTACTGAGAATTTTGAGGTGTATATCTTGGAACTTTCAGCAAACTGGTGATGATATTTGTTTTCTTACGTGGTTTGATATTTCCCTTTACTTGCAGGAGATATCACCAGCAGTTATTCCCCAAGCTACAAAGATATTTGTGAATGGTTGCTGGGTGGGTATTCATCGTAATCCTGATATGTTGGTGAAGACATTGAGAAAGCTGAGGAGACGTGTGAGTATCCAATTTTATGACATTTTTCAGATTTTGGCAAGTATATAGAAGTTCATGTGATGAGACTCACACTTGTGCATTTTTTGTAAGCATTTGCTTGCTGTTATGTTGCAAAGTGGACTTTAGATCTAAGCTGTTTGTTGTCCATCTTGTTTTGTATGTCAAACAAACCATTAAACAGAGACAAATTAAATAAGTATGCCAGGAGTTTATGTCTAGAAAGACTTTTTCTCTTTGCTAATGAGCTATAAACATCTGTTACATTTAATTTCTAAATTTAACAAGATCAATCAGGAAGACACCAGTAAATTTTTATAATTCTGGATTTTGTTGCACCTGAACCAATTACGAATTGGTGGTTATTCAATTTGTCAGAGAAGTATCACGCACAGCTCTAAGAGCTAAATGCTTTTGAGACCTAATAGTGACAACGACTTCCAGTTACTTACTGAGTTCAAGTCGGTTATTCCGGTTTTCATTTGACCATTATATATTGAGATCTTACTAGTTATGTTACAACATTTTGGCCCTGCTGTACTGTAAAATGTATGGTTAAGTCTGATGTTATTGATCTTCATCTGCACAGGTAGATGTCAATACTGAAGTTGGGGTTGTTAGAGATATCCGATTAAAGGAGCTGCGAATCTACACTGACTATGGCCGTTGCAGTCGGCCTTTATTTATCGTGGAGAATCAAAGACTTCTTATTAAGAAGAAGGACATTTTTGCTCTGCAACAGAGGGTGAGCCAATAGATTTTAATGTTGTTAACAACCTTTTGTTTCCAATGGGAGATCATTACCATTCTTTTCTCCTAGGAATCACCGGAAGATGGTGGCTGGCATGATCTTGTGGCCAAGGGATTCATCGAGTATATTGATACAGAAGAAGAAGAGACTACTATGATATCCATGACTATTCATGTAAGAAATAGTATTTAATCCAACCTATATACCTTTATTGGTGGGCTGTGATAAATGGCAATATGATGGTTGTTAAATTTGTTCCAGGATTTGGTACAAGCAAGGGTCAATCCTAAGGAAGCCTATTCTGATACTTATACACACTGTGAGATTCACCCATCATTGATTTTAGGTGTTTGTGCTTCAATTATTCCATTTCCCGATCACAACCAGGTAAATTTGTTATTTTCAGGATTTTTGCTTCTTGTCTTATTTACTTTCATTGAATTCAACTTCTTTGTCATTGGTTTATGTAGTCCCCTCGTAACACATATCAATCAGCTATGGGAAAGCAAGCCATGGGAATATACGTTACCAACTACCAATTCCGAATGGTCTGTTTGTGAGACGCGTAGCTCTATTGTGCTCTGATCTTCATTTTGTGCAACTTCTTACTTCAATTTAATTGTTTCATACAGGATACACTGGCTTATGTTCTTTACTATCCCCAAAAACCTCTTGTTACCACAAGAGCCATGGAGCACCTTCACTTTAGGCAGCTTCCTGCTGGCATTGTAACTACTACATCTTCAATATCTTTTTTGTTGTAACTACTTCATCTTCAATATCTTTTTTGGTTTTACTCTTAAAATAACATTTGTAATTTTCTCTGTTGCTCTTCATTTTTGCCTCAGAATGCTATTGTTGCTATTGCATGCTATTCTGGGTACAACCAAGAAGATTCTGTCATTATGAACCAATCATCCATTGATAGAGGGTTCTTTAGGTCCCTTTTCTTTCGTTCATATAGGTGAGCATGATGCTGTTTTGGTCCATGCCACACTCTGTTTTCATAAATATAATAACAATCCTTGCAACTTTTATAGGGACGAGGAGAAAAAGATGGGTACACTTGTCAAGGAGGATTTTGGGCGTCCAGACAGGGCTAATACTATGGTGATAACTTGTATCAATTTGGTTTATGTTTTGTTACCTTAATAAATGTTAAGCATTCAACTGTGAACTTGTTTTACAGGGCATGCGTCATGGCTCTTATGATAAACTGGATGATGATGGTCTTGCACCTCCTGTCAGTATTTCCACTTTGTTTTGATCGACGCCTTTCTTTTTCTTCTATTTATCTTGGGTCAGCATTATAAATCAACATTGGTGGTACATTCTGAAAGTATATTTTATACTGTTAGGGTACAAGAGTATCAGGAGAAGATGTTATCATTGGAAAGACCACTCCTATTGCTCAGGAAGAAGCTCAGGGTCAGGCTGCGCGTTATACAAGGCGTGATCATAGCATAAGCTTACGTCACAGTGAAACAGGGATAGTGGATCAAGTAAGACGCCTTGCATTGAGTTTGCCTTTCTGACAATTATTGACCAGAGCTCATTGGTTGTGATGTTCACTAGTGATATTACAACAGTATCAGATAAACTCTGGTCTACTTGTGTGTGTGTGTGAGAGAAAAAAATAAAATTATGACTAATTATTGGAGTTTCTGGGAACCTATCTTCTTTTTCTTACAATTTGGGTCCTTGTAGGTACTGCTGACAACCAATGCGGATGGGTTAAGGTTTGTGAAAGTCAGAGTAAGATCTGTTCGGATTCCGCAGATTGGAGATAAATTCAGCAGTAGGCATGGTCAAAAGGGAACTGTAGGCATGACTTACACTCAAGAAGACATGCCCTGGACTATGGAAGGCATTACTCCTGATATCATTGTAAATCCGCATGCTATTCCTTCTCGAATGACTATTGGCCAGCTTATTGAATGTATTATGGGGAAGGTTGCCGCCCACATGGGAAAAGAAGGAGATGCAACTCCATTTACCGATGTCACTGTAAGCTGTAAAATGTTTATGGGTTCTGAAATTTTATCATTCAATCTTCTCTTTTTTGATGTTCTACTAGTTACTAGACTGACTATATGTTTATTAGATTTTTAGTAGTTGTGGCCAACATATTCATATTTTTAATATCAACATCATGGATGTTTCTTTTCTTTTATCTAAGTGCAGTAATTTTTAATGATTAAAATGCTATTATTACTAAGCACCTTGCTGATAGTTAATATCAAGTACAAGGACGCCTTATTATTTTTGGTTTCTAATTGTCTTTCGGTGTTGTTTTAGGTGGATAATATCAGCAAAGCTCTTCACAAATGTGGGTATCAAATGCGAGGGTTTGAGACCATGTATAATGGTCACACGGGCCGACGGCTCACAGCTATGATTTTCCTTGGGCCCACTTACTATCAAAGACTGAAACACATGGTGGATGACAAGATACATTCACGAGGAAGGGGTCCTGTGCAGATCCTCACAAGGCAACCTGCTGAAGGGCGGTCACGTGATGGAGGCCTCCGCTTTGGTGAAATGGAAAGAGATTGCATGATAGCTCACGGTGCTGCACACTTTCTCAAGGAGAGGTTGTTTGACCAAAGTGATGCATATAGGGTTCATGTCTGTGAGCGCTGTGGTTTGATAGCTATTGCAAATCTGAAGAAGAATTCTTTTGAATGTAGAGGTTGCAAGAACAAAACCGACATTGTTCAGGTCAGCTTTTGCTTTCTTCCTTTATTTTTTGTGTTGCAATACTTATTGCCTTGGATACGGCTGCAATTGAGGTACATTTTTGCAATTGAGGCCATTCAATGAAAATGCAGGTTCATATTCCTTATGCATGTAAGCTGCTCTTTCAAGAGCTTATGGCCATGGCCATAGCACCGAGAATGCTCACCAAAGACATCAAGTCAGCCAAAGACCAGAAGAGGAAAGGAGCTTAGACAAACCATCTTATGATTGCTCATTTCACTTCCCAGTTACCTGTATACTGAAAGGCTTTTATGGTATTTTGGGAACAGTCTCTACACAACAAGCCGAGCACATAGAACCCAGGCAATTTCTGACACTGTATTTGTAAGTTTAATAGTGTTGATTACTGTTATTTATGCGGAAAATCATCAAGATAGGATTCAACGTCCGTTTACGGATTGAGAAATGAGATATGAGATAAATTGTTGTATCTTTGGTGTCTTAGATGTCTGTATAATGTAATAATATTGAGCTTAGAGTTTAGTTACTATCTGAAAAAGTAAAAGCCTATGATACTGATTGTGGATCTAATTTTGCTTTCAGCAATGATTTTAAAATCGGCTCAGACCGGCAATCGTATATTTCTGGTCTGGTTTGTGTTTATAACCTAAAAAATTGGCCGGTTAACTAACAAATAGGCGACAAGTGAGAATCTGTCAACCATGTGGGGCTAACTTCACATTTGCACATCAACTCATATGCCTCTATTTTTTTTGCGTCTGTTAATCACCATTACGTGATTGGTACAAAAATTAAGATTTTTAACGGAATTATTTCAAACATTTTTTAAATTCAATTAATTATTTTCTCTCTCTTGCGCAACCCAATTAACAAATTATATTTTTTAAAATTTATATTACTTATTTATCTTTATGTTTTAATTAAAAATTGTTTTAACCTGTTATTGCTAAAATAAATTATTATTTTTTATTTTTAAAAATATTAAATTTATTTAATCTCACCAATAATTTTTATTTGTCAAAATTTAAGTTTTTATTTATCTTTTTAATTGAAAATTTTTAAATTATTATTTTATCATGAATTTGTTTAATAAATTGAATTATTAATTAGTATATATAAGTAATTTTGTTTAAGATAATTTAAGAATATGTTAAAAATTTAAATTATAAGGAAGTATATTTAAAGGACATTAAAAAAAGTTAAAATAAAGTTAAAGTCGTTCTATTGACTTTTTTTTTTAACATGCTTCAACTTTTATAAGCCTTTAATATCGGCTGAATTTTTAAACTTTAAATATTTTTTTTTACCTGTTCAATATTCGGTTCGGTCTTTAGAATATTAGTCTTCAATATGGTCTTCAAATTTTGTATAATGGAAATGGTAGCCTCTATCATCCTAATAGTGTTAATGTCGGTCATATACAGTGAGGTAGTTTTAGTTATGGATAGGCAAACGGGATATTTTTATTGACATATTTTCGCGAAAGTTCAACTTAAATTCCAATATTTGATAATGTTCAAAAAGAATTTTAATACTATAAAAATGTTAAATATTTAAATTATGGTGCTCGAACGAGAAGACATGTTAACAGTTTTTATTATTCATATAGGCTATACTTTACCCAGTAGATAATATGGGCTCGTATTTAAATTGATGGATTACAAACGACATTATCCAGTTGATAATATGGGTTTATATTTAAATTGAGGAAGTATTAACGAAAAGACATGTTGGTAGTTTTTATTATTTAAATGGGTTACATATTACCCTATTGATAATATGGGTTTGTATTCCAATTTTTCATTTGTCTGATTGATTTAAATCACTCTTAAATTTGCTTAATTGTGCTTGGCTTTTCACCTCCGTCTTAAATTGTTCGACGATTATTTCTCTATAGCCATTGGCGTCGATTATTGTCTTTGTTGCACTAATTTAGCCTACACAAATAAATCAATTCACCTATATTTATTTTGAAGTGTGTGTGTGTTGAATTTTTGTTACTTAAATATAATTCTTTGTTGCCTATAACATATTGGGCCTCCTTTATTTTGTTTAGAGTCAAGGTTTAGTTTTCCATAACACTTTTATAGTTCCATTCTCTCATCTTTGGGTTTTGTTAATGTTCTTGTTAGGCCCTTAACACTGCATGTCCCTTTATGTTACTCATGGGTCAGTCTTAGCCAAAGATTAGCTAGCTTAGGCATGAATAAGGTACGCCTTAGGCATGAGGCAAAATGAACCAAAGTGAGATAACAAGATGGGATAATTATATTTCAAGCTTCGATTGCCTTTGATGGATCTTAAAGTGCTGATCCACTTAAGTGAGTTGGACTTTGACTTACACATTCTTGTTTATACTAAGGATGAAATGATGCTCAATAATGAATTATAGATGGACATACTAGACGGCATGTATCGATTGGACCATGTGCAGATTGGATTAAAACTTAGCTAACCTTCATCTTTAGATGATGATCATGGGTAATGTGGCAAAGTTACATAGTTAAAGCATGGAGATGTGTCTTTAGATACATTTTCTCATTTTTTTTACTTAGGTAGTGGACAAGTGGTAAAAGATGTAAACCACCAATTAAAGTAGTTCCTAAAATAGTTAGAGATATCAATCACCAACTAAGTTAGTGATTGGTTTTAGTACCCACTTTCTTGTATTTTTTTTTTCTTAACAAATCTCCAAATAACTATAAATAGTCAATTAAAGCAAAGGCTTTATCATAGAGAAAGTTGGAGCTTTGTACCCCTTGTAACTATTATGAGAGTTTATAAATGTTGGCATTTTTACTGTAAACTTTGTGCATCTTTCTTTTCTTACTGCTTTCTATTTATGTTAGCTAAGTTAATCATATTAGTTTACTTAAGCTATTACGGGAAACACTTTAAACATAAGGGAATCGGCAAGGATGAGTTGAATCGTGGGAGTTTAACTACTGTACTTAGAATTTGGAGCATTTTGGTGTGAAGTTCCTTACAAAGTCTTTGTAACAACTGGAATCATACCTATATTATTAATTCAACAGTAGGAGGCAGTAATCTTAATAAGTCATTACTTGAGTGGATGAGTTTATTGGTCCTTTATTTATATATATGAGGAAAAAGCCTCTTCTTATCCATTTTAGTTTGAAAAATTCAAGCATTGCGAGATCAAGTGTCTAACTTAATGGAGGTGCAAAAGGAAGCTATTTCAAAATAACAATCCTTAAGCATGCTATTACTAATTGAGATATTGGTCAAGTTGAAAGCACTTCGCTTAAGGTGCGTAAACTAAAAGTTTTCTTTAGGGAATTTGAAATGTTGAGCACCTTGATAACTTCTTGTGAGATATGGAACATGGAACATTACTCAGTAATAGCTAGAGTTTTGGATGTGAAGAGAGTTAACGTTCAATATTGTATCTTAATAGAGATGCAAAACTATAGTGGAAAACAAATGTTGCTTGTACTCTTATATACATATATGAGAAGACGAAGAAGTAGTTAAAGATTAATTTCTTCCTAACTAGACTTCTTAGCTTACTAATGATGCCTTGAACCGGTTAAAGCAAGATGTCTCGGTAAGAGATAATGTTAAGCATTTTATTTCCTTAATACTGCATATTGAAAACACCTCAAACAAGGACAAACTCTTCAACTTCATATATGGGTTACCACCTTGGGCACAAATAGAGTTACGTTGATAAAACATCAAGGATGTTATGGGTACTATTATAAGTTGCAGATGTTTTGATAGATTTTAAGGTGCCAAAGGAGATAAAAGTGTCGTCGTCTCCTCAAAAGTTAAAATGTAGTAATTACCAAGATAAGTGCGAAGGGAAAAAAAAGTAGAAAGACTATGTTGGCTAAAGGAAGCATGGTCACAAAAGGAAGTCTAAGTAAAATGAACAACCCAAATAAGGTAAGAAAACGTTAAAGAAAAATTGTGGTTGTTTCTTATGTAGTGACCTTCATTATACTTGAAATTGTCTAAGGAAGGAGAAATTGAATGCTTTAATAATGGATGGTGAAGACGAAAGTGACCATCTAAAAGTTGGACTTAGTCTCATATGCTTGCTTAATATAGTAAGTATTGAAGTTAGTCCCTTTAAATGATTGATTTATGTGAGAATATAGATCAATAAGAAGGACCTCATGGCTATGTTGGATACAAGTGTAACTCATTCCTTCGTGAAAGAATAAATGGTGCATAAGTTAGCGTTAAAATTGAGTAAGAACTCGATAAAAATGAAGACTCCTTTGATAAAAACCACAAGCATTTGTAGGAGCTATACATTACATTCCATTGAATGTTAGAAGTTAGAGAGGAAAGTGTAATATGATGGCTAAACGTTCTAATGATTTTGAATTAATTTTGGTAATCATCTTTCACAAAGCAGCAAAAGTGGTGTTATATCCACATCTTAGAATTATAATATTTATAAATGAGCAAATTCATATGGAAGATGGACAAAAACAAAACAGTGGCACATATTTTAACCATTAATATTTAAAAAGTCTTAAAAAGGGATGAAGACTTGCCTAATGGTCATATAGGAGATTATTGAAGATTTTGTAGTGGAAGTTCCTGATGTTGTTGGAGAGATATAATGCCTAAGAAGTTACCAAGTCTTCTTCCCCTTTATTAAGAAATTGAGCATAAGATTGAGGTAATGTTAAGTATGATTCCTTCTACCCATGCCCCTTATTGAATGTCCTAATTAGAGTTGGTGAAATTATAGAAGTAACTTATGAATTGATGGAAATGGGATACATCCAATTATTTTTCCAAAAGAAGTAAGGAAGAGCATTATGGATTGTGTGGACTATCGAGACTTAAATAAGGTAACTATCAAAAATAAATATTCATTTAGTTCAATACTTGATGGATAAATTATCAATGGCCACGATGCTCAAAAAGCTCAACTTCTAGAGTGATTATTAGTAAGTGTATATTGTCGAGGGAGATTAGTTCAAGCAACTTTTGTAACTTAGTATAAATCATATAAATTTTTAGTCATACCATTCAATTTGACAAATGCCCCTGCTACATTTTGTAAGTTAATAAATGATGTATTATATGAATTCTTGGATAACTTTATGGTGGTCTATTTGGATGATATTATGATCTATATCACTAATTTAGTAGAACATGTGTAACTCTTAAGGAAAATATTTGACCAATTGTAACAACATGAACTCTTTGTAAGGATGGAGGAGTGAATTTGCCCATTCTAGATCAAGCCTTTGAAACACTTTGTGAGTAGGATCTAAGTAAGAACAAATCTTAAAATGGTACAAGTAATTGTTGATTACTAAGTCTTTAAGATGGTGCAGGAACTTTTTAACTTTCTTATCTTAGCGAACTACTATCGTTGATTTATTGTGGACTATTTGAAGAAAACAATGACTTTGATTGATTTGTTAAAAATTAAGAGTGGTGTTGGTATAAAGCATGCCAAGAAGTTTTCAAAAAGTTAAAATTAGCTATTCTAATTAAACTTATACTGAAGCTATCCAATTTGATCTCCTTTTTCAGGTACATATGCATCTTTTGAACAAAACTATTAGGTGGAGTCGTGGGGCAAAAGGCCCTCCTATTCCATTAAGAAGTCACAAACTCAATAGTAGAGATGGCAATTGAGCCTAGGCCCGACCTGACCATCCTGGCCCTGTTGACCAGGCTTGAGGCCCGATGCCTATAAGCAAAATGACGTTGTTTTTGCGTTTTGCTAAAAATGATGTCATTTTCGCATTTTTAATTCAAAAAATAGTTTGAGCTGGATGCCTTAGCCCTGTTGGCAATGTTACAAATACCGTACTGTATTGGTACCGGATTGGGTTTTGGTACAGTCATATACCGGTACTGGTTAATAGCGGGTACCGTTTCGGGTAATTTTTTAAATTTATGAAATAACCCCTAAATTTTTTTAAAATTACAAAATAGTCCTTTAACATATTGTACTGAATAATTTATAATTTATATCAACTTTATCTCTAAAAATTATAATAATAGAAATTTAAAATAATAATAATTTATTTGTTTTTATTAAATCAATATTAAATTAAAGATGATAGTTATATTGAATTAAAACCAAAAGAAATAAAGGTTATTAATAGAACTTCATTATTAAATGTTCTGAAAATAAATCAGGTATATTCTCATTCCTTAGACAAAAAAATTAATTGGTAATAAATTATTACTTAATTTTAAATCATTAAATAATTTAAAATATAATAAAAGAAATAGATTCTTATGTTCACTTTAATTTTGATACATGTGCTTGCAATACTTATGAAATTAATGTTTGTCATATTAAATTGATTGATGATAATAATACTTTCAACATAAAAGAATTTTCTAAATTTGGTTGACCCACTTCACATTTAGTGGGTTAGATGTGAAAGAAGAGAGGGCTTACTTGGTCATTCAACTTAAAGAAAAAGCCAGATAACATAGAACAAAAGTTACAAAAATGCTAAATTTTGTTTTAGAAAGGACGCCGACACTCATATTGGAAAACTCTCTAACTTTTTCTCTTCATCTCTCATTTAACTCTTGCTTTTCCTTATTCACTTTCCGATGAGCCTATTAAG
>JAOQMM010000002.1:15271676-15297066 GCA_027563515.1 Erythroxylum platyclados
TTTATTCATCAACGTTGAGCCCTTTATATAGGCCAAAAAATAGACATAGAGTTCTTCCTAAATTAGGACTTCTCAAAAATAGACATAGAGTTCTTCCTAAATTAGGACTTCTTATAAGACTCCTAATTAGGCATTACTACTAAGGAAATAAAAGTAGAAATAAATGCAGAAATTAATATCCTAATAAAACTGAAATTCTTCTCTTGCAAGCCTGCTGGACCCCGTCTCCCTTTCCCTTCTCGGCCACCTCAGCCACTTCTTCTTCCCTTCCTTGTGTATGTTTTCCCCACGAAGGCATCCATAACAAACCTCTATTTGGTTTCATAAGTTATGTGAATTTGTTGGTTATCTTTTTAGTTAGAAATGCACTTGGATGCAAGCCAGCTTTATTCCTTCCCTATATTGTCTTATTTTCAGGGATTTGTTGTTGTGGAAACCAACTTCAGGATGTATGCTTATTCGACGTCTAAGCTACACTGTGAGATTTTACGTCTTTTCTCAAGGTGCACTGTCTTGGTGGTTTAGAAGTCCATTTCTACATGGGGCCCTAGAAAGTTCTCAAGTGTTCTCATATTATTTCGTCATTTAATTTCATCTGCCCTGTGTGTACAGGATAGAATATCAACTTCCCAACCTTATAGTTGGAGCAATAACAAAAGAGAGTCTGTATACTGCTTTTGAAAATGGCATTACAGCTGAGCAGGCGAGTTCTATTCTCCAATAATGGACTTTTGCTTCTTATGCTCAATTTCTTGCCTGACCAACACAATTAAATCTGCAAAACTTTTCTCTATGTATATAATTCCATTTGAAGTATGCCAACCCTGGTCTTTTGCACTGATTTCCTTCAGACGAGCATCTTTCATCCTGAACTGAGCATTTCGTAAAACAGTTGTCATTAAGGTGCTAGATTCAAGAAATATATTATGCTAATATTTATTAGGTTTAATACTCCATTTTGATGACTGGCAGATAATTGGATTTCTTCAGCAAAATGCTCACCCTCGAGTTGCAGAGAGAATACCATCTGTTCCTGAAAATGTTACGGATCAGGTCATTATCCTATCTTTTTCATGTTCAATTTGATTCAACTGAGACAAGATGTGTTGGCATCTTCATGTTGTTTGAACATTAACTAACGTTGCCTTAAAGCCAAAATAAACCATGGTGTATGTCTACAATTCTGGACTTTTGATGATTTGGCTTTCATGCTTTTGGTGACAGATAAGGCTGTGGGAATCAGATCTCAACAGGGTTGAGATGACCCTTGCACATCTCTATGATGAATTCCCATCTAGGGTAAATTTTATCTCATTTTGAGCACAAATTTATTCATTGTGCTCGTGTCATTGATGAGGTAGCTTGCATCATTTGACAGGATGTATTTGATGCTGCATGTGACTATGCACGAGAATGGGGTGGTTTGCTATGGGAGGATTCAAAGAAAATGCGCCTGGTAGTGAAGGCAGAAATTCACATGCAGATGCGGGAGTTTCTCCGTGGTCAAAAGCAATAGACAAGATGCCTACAACGTTATATAGAGGCGTTTGACCCCATCTAAATACTAGTGAGCATGGGAGAAAAAACTGACAACTGCAAACTACTAATAATTGAGTTTTCCTCTTCCAAAAGAATATTTAAGGTGATATTTGAATGATATCCAGAAAAGGAGGTGCATGGCTTTCAGGAACACTGTGACGTTGACCTCAAGTCAAATTGTCCATGGGATGAGGTTCAACCATTCTAAAGTTTATATGTCGCCTACAGGTAATAGTCGAATATATCCGGTGGGACAGAGATTATGTCGCCTACAGGTTATAATCAATTATGTCCGGTGAGACACAAGAGGTGATCGCTGATTGTGTGCAGTTCTATGTGATTTTTGAATATTGTTAATTATTTGCCTCGTGAAGTAAAAAGGGAAGTTTATAGTCAAGTTGTCTCCTCTTATATGCAGTTATAAGAAAATAAGTTGGGAGTGGTGTATCATGTTAGAGGGCGTGCGATTCACAAGCTAGAGACTAGTTAACTTGTTATTGGCATTTTGACAATCTGATTTTGAATCGCTCAATGATAAAATTCAATAGGAAAAATTTTGAATTGCTCAATTTTTAATTTTTCGATTTGATTTATTTTAATTATTATTATTATTAAAAATTGATTAATTTATTACTTAATTGGTCAATTTTTGTAAATTAATAAGTTTTTACAAATTAAAATAAATAAATTTATTTTGATATAATAATTTTTTAATTAAACTTCAATTTTTTTATTGATAAAAATAATCTTTTCTAATTATGTTTAAAATTTTTAAATTTTATTTAATTTTGAGTTAGTTTTAAAATGGTTTAATATTGATTAAAGTTTTTACTCTTTAATTTTTTTTGTCTTATTGATTTAATTTTCAGTTTGGTATTTAAAACATCGGTCAAACATTGGTATAGCAATGTGTGGAAGAGTTCTTTTTAGTAGCAGCACAAGTAATATAGAACGAGTAAAAGTTGATATTTCATACTTTATTTACATATTAGATGACAAGATTTTACAGAAACAATATCTAATAGAAGTAATGGAAAAGCAAGATTAAAGATCATAAATTCACATTTATTGAAGTAATGAAGAATAGAGAATAGAGATCAAAATATCATATTTACTAATGGAGAATATAAATTAGAGATTTAGGTAAAAAGATTCATACTAATGTACTTAAGGCGACCAAAGTGAGATTGAACAGACTTAAATGTGTATGTGATAACCGATGACCTCTATGCCACTGCAACATGAAGAGCTCATCAAGTCATTACTATTCCCAATATGTCATTTCCTCTCTATTGAGAAATTTGTTCTTTATTGTGTATTTCTGTGCCAAGATTCTTTCAAATTTGCTTATAGCTAAGCTAATGTTTGAGAAGGATCTAAAAACGACCAAGTAATCAACAAATCTAAAACCATAAAAGGACATTGAAAAAACTAACATAGTCTCTTCTTTTTTGCTTTAATTGGATCGAATTGCCAGTCGTTTATACGCTTTGACAAGAAAACGAGAAGAACTGTAATGTTTATGAAATCTCAAGATATGGTATTCCATGTGGTTGTGCACTTTGGATGTCATAGACTTTAGAAGAAGGACATTGAAGAGGCATCTTTTGATGATTTTCAATGGTAAAGCACTTTCCAAGTAGATTTTGTTGAATTGTTATTTCCTCACTTATCTTATCATCCTATTTCAAGTGTTCCAATCCATTTGGCCAATTGTTAACTCTAGAAGGTTACCATTGCTTAAGAGCTACTTGACACTATATAAGTTGAGTTTTTCGTAAGTTAAGAACTATGATTGTCTCCATATTACATATTGCTTTCCATTTTCTTGAAAATGGTGGTAAAATTGTAGCTTTAAACATGAATACGACCATGTTCAGCAAAACAAGAAACAACATAATTATAGGGAAATCATGATGTTCATTATGGTTGCTGTTATGCAAATTTTTTGGGCGGGATGAAATTGGAGTAATTTTGTCAAAGTCTTTGTGTGGCAGTCAAACTTAAGTTACAAAGTTCAATTCAGTCTTTTCTTCGTCATTATCAACCAATAATTCCGTTTGTTTTTAAATGCCTTATGCCGCTGGTGTTTTAAGTGTTTCACTCACATTCTCAATTATATAAGGATTTTAGACAAATAATCAAATAGACAAATAAGAGAAATGCGACAATGCCAACCTTTTATTGATAAATCACAAAATAAGGGACTCGAGTTTCTTCCAACTTGAAGAACTATACAAGAATACCATTCAAAAAAATTCCCTACTCAAAGTTCTCATAAAGAAATTTCTCCTAAAACTCTTAACTCTCTTACAGATGATTGAATGTACCAATTCACACACAAATGAACTACAAATAATGCATTTATATAAGCTTACAAGAACTTAGGAACCAAGTTAAAACCTCTAACTTTCTCTACTAACCTAACAAGTTACTCGGGAGATGCCATTTCTTCTACTAACTCCACCGTATTAGTGGAAAGTTATCAACTTTAGGTCATTAACTCCTCTTTTACACAAGGAATAAGTGTTTGGAAGATATCAGTTTCCATGTCATTCGACCCACTTTTCCACTACTTGAAGAATTGCTCCCACTTTGTAAGATAATGCTTTTACTTTCTTAAGCCACTACTTGCATGTTCTTATTATGTGTCACTACATTATTGCATCTTAAAGCCAAGTGCTTTCATGAGCCTTCTGTTTAGCCATACAAATCCATCTTTGCACATGGTCTATTTAAGTACACCCATAGTGTAGTCTCATTGCTTTATAACCTAAGTTAGTAATAATTTGAGTCATTGTATAATAAACCTCGCATCCTTACATAATTTTCGACCTCCTCATCGAAGTTAAGTGCTTTTTCATACCCTCAAACTTAATATGACTTAGTTGTGCCTTTCATCTTTTAATCTCACATCTAAATCTTGCTTATCGTCAAAGATTTTCGTCAATACGCACCATCGCATACCAATGCTTGCCTTTTGAGCTTTTGTTGACAGTGTCCATTTTGCCTTGCTTACTCACTAGTCTTTGCCTTATTCTGTCAACTCGAATGCCAAGCATTGGCAAGGCTTGCCAACACTTACACGATTTTGTAACTTAGACTTAAGGGTCGAATAAATCACCCCCCTCAGAAGAACTCGACGCTCTCGTGGAAATAGTCGTGAGCACTCCTCTGAATATGATTCCCTTAAAGATTCCTGAGCCAAAATTTTCATAAGCACATCACTTACATACCATTTTCTCTCTCCATTGAGTTTGTCTTTGCTTTTATTTAGAATCTCCTTCACAAGGCCTATTGCACTCAATATAACATAGTTATTGAGGTAGACTTACTTTATCGAGTCTTTCCATTCTTTTCTTTATGGAATTCATTTCTTCCTTACCTACATTCTGTTTTAGGGATTCACAAGTAAAATGCAGTCTTTCATAAATGAAACAAGCAATATCCTAATTTGTTTGCTTTTTGACTTTTATATTCATATACTTTCTCATTGCTTTTCTTTAAATTATTCCATGTTCTACCATTTTTCTTACTTTTATTGCTAGTTCAAATAAGTGGTGGTATATAGAGATCCTCCAAGGCATTTGTAGTCAATATTGCTCTTAGGAAGTCATTCATGTTTTGCCTTTGAAGCTCTATTTGTGCCTAATCTTACAAGCCACTTATGAAATTGAACAACTTGTCTTCCTTTGATATGTTTTACACGTCCAACATCAAATATGTAAATTTTCTCATATACTCTCATATCGATCTGTCTTACTTCAACCACTTCAAAGCTTTCCTTGTGATCTATGAAGTGTTGTTATAGAGGAACTGATCCATCAGCTCCTTCATTATCTCCTAAGTATTAGTGATAGGTCTACCCACACTGATGTTGTTAAAGTTCTCATTCTTCACCATAAGTTTGCATCATCTTTTATGTATATTACTGTAATTGACACTTTTTTAAATCGGACATCTTTGAAGCTGCAAAGTACTTCTTTATATACCATAAAATATTTTTGAGCTCTTTGGCACTCCGTTTACCATAAAAAACTTGGGACCATGCACCTTCACTAAAGTGCTCTATGATTAGACTCCCATTTTGTGCCTAGATATAATATGTTTAAGCAACAATGAGTCATAGCTCATCTTCTTAAAAGCTTTTACTGTTCCTCAAATGCTCTCCTTGTTTCTTAAAGCTCAATCACTAAGCTTCAAAATGTTTCAAGAAAGAATCACACCCTGGGGCTTGAGAACTAATAATCACCTCTATCGAGCAACTCTATTTGTAAGGTTGCTTCCATTAGCCATAATTCACTAATAAGGCTTTAATATCACTTCTTCTCTGTAGAGCTTTCGTACTATTCTCCACCAATTAGCTCTTATTCTAGTCGTTATAGGGACTTTTTTAGGGTACAACATAATTGGAGTAATTTTTTCGAAGTCCTTGTATGGCAGTCAAGCTTAAGATGTAAAGCTCAACTCAATCTTCTCTTTATGATAACTGAAAAAAAACTCAAGTTGTTTTTGAATGCATCATGCCACCTGTGTTTAAGTGTTTCACCTCACACTCTCAATCACAAAAGGGTATTGCACAAACAAGAGAGATACAACAATGCTGACATTTTATTGATCAGATCACAAAGATACAATACAAAGGGACCCAAGTTTCTTCTAACTTCAAGAACTCTATAAGAATACTATTATAAAGAACACCCTACTTGAAGGTCTTATAAAGAACTTTCTCCTAAAACTCTGTACTCTTTTATAGATGATTGAATGTACCAAGTGCCATACAAATAAACTATAAATGATGCCTTTATATAGGCTTACAAGAACTTGGGGACTAATTAAGCTAAAACCACCTACTTTCTTCACTAATTCACCAAGTTAGTGGAGAGATGTTACTTTTTCCACTAACTCTACCAAGTTAATGAGGGGTTATCCACTTTATGCAATTAATTCTTCTTTTGCATATGTGATAATTTTTTAGAGGAAACCTATCTGTTGACACATTATCTAAAGCACTTTCACACTACCTAAAGAAGTGCTCCTTCTTTTAAGGTAGTGCTTCTAATTTCTTAGGCCACTACTTATATGTTCTAGCCATGCGGCGCCATATCATCTTATCTTGAAGTCAAGTTCCCCAATAAGTCTTCTATTTAGCCATCCCAATTCATCTTGATGCATGGTCCATCCAAGCACGCCCATAATGTTGTTACATTGCTTCATGACCTAAGTTAGCAACAATCCAAATCATTATATAATAAACCTCGTGCATTTACATACCTTTTGACCTCATGGTCAAAATTAAGTGCCTTCTCATAATTTTAGACTTAGCATAACTTAGTTGTGCTTTTCATCTTTTGTTCTTGCATCTTAAAGATTTCGCCAATATGCATCATCGCATGCCAACACCCACCAACCGTTGAGCTTTCTTTATTAACGTTTATTTTTCCTTGCTTATTAGCAAACTTTTGCCTTGTTCCATTAATCTGAGTGTCAAGCATTCGATAAAGCATACCAAAACTTGTAAAAATTTTTATCATAAAACTTAAGGGTTTAATAGTAACCTATATGTTAGGTTAAGAAGTTGAACAGGCTATAATAAAAATATGTCTCTTATTTCAGATTAAAGATATAATTTTCTAAGATAAAATGGCCAGCCAACAAAACAACAATAGTAACTTGCAATATAGAAATTTTGAGGCTTTGGCCATACTTCATATAGAGAAGAGCATAATGTATACAACTAGCCTCACATAAAAAATGGAAAATGTTTGCTTATTATTCACTACAACAAAGGCTAAATTCTTGAAAATCCCACAAATAAGAAAATACCAATGTAACAAGAAAGAAAAAAAGGGATATACATACTATGGATGCTACTTGATAACATAAATCAACAACTCCAATTTAACAATCAATCTTCAACACAAACACTACAAACACATATACGTCCCGTTGACCACCCACAAATTTCATCAATATTGTCCTTTTTTGGTATATAACAACTTCAAGTATCATGAAATCCCTCACAAAACTAACAATCAAGAAAGAGAGATAGACTTGAAAGTTTAGGATAGGACACAAAGCAAATGCAACATTTTTTTTATAGGAAAACTATTTCAAATATTATCAACTTACATTGCATTATAACATTTCATTTCATTTGTCCTCTTTTTTTTCTTGGAATAATAATAATAATAATAATAATAATAATAATAATAATAATAATAATCCTAAACTTTAATCAATTTTGTAATACTAGCCCAAATTTTAAAAAGTAGCACTAAAACGTTCAACCTTTTAATTTGATACAAATATAGCTTGACGTTAAATTATCTGTTAATGTCATTAACATGGCATACCACATCAAAATAATGGTTTCACCAGGTGGCTACCACGTGTTCAAAATTTTTTTATGTAATTATTTATAGAATTTAATAAATTTGGAAAAAGAAAATCATGTAATTATTTTCACCATCATTGTCGTCATCTTCGCACCAATGAAGCACACACTTTCTAAAATAAATGTTTAGTTCAAGGTTATGAGTTTATCAACTTACAAAGGGACAACTAATATAATCTCGTTTGAGAGATGAGTAAATAAGATTGACCACATTATTAGGGTCATGGGTTTCTGGCAGGAGATGGTAAAGAAGGCTTGAGAGAGACGTAGAATCTGAACCAAATATAGTTTGAAGAGATGATGATAACGACAAGGAAGAGGAAGAAAGAGACAATTTTGGCACAAATTTTTGATAGTATGGTCCATTGGATTCCAAAAGGATTGATTTTCTAGGAATTCTAGTTGGAACTCTATTAATCAATTGACCATAGAAGGAATGAAACACAAAAAGAATGAGGAATCAAAGAGAAGAAGATTAAGAACAAGCACTTTAGTAAAAGATAATCACGTTAGGGTTTAAGACATGGTTCTATACTTGGATTGCAGGATTGGGTTTAAACCAGTTCAATGATTTTTCTCGTTACAACAAATCTTAGGTAATGAAGACAATAAGGAAGGAGTAGACAACAACTAAGGGAAACACATCCTTGCAATGAGGTAAATCCAAGATAGAGTAAGCATGCTAAAGAAATGTTGGAGCTGCCCAAAAAACCAGTAGCGAAAAGTAAAAACAAACACAAAATTGGCGAAGAGAAGGAGAATAGATGGGCGAAGAATCATTAAGATTTTTTCTCCCTAAGTTTATTAAATTTATAAAATAATTATTTGAAAAATAATTGAAAATATGTCAATACTTTTAATCTGATGTGATGTGCCATGTTAGCGACGTTAACAAAGAACTTAATGTAAGATTATATTTGAAACAAATTAAAAGTTTGTGTATTTTAGCGTTACTTTTTAAAGTTTAAGTTAGTATTGCAAAATTGAGTTAAGTTTAAAATGTTTTTATAATAAACCCTAATAATAATAATAACAATAATAAGAATAATAATTTGAGATGATAAATTTAAAAATATCTAATCTTTTGAATTTTTTAGATTATATAAGTTTTGATTTTACTTTGTATGATCTAATTCAAAAGGTTATTTATATTAATTTTTTATTGATATAATTAATGGATAGATACTCATTAATTAAAAACTAATAAAAAGATAAGTTATATGAGTTTTACAGTATTAATTGAAAATAAATTAAAAAATCTAAAAAGTAGGTTAAAATTTGTTGTCCCTAGTAATTCTCAGTTGTAAGAGGGTAAATGTAAAGCTTAATGAAGTTAATAGTGCGTGCAATGTTTTCACTGTGAGCTAACAAATTCCTAGTTCCAGGAGGAAAGGTACAAAGGAGAAACAGAAATATTGGGCCTCCCCTAAACTATACAAAAAATATGTACAAATGTGCTTATGAACAAAAAACTCTTGTTAGCTATATGACACTTCCCCGACCAAACCAACCTACAATAACCCAGGTGGAACGAAGAGGAGGACCAGCCTTTTGGCCAAAAAGATCCAGTTAACTAGTAAAAGAAAATTAATCCTCCAAGAACTGGGGATTTGTTCTGTTGATTTACTTTATCTTGGAATGGAATCAAATGTGTCAAAAAAATTTCCGGAACATCAAAAGCTTTCTAAGGTCCTTCCTTGCCACAGTCACCATATCAACTATGTCCCTGCTGTCCACAAATAACCAAAGATCTCCAGATTTCACTCTCTAGAGACTGCCACGACAGAATGGGCTGGACTGAGATCTTGATCGCCTGTGATATAGTTGTTGTCGGGATTAAAGAGCCGAAAACATTATCATAGACTCACTAGCTCAAAAGAGAGGCAAAATTTAATTGGCAACTTTAAGCAATCAACAGTAGGCAAGAAAGAAAAGTTCAGATTTTGCATGCATATTAAAATGATCAATAAAAACTATACTCAATTTGATGAAGAAAAATGGATGATCAATCGTCATAGCTGATCCAATGTTTGAAAATGAACTATTGATCATATGTGCCTACCACAACACCTCCCTCCTTCTCCACTTCTCTTTCACCTTAAAGCAATGTTATAAGATGGCTTATGCACTTATTATGCATAAGATCAACAATACTTCAAAACAAATCTTTGGTCATCTGTATCCATATGTATCTCTTACATTTTAACCAGAATATAGACGAATGTTAAGCACAGTAATACTGCTAAAGTGCATTTTGTGCCATCAACAAGGTTCCAATAGAAACTTCATTAATAAAAATTAAACAAAAGAACAACATTCAAAATCAATCCATTCAAAGAGTGCATCAATAATATCAATGATCAATTTTCATCAGCTCAAAAAACCTTCAAAATGTCACCCAAAATGAGTTATTTACAGGACTCCTTGTTTTGGCATCATAAAGATACAAGATGGCTGAAGCAGAAACAATAGTATTAACTAATTCCTATTCCCCTAAACAACCACCACGAACAACAACAATAACATCACAGTAAAAGTTCCACTGAGACGTAAGGTTTAAGGAGGTTCAAAAGAACATAACCTTATCCTAGTTAGTAGAGAGGATGTTTCTGATAGACCAACTAATTTTTTTTTAAATGTTTGTAAAAGAAAGACAACGGTTGTAAAAAAGTTTTTGAAAATGATTGTAACTAACTCCCCCAAATAACCATTGAAATATAATCCACTTCAACTGCATTAGGATACACCCAAGAATGTCAAACCAAGTTCAAGTAAAGGAAGTTGGATAGCTTCAGTTAGAAGAAGAGGAGGAAAAAACTTGAGAGACTAAGTACTATTTCTAGCAGCATTTCAAACACATCATATGTTTGCAATTGGGCAATACAACCTTACCATTCGTCTCCATGCATATCCCACATTCTTCTTCTCTTTCAATGTCTTCATCTGGATATTGTTTATGCTCTTCATCATCTCTTTTTGGATGCCCCTCCATGTGTGCTGCCTTCTGGTTCTTGTCTTCTGAATCAGTAACCCCACTCTGAAGTTGCAGTAATGAGGGGTAAATTACCATTGTCCATAGATGAAACATAGATTGAATAAGACAATATTGAGAGACCTGTAACTATATAAATACTTTAGCCAACAAAAATCTACCATAGAACTGACTAATACTTGCTTTTCTTTTATGGGTAGTCATGGTGGTTGTGTCATCCACATAAACCTATAATTTTAGACAAATTACTAGGTTTAGCCTGATGATGAATAATACTAATAAATCATAAAAGAAAGAAAAGAAAAAATAATCAAAAGATACTATGTTGACCTTATAAATTAAGATTCTCAACAACCTAAAAGCACCTGCGAGATGACAGTCAGTCCATTGAACCAAAAAAAGAAACAGGTGTGCAGCTGAACTGTACGACATTCTCATTTAAAGACTGGCACCATCATATTCTCTGGGGAAATCTGAGGCCCCGCACCTCAAATTTGTAGCAAAGAATATAAGCCTTCTGTAGTATGATTTCTGCCAACTCATTTTGTATACCAGGGAGATGTACAAATCACCAATACTTGAAGGGACAATATGCAAACCACAATTATGATTGTGCAAGTATCAGAAGAGTAAAATAAGGATTCTCTAATTTAGCCGCAATTCTGGCTCTCAGCCAATAGAGAGATTTAAGGGGTTTAATGTGAATTGGAAAAAGTGAATTAGTTCTAACAAAATATTCCAATTAAGATTCCAGGTCTGCATAGAAGAATCTATATTCGTAACAATTTCACGTGGAGGATCTAGCATGTCAACACACGTACAGTAAAGAACACGTAAATGCAAAAATATAAAAAACATGGTGGAAAATGCCCAGATATGGATGATAATCCCACTCGGAAAGATATATTATACAACACAACCACAAGCATTGCGTGGAACCCATTGGACGCGAGAAGTCTCTAACTAATGAAGGTAACAAGCTGACCTACACTAGTCGTTGACAAGTGCAGAGGGATTTCAACTTGAACCCTGGAAAACATCGAAACATAAGTTACATGAAAATCTCAAACAGGAAAAAAGTAACCTAGAAATGAGAAAATGAATTTCTTGCTTCCATCACCAATGCAGCGTTGTTAAATGAGCCCTTTGTCCAACACTTGAAGCATAAAAATATAGATTTTTAGGATTCAAAATGAAAAGGACAAGCTAGAAACAGAGAAGAGGGGGTCATATAGAGGGAAGAGAGATATATAGAGAATAATTCTAAGAAAATAATGAAAAAATTATTTGTTTTGGGGAAATGAAAAAGCTTTTACATCAAAAAACGAGAAAAAGAAGCTCAGCTTGGAGGAAAAGAAAACCATAGTCTAAGAACAATAGAGCATCCTATACCAATAAAACAAGCAGAGTAGAATAAGAAAAAGGGAAAAGGTGGATGTTAATGCTATAGCACTCACATTCTAATAGCAGTTAAAGGGAAAAGGACCCATTTTTCTAATAATCAAAACCCATAATGCAGAATCAAAAATTCAAAAGAGCAAGTAGGAAAGCATAAACTTTAAACACTTACAGTGTAACACTCCTTATGCGGAACCTACAACCATCCACACATAAGGCAATCAATTTCTTGTATAGTCATTCACGACATTTATTTCTGTTCAATACTATACATATAAACATTACAAAACTCCTCAATACTTAACATTATCATTTAATAGTGGTAAAATATCTTTACATTTATATGGTAATAAAAAAAAACATACAATTTTCTTTAACCATTACATGTACAATCATCTTTAACTAAAAACACCTTCCAAAGTACCTTTTCTTCTATCTGTTGGCCTTGGTCCCTGCAGATGTTCCCTGTACCTTACTCCTATGACTTGGACCTACACGGATTAACACCCGTGCTAAGTTTGAAAGCTTAGTAGAGAAACACTTAGTTTGGATGACCACTTATAGCAGTCATCAACCAAGCACATACATTCATAAATATCACAACTCACGTACCATAAATTCACATTCATAAGCCACACATTGATATTCAACACTCATGTAAACAATGATAACATTCTTAAGCAAAGTACATAATGCAAATATGCTTCAACATATTATCCATATACAGAAAATGCACATTTATAAGCCAAATATTGATACTCAACGCTCATTGATACAAATTATCAATATAATTGCACATAATTACAATTCATCATTACAATCAATACAAATGCTCATCAATACCAATTATTCATGTTGTCATACTGTATTTCTTATTTATGACTATTAAGTTTCCTTTCTGTGTTAAGCCTACACATTTTCTGTGGGTGTGGATAACAGGTGTTGTGGATATCGGAAGATATCAAATTGTGGATACTCGAAAGTATCAAACTATGGATACTCAAAGGCATCAAATTATGGAGACATTATAGTCTCAAAATGGAGACACCATTTGTGTCAAACTGTAGCAACTGCACTGTAACCCTATAGGCATGCCTATCTATCCACCGCCAAGACAATAGAGCAGGCACTGTAACCGTTACTTTAACCATTTACAAATTTCACAATTCATCATATGATATTCACTTGAAGTCATAAAATCTGTATCTATGTTCATACATGCAAGTCATAACTTGCCACCATTAGAAGGTGTCAAAATCACAGTTTTATAATCATAATATACACATACGAGTAGTAAATATGCAAACAAATCATTTATGTGTATGTAAGTTTTCTTTGGAATGCATTATACTCAATCTTAAATTCTAATGTTTAATCACCCAATTGACACATGGTAAGTCTTATTTCATTTATTTCTAGGTATTTGAAAGATTTCATATACATTCAAAAAGTTTTGAATAAGATTCGGTAAAAATTGGAAACAAAAACAAGATCAAAATAGCTCAATTTGGGCTAAGCCCACGGTGGTCTAAAAATAGGCAAACAATCAGTCCAGAAGCTAATCACACGACGGACTCCAGTTGTTCCTTAATATGCATATAGAAAAAGTCAGAACTGAGTTTCATGGTCTTCTAGAGATTTGTCCAGCTGAGTCTCTGGTTTCCAAAATACTAAATATCAGGTCATTCGGACTTCTAACACATGAGCTATAGACCAAATATCACATGCTGCTCTAAAACAAGGGTAGCATCTAGTCAACATTTTAGATATCAATTTCCAAGGTCATAAAGCCAGAATTAAGTCACAGTTACTTCTAGAGATATTTAGCTCTATGTCTTAAGTATATGCAACTGAAATCACACAATTTAGAGGTCTGTAGGTTGAGTTATGACTCAAACAATGTGACTGACTCAATCAAACAGAATTTCACTACATGGTACTCTCTTGTCATATACAACCAAGTTCATGCAAGATAACACCAAACAACACCAAAGAATCATCCTAGCAACCACTCAACATCCAAGTGAATCTTTTGCACATTCAAATATACACAAATACATAAATTAATTAAGTAGAGTCCCAAGCCTCAAAATTGACAAAGTAGATCTTCTATTGCCTTTCCTTCCCTTCCTCTTTGGCTTTGCTTGAATCATTAAATGAAAAATGATGGGATGAAGAGGGTGAAATGGATATGAGAAAAATCTGAAGTTAAGCCCTCAAAGTTTCATCAATCTCCCCTCTCCATATGCCTTTTTATGAATTTTCTAGTCTTAGACACATGTTTCAATCCCATTGGACCATATGTTACAATCTTATTAGACCATGTGTTACAATCCCATTGGACCATATGTTATAATTCTATTGGACCATGTGTTGCAATGCTATTGGAACATGTGTTACAATTCTATTTGACCATGTGTTGACTTTAAAAAAATTGCATATTGGTCCTTCTTCTTCCTTTATGTACCACATTGGCCTACAATATTATCAATTAATTTCATTCCCCTATCTTTTAATTTTCTAATGGAATAAATTTTATGCAATTTGGTTAATTATTCTGGGAATTTTACCTAAAACACTATAAGTTATTCAAAAACAAGGATAACAGCCATAATTCAAAAATCTTAGAGGCACAATAAAATTTCAGTTCCTTCATGAAAGTGTTAGATATATGTCTCTAGTTTAATCTCCAATTGGAATTATCTAATTTGGAGGTCTACAGACCAAGATATAGCCAAATTACAGATGTTTGTTCAATGGAACCTATCCATTCAGCGAAGTACACATCCCAAATCAACTAATTTCAGTCTTATCATGCAAAAGCAACACAAAAATACATCCAATGTAACCAAAAACATCCCATTTGCTTATGGAATATTTCTTTTATCAATTTTCCTGACATCATGCTCATAATCCAAGCAAACCTATCAAAAATTTCCATACATATTTCACGTAATGTATGCCCATGTCGAAACGAACAAATTACCCATTTACCCATGTCTTTTACATTATGTACCTTTATGTCTCTTACTATACTTAGATGCACTTAATTCATTTGTTATGTTCACTTCTTATTACACCCTAGACATGCTATAATACTTCCAGGGTATATGTTAGGGCGTTACATATAGGGTATAAAGAGATTTAAGGGAGTCCTTGAAAGTCTATCTTATAAACCCTATGTACATATCCTTCCCCCCAACATAAACACAAATAACACCATTAATCCAACCAATTATACTCCCTATCTCTCTAGCTTCCTAGGTAAAACTGTTATGGTCTAATTGTCCCACATTTGTAATAAAAGAGGTGCCCTTACTCCTAATAGTAAGTAGTAACTCCTTTTTCCCTCTATCTTACCCTATCTCATAAGAGAAAGGATCACCTGTTCCCAAAAGTCTGTGCCACTCTATTTCCATTGAGATCTATCCATCTAATAAATGACACAAAGAAAAAATAGATGGATGGATCTCAATGGGAACAGAGTGGCATAGGCTTTTGGGAATAGGTGATCTAAACTCATCTCTTAAAAGCAAATGAAAGGCCCTATCTTTTTAGGTGGGGCTCTCGCTTCTTACATTATAGTCCTTTTCTATCTGACTTGTAGCTTCTATGCTGTCCCGGAAAGAAGTCAATCTTAACTCCGACAGCCTTGTACTCTTTCATGTCATAGGCTTATCCACTTTCTAGAATGTGTGTTTGCTATTGTAGAGTACCGTTTTAAGTAATTTTTAAAATTATAAAATAATTCTAAATTTTCTTAAAATTATAAAATAGTCTTTTAATATATTTTACTATATAATTTAGATTTTAACATTAACTTTGTTTCTAAAAATGATAAAAATAAATTTTGAAATAAAAATTTTATTTATTTTTATTAATATTATTTTTCACATACTTCACATATAAATAAAAACAATAATTAATATAAAAAAGATTATTTAGTCATCATACAAATATAAAATTAAGAACAATACAAAGTACTTAAAATATTATAATTTCATCACATAACAATTAATAATTACATCAAAATATCAAATAAAAAGAATAATAATGCTTCATAACTATCTAAGTATTACAATAATAGTTCATGACTTCATGTCGAGAAAACAACCAACTAAAAGTAAAACCTGAAACAAACATTTACAGTTATATTTATATTACATATATAAAATTTTAACATATGCATCAAATATAAGTAAAATTAATAAAAGAGAAGAAATGAAAACTCTAGAACTTCCCTAATCAAATATCCACTTAAAATAAATTAATCTCAATTCTTATATAGTACAAAATTCTCATCATTGAGAGGATTCTTATCATCATCATCATTCAAATTCATTGCACAAAATGACATGTCAGTACTTTCTCATCCAAGATTATCTTTCAAGTCAGTCTCATCTATCAAGCTTAGTTCCTCAAAAATCTAATTTACCAAAGATCAATATAGTCAAGACAAATTGGATCTACAGAACTACTTGTTCTATTAAGAATCCTAGTAAGCAAATAAAATTAAAAAATTAAAGCATTACAAGAAATTATATTCAACTTAATAATGATATTAACATTCTTTTCTTGAAGCTTTAAAATGTATCGATCGAAGACCAAGTTGTTCAATCTTTTTAATTCCAATCTATTCCTTTTTTCGGAATGGTTGAATTTAAAACTTTCTTTCTAAAAATTGGTCTTAAATTGACTATAAATTACCTATCTAGTATAATCATAGTAAGCCACCAAGCTGATATTCACTAGACTATAGAGAGAGAAAGACAAAGTCCCAATTGCAAATTATGTCTATATCTAGAGTTGTGTGTAAATTATAAAATGCATTGTATGGTTTAAAACAATCACCTAGGGCTTAGTTTAGATGGATTTCTTTTGCTATAAAGAAGTGTCTTCAAACAAAGCAACTCAAATCATACCTTATTCCTAAAGAATCGAGGAGAATTGGTAGTTGCTTTTATAATTAATGTTAATGATATGATTATTACATGAAAAGATGAGAAGGAGATCACAAAATTGCCAAGACATCTAGTAACTAAGTATGAAATAAAAAATATTGGAGACATAGAATTTTTTTTTAGGAATCAAGGTAGCTTGATCAAATTAGGGGATATTTCTATCACAAAGAAAATATATACTTAGATGCTAGATGAGAGAGGCATGCTGAATTATAAAATGTAGATAAACCAATAGTCCAAAAACACATATTAGAAAAATATCCAAACTAAATATTCACCAAGAGAGAAAGATGCTAGTGGCTCGTAGACAAGTCGATTTACTTGTCTGGCACACTACCAAATATTGCCAATATTATGAGCTTATTAAGTCAATTCATCTAATAATCTATGTGAAGAATATATGAAATTTGTAATCCAGATCCTAAGGTATTTACATGCATCCCCATAAAAAGAAATCATATTTAGGAAGTGCAATTTATATTGATAGATAGACAGATTAGGCTGGAAGCATTACTAACAAAAATTCTATACTCGAGTATTCCACCTTTGTTGGAGGCAACCTATTACCCTAAATTAGAAGTAAGGATTAGAAGATGGCTGCATATCAGTGCAGAGGTTGATTTTTTGTGGCATGGTTAGGGGACTTTGAGGGTTTCTTTGTTTAAAATAATTGTTAAAAGAAATCGACTTCTCTTCTGGGACAAGTATAAGATAATTTTATGCTAATAAAATAGCTATACAAATTGTACAAAACCTAGCTCAACATATTAGGACAAAATATGTTGAAATATACCAACATTTTATCAAAGAAAAAGCTTGATGCCAAGATATTTCAATTTCCATTCGTGAAATCAGAAAACCAAGTGGCGGACATTATCATCAAAATTATTCTAAGTAGGATGTTTCATAGTTCATTGAACAAGTTAAGCATTGAAGATATTTGTGCACCAACTTAAAGAAGAGTGTTGACTTGAGCTCTCATTTATGATTGATTATTAAAAATATGTGATTAGAATCAATTAGTCCCACTATCTATCTACATAATCCTAGCCAAGTCTTATATAAATAGTTGTTGGTTCATTGATTTCCACATTTGATAGTTTTGTATATGCTATAAGAGCACAATTTTATATACAGAAAATAGAATGAAATATGAAGATATCACTTCTACAGCCACTACCATTGTCAATTTGTGTCAAGGGCATATTGTGGAGGCAGGCAAAAGATACAGACCGACATTAATAATTCATGCAAATAACATTAAGAATCTTGTACAATAGCAACCTAACTCTAACCCTTTGGCATAATTGATTGCAAATAATGGGCAAGTGAGCATTTACTCTTAAAAATAAAATTAAAAAGAAAAATGATTCTTTGAGATCCTCTATTTCTTCAAATAAAATGATCATCGATAGAATTAGATCAATAACTATCTTTCTAGATATTCTTCAATTTTTTGAATATTCAACGACAGGTGAAAAAAAAATATGCAGGTCTATCGGAAACATCCTCGCTATTAAGTAGGGGTAAGGTTGCACACTATCGGACCTCCTCAAGCCCCGTAACTCAGCAGAACTTCAACTAAGTGATGATAATGAAGAAGGTGAAAAAGAGATTAATAATATCTACATTCCGAAGAAATCCATTTAATTTTTTGGAAAACTTACAAGATCCAATGTCTTTGTTTTTTCTGACAGATGGTCAAATCTTACCTAGAGTTTGAATCCCACCGAGAAGTGGATTGGAGATTTTTTGAAAAATTGTTGAAGAAATAGCAATTCCATTCGTTTATTGTTACCAACACTGTAAGTATTTCGTGAGACCTGGGGTTAGCATAGTTTAGTCAGTAATGTGACTTATGGATATTGGTTAGGTAACTAATTTTTTATTTCATATTCAGTTACTGAATCTTCTCATATGTTTTGATTTGAGGAAGCTTCTCTGGATGCTGATGAAATTTTCTTGGCTACAAATGATAAATTTGAAGCCAGGTTGTCCAAAAGTAGCTATGATGCTCCGGATGGTAAGCCCCGTTGCTAGAAGTATGGATGGTGATACCAGTGTATTAACAATGTTCATGTCTTGGAACTTAACGCATACATATAAATTACTTTGAAGTTGGCTGCAATTGTATAAAGAATGACCAATATATTCGTCTGTGTTATACATTTGGAAGTTGCGTGGGATAAGTACAGTATGCGAATGCAGCTCTAGTTAGAACGGTTGTAACATTGCAGTAGAGGTGACACAGAAGAAGATTAAGTTGTTTCAGCAGGCGAATAGGCTATTTGAAGATGCACTACGAAAGGACTCTGATAGGCTCCAATTCTGGGATGCTTTGTCGTCGTGTGTGTTTGAGCTTAAGCACAGATTGGTATACTGAAGAGTGAGTTAGCATCCCATCATTTCTGTTTCCTACTTGGTCATTTTTAAGCGATAATAAGAATGTGAAAATAAAAGAAACAAACTTTTCATTCTTTTGCTTGTCAGTCAGTCATCGCTGGATCGACTCTTTGTAAACCTGAGTAGAGGGGCTCAATTAGTCAAATTATAAACCATTACATCAACCAAAGTTCATAATTGTTTCAAGGACACAAGCAGAAAAAAGATATTGCTTCATGTCTATCTTGATAATTGCTAGGACATTGACTTTAAACGTTCCCGGAACACTTTGATTATTCCTGCAAAGCTAACTACTCCAACCAAAGTGCCATCAACTTCCACAACCCACACATAATTCACACGATGAGAGAGTGCCTGAATCATGACAGCAACCAGCGAGCTCCATGCATAGCACACAATCGGCTCAGTAGGATTCCTCACCACTCGCACTGAATTCATACTTGATTTTGCACTGGCAATTCCAAGTTCTTCATCTGAAGACGAGGATGAATATGTCGATGAAGAAGACGATGACGAAAAAGCCAATTCATCTTCCAGCAATTCTATGGCTGCCTCTAGGTTCCTCTCTTCCAGCCTTTTCTTCGTCAACCGCAGGAGGTCTTCTGGCGGAGCCCCGCAGTCAATATAAGTCATAAAATCCCCAGCTGTGAGCGTTGCAACTGCAGCAGCCACGGACTCATCACAAGAATTCAATATTGCCGGAGAAATTTCACCAATCAACTTTCCTTCCAAGTCTAGAATGGCAACAAATGCTTGCTTAATCAGGGGCTTGGACAGCAAAGGCACCGCAGAGGAGACAGGATCATCGGGGTGAAGAGCCAAGACTGACTCAGAGTCGATGATGTTGAGGGACTCTATGGTGTAGCTGGAAGTGGGAGAGAACAGGCCAATCGAGTTGAGGAGGTAGCGAACAATATCTTCCTGAGTGAGACAGCAGTATTCCCGGTTGTTGTGGAGGATGGAGTTGAAGGGAGGCTTGTGTATCAACTTTTTCCTTGAGAAGGGGCTTTTGATTGGTATCACCAGATTCTGAGCCCCTTCAAGTATGAGATCTATAGCCTCCAACAAGCTGCAAAGTACAAACCAATAAATTGTTAGGATTATAAGTCACGAACAGAAACCAGATCTCTGAATCTAAATGCCAACACGTCAAGGTTCTCATATTTCTTTATCATCAATTAAGCTCGTACAAACCAAAAAGCAAACTCATTCATCAGATTTTATTCAGACAGAAGTGGTCGATACACAACGCCTGAAAAAATTTACAATGTGATATAGGAATTCAATTAACACATAACACTCAAAACGCCAGAAAATTAGTACCCCGTCAAATCCAACAACTTCTACACAAATCCAATAGGATATAATTATGATATGTTCAAAAATATTCAAGCTAGCCAATTCTAGAACAAAAGCAGTCATGTCTTAAATTGAATCTTCAAGAAAAAAGAAAACATTTTTTGAGGAGCATTCCAAAATCATACCTGGCATGAGGCTCCAAGTGCCTGACAAGGCCATGGACTTTGGGAATAAGAACAGAGACCGGTTCTTGGAGAGCCCATGTTGGGTTCTTGAGATTTTCTTCCCTGGACAAGAAGCATATAACATCCACCATAGAAACCTTCCCAATGCAACGACATTCATCTACGTCACCATTAGTCTTGGATCTCTGCGAGCTTCGGTGTGGATGGTCGCAACTCCACACACTTAAGAAAGGGTCACCGAATCTCTTGAGACTCGATAAGGCGTCTTTGACGGTCGCAGACACGGACAGAGATCTTAACGCTGGTTTCCCGAGGCATAGGTCTGACACGTCATGTGCCAATAAACTCACTGCCATGCACACACACAACAATATCCCACTAACGAAGACAGATAATAGTTTAAGGTTGCTTTTTCTCCCGTTCTACACAAAGAGAAAGAAACACCGGAAAGCTTTGAAGTGAACAGCGGGTGCGAGAGAGAGGAAGAGGACAGTGGGGAGTTTTAACGTAAGAGTCTGTGGCTTTTTATAGAATAATTTCATCGGTCTGTAATGTATACCCAGCTGGCTAAATACTGTTGTGTAGAATAACCGAACAAGGAAGACTAAATACGGATTGTTCAGTCATTTATCAATTGCGATCCAATGTGATGTGGTGGTGATCAATGTGGGGCCAAGGCATAATGCAAGGCATCCGTGACACCGCAACGGCCCAAAACAAAGCTGCTTTGTGGTGCTGTTAGCACCGTAGTGACGCCTTGATAAGGATAGAGAGTTTGATGCCTATCACACACAGTTGTTATTTTTTCTTAATTTAAATAAGGAATTATGTTAAATGAAAATATTTTGTCATGATGTTTTTTTTAATTGTAAAATGACTGACAAACAATCTCGTTTTTTATTCATTCCGTTTACATATAACAACGCATACTGTATGCAATGCAAACTTTTATTTTGGTTCCTTAAATTTCTGTTTATTTTTATTGATAGAATATATAGCAATAGAATATCGAAATTTGGTGGTAAGGCCAAGTGACATATTTACCACGATGAGATTGAGGGAGTGTAAGAGTTAATTTTTTTTGTTCTAATTTCTCCATTTTAACTTTATTTTTATTTTAAAAATGACGTTATTTTATATTTATTTACGTATAAAACGACGTAATTTTAAGAAGAAAGTATGGTTGGAATGAAATATTCAAGGCAGAGAATCTGATGCTCAAGTGCATCTTGTAAGTTCTGATCTATCATAAGCAAATATTAATATCTCATAAATGATCTATGCATATTTTATATAATTTTCAGGGCAGAAAATTTGGAATATATCTAAATTTGTTGATCGGAGGATCCCTAAGATATTTTTTGAAGCTACAGGTGCATGCCACTTTCAATCAATCACCGACATTTAATTTTATTTATCACTTAAAAAGGTCAGTGCAATATTCGATCCAAATGGCAATATACATCAGTGACATCAAGAGCTAGCAATGACACACATTCGTTCTACACTTCCAATTTGTTTGTCACCTGGTTAAGTAAATCTTTAATGTTTATACTTGCAAATAGTTGTGGAGTATTTTAAAATTTTTAATCGAATCTCTCGATAAACTATTAACTTGCATATACAAAAACTTTTTAACATAGCTAAATTCAATTTGTATTATGTATCAGCAATTATTAAAGATTTATTTCAAATAACCTGAAGATAATGCAAATTTATAAGAGTGCATAACTTGTAAATTCAAAGATGTTATCAAGTTAACCAAAATAAATTACAAGTCCAACATCAAATAGTTTAAAATAAATCAGAAATCCTTATCATAAATCATCAAAATTTATTTTTTGCAATATTTTAAAAATCGAACTAGAAGTTAAATCGGTAAGACAAGATATTTAAAGGTTTAAAAGGTTCAATTAGTATTTGATAATTATAGAATATGTCAAAAATTGAATAAAATTAAAGAATTTAAAAAATAATTGAAGAAGACTAATATCATTACCCATCAAAAAATTTAAAGTTTAATTAAAAAAGGACTGTTAAATAAAAATTAATCGGTTTATTTTGGTTTATAAAAATTGATTAGTTTAAGAAAACCGGTGGATCAATTAATAAAATAATTAATTTTTAACAACAAAGATTATTAAACTAAATCGAAGTGAAAAGTTAAGAACTGAATCAAAAAATTGGTCAGTTTAAAGTTTTTACTCTTAAACCGGTCAAACTGGTTTGATTTTTAAAATATTGATTTTTGTGTATATTTTATATGCATAAATAACAATCTAATTAAATGAGGAATATATTATTTAACTTAATCAATATTAAGATATTTTATATTTTTAAGAATATTAAGAATTATATTATGTGTCAATTTAGGACCTATTTAAATCTTTTGTCCATTCAATTTCAATTCTCTCAAAATCACCTACCCTTTTCCTATCCTCTTTTTAAATAGTCTTTAAGTTGAATATTATATTATTATAAGGGTTGATTTTAGCATAAAATTGATGAAAATATTAATGTCATAGATTTAAAAATTAAGGAATTCAACTGTGTTCGTTTAAGATATAAAGAAAGTTAATTAAGTTTTTCTTCAACTCTAATAAAATTAAGAATACATTTTTTATGTACTGACTCTTGTAAGTCTAAAACTTATGATACGTTATCCAATATTTTCCTAATTTACAACTAATCGTATGTGAAAGACATACTAGCCGGCCTAGAGTGGACCAAAATTATTGACTACTAATCTATCTCTATCTCCATTACTCGTATTTAAACAGTGTTCATACTTCCGCTGCTAATCGCCCCCATCGCCATTTCTCAGCAATAATTCAATTGTGGACCCATTTCTCTGTGCTAATTGGCATCGAATGTCAGTTATGTCAATTTTTTAATGACGCATTGCAGCTATCTAATGCCTTCTCTTCTCATTTATTAAATTACTTACTATAATGTTTGTTTTCTTAGTAGATATAATTATGATACTTTATGTTTCTTGCTTATGTTTCTGATTAATTCAATTTCTTTAATAACACTAGTTCAAAGGCAGAAGAGAATTACTTATATCCCATCCTTCAAAATATCTCCACTTTTGAGATAAAATAACGTATTCTTAGCGGCCATGTTCAATATGATGTCCACAAATTGATTTGCCATGACTTGTGACCACACAAATGCCTTATAATGACATGACCTATTGCATGTGAACAAAATCTGTTGAAAATATTTCCAGAAACTACTGGACGCCACAACCATGACATCGTCCACTCCATTCCTTAAAAAAATATCCTTGTTATTTCGGTTGGCATGTCACTCTCCGAACATTGATTAGAGTAATCGGTTTGTTTCCGAAGTTTTATCAACTTTTGACTCGTTCGAGGGAGGAGATACAAACAGTTTAACAAAGCTGAATATAACATTAACTCGTTGCCCGTAACGCCTTCACATTATATAAGGGGTGTTATTTTTTAAGTTACCAGTTATTTCTAAGCTGTTTTGTAAGAGTTGATAGTACTGAAATATAAAGGAAGACCTTTCGGTTTCCAACCAACGTTTATCCATTAACTGAACATATTCTTATCTCTTTCCCACAAGTGAAACTCACTTATTTGACTTATTTCACAATTTGAAAAAAAAAACTTAAAATCTGCCGTCTCTTTTAACGGGATTTGATAGTTCAACAATTGTAGAATGTAGCTATCCACTCCTTCGCTCGCGATAGGAAGAGGTATCTAATTGATTGGAATGAGTCCAAGAGCTATTAAGATACCAAAGGACACAAAATTGACTTCTCTGGCGGCCAAATATATATATATTTTTTAAATATGGTCTCTTAGTTAAGGAATTGTTGGTCTTGTTAATTAAATTGATACAATTTTTACTCTGTCTCTATCATCAAAAGGCAAATTGAATTATTTCAAGCCCAATCAAAGTTGACACCGCTAAAGCTATTCCGGGTTTGAAAACCAAGGTTATATTAAAATTGTATTTGATCCTACTTACCATGTTTTAAATGCTTTTCTCACACCATTTCTTACAGGTATATATCAATGTTTTAAAAGTCAGATCGGACATCAAACCGGTTAAATAAAAAGTATAAGGTTTAAAGGTTCAACTCGTATTAAGTCGCTATAAAACTGGTTTATAATAAATAAGAAGTAAAAATTATAAGAAAAAGTAAAATATAATATAAAATAAAATATTTTATTGAAATAAA
>JAOQMM010000002.1:15312150-15344576 GCA_027563515.1 Erythroxylum platyclados
TTAGAATGAGTTAATGTAATTTTTATATTTATAGATTCTTATATATTAAATTAATATATAAATTTATTTAATTATATTAAATATTCTTACCTTTTTATTTTAAATGGGAATGAAAATTAATTAATTTAAGAATACAAATTGATATATTAAAAATGAATTAAATTAAAATTTAATATTAAAATCTAATAGTATAACAAAAATCAAATTAAAAGTAGGATGATAAAATCAAATAAACTTTTATTTTCAGTTTTTATTACAAATTCCAACTATATGTTCTTATTTTTAATTTTTAATTGCAAATTTCAATTAAAAGGTTTTTATATTTTATAAAAAATCAAAATCAAAAACAAAATGCTACAAAAGAAAAATTAAAATATAAACAAACGATACTGATTTTTCATTGACCCGCTTCTTAGCAAGCCCAAATATAATGATTGGATAGGAAGGTACTGCAAATAACTCTTGAGTTCTTTTAAAAATAGTAATAAATCTAGCAAACCAATTTCTTATGCCTGCACAAGGTATTACATTAGTTTTAAATAAATATAGCAATTACAATTAATTTTTAATATCTTTTTGTTAATATTATTTCCTTCATTTGATATGTATTTCACATATGTAATAACCATATATGAAGGTACTGCAAATGACTCTCGAGTTCTTTTAGAAATAGTAACAAATCTAGTAAACCAATTTTCTTTTCCTACATAAGGTATTACATTAGTTTCAGATAAATAAGCAATTACAATTAATTTTTATTTATTAGTATTTTATCCTTTATACATTCAGTTGACTTAGGATACACTAATATGCTTAGATTTCTTTCACTAAATCAAAGTGAGAGATATTATTTATGAGATTATGCAGGAAGAGGAAGACCTCAATGTCCATAAGAATTGTTTAACTACATGCATTCTTCATTAAGAAATGTTGACATTCTAAAAGTAAGATTCCCTATATTTTGGAACATGTTGACTTATGATATAAAGAAATAAAAATATATCGTTATTATTTGTTGTGCTATACATAATTTTGTTAGAATGCATAGACAAATTGATTAATTAATTGATAATTGAGCGGAAAATGAAGAGCAATTTGCAAAAATTATAAATGAAAATATAAGTTCTCAAGTAGAGTATAATATTGCCCCAACACAACTTTGAAATATATCTTGAAAGCAGGATAAAATTGTTAGACAAATGTGAAATGATTATATTATTAAAAGTCCTAATTAATTTATTTTACTTTTTGTAACTGATACTAATATTATATTTCAAAATATTATAGCATGATGGATATCTTTTATTATTTAATTAGAATGAGTTAATGTAATTTTTATATTTATAGATTCTTATATATTAAATTAATATATAAATTTATTTAATTATATTAAATATTCTTACCTTTTTATTTTAAATGGGAATGAAAATTAATTAATTTAAGAATACAAATTGATATATTAAAAATGAATTAAATTAAAATTTAATATTAAAATCTAATAGTATAACAAAAATCAAATTAAAAGTAGGATGATAAAATCAAATAAACTTTTATTTTCAGTTTTTATTACAAATTCCAACTATATGTTCTTATTTTTAATTTTTAATTGCAAATTTCAATTAAAAGGTTTTTATATTTTATAAAAAATCAAAATCAAAAACAAAATGCTACAAAAGAAAAATTAAAATATAAACAAACGATACTGATTTTTCATTGACCCGCTTCTTTGCAAGCCCAAATCATATACTAATTAGTCCTTTTTGTGTTTATCATCCTGGAGAAACGTTACTAGACATTGGATTGCGGGAATAATTAGTATATTATGATTATATAGTGCATAAACAACTCGAGATAACCTGTTTTCCGAGGCTTGTCAATGGATTTGGATAAACTTGATACGTCGGTACCTAATTTGGAGCTCAGATATATAAAGACAAGGTCCCTTATCTTACAACATTCCAATTGTAGCGTTGGGAGCCTCTCTCGTTGTTTGTGGTTAAAGATCATATTAAAGTCTTGATTTTTCTGTTTCCTTGAGAGAGAAGTTGGCAATATTCGACAAGGGGTTGGTAAATCCTCCCCAGGAGAAGAATGGCCGAGCTTCCCTGTGTTCATCCAGGAAGCCAAAACACCCTGATGAAATTTTGAAGGCATTCGTGTCTTCTAATCCTGCAAATGCCTTCTCAATTAAATTTGGAAATGATGCATTGCTTGCTTATAATCCACCAAAGAACCATTACTCGATACACCAAAAGTACGGCTTTCTACTATTGCCATTCGAATTTTGACTTGTGCAAACACAACTAACTTTAACAGGCATAATGAGAAATGTGAAACCTGGAAAATAAATGAGAGACTTGGTTCCTATTAATAGTTAACATCCCAGATCTCTTATTTATTGTTTCAGTTATTCTTTCCGGAGCTGTCTATCTAACAAGTGAAATTGAAGGTTGATTTGTATGTATCTGGGAAATTTGAACAACCAATGTAGTCTCATCAAACTGTATGGTCTAAAAAGGCACCAATAAGGCCATCTTTTTTATTGAAGCATACAGAATACTCCGTGACCCTGCTCACCAGGTCATCAAGGATCTGGATGGTGACTTCCAAAACTAGGTGTGTCTTTTACTGCTCTGATAAGCCTCTTTATACTCCTTGTAAAGTCTTCAGCTAGTTGGTTTAGTCACGTTTGATGTAACATTTACTCTTTTTGATATTATGTTTTTAGGGCGCAAATGAGAGTATAGAACTATATTCAAGAATAGCAGCTGATAGGTCAGACGATCTGGAGATGATAAACCATTTCCATCAGGATGTTATGTTCCACAATGAAGAAGGATTGAAGAGCTATGAATTGAGCATCCAAGAAGCAAAGTTAAAGCAATGCCAAGGATCGACAGTGAAGGAGTCGTGCGACCCTAATTTCAAGGCTGATGTTCGTTCCAGGTTAAGCATTGGAAGTGAAGCTAAGTGGGCTCTCGGCAGCTAGCTTACGAGGACTAGCAATTATGATTTTCTTTTTAAATTATCTTGACTCAATGATACATGAACTGATTTACAGTTTTATCTTGACTCAATGATACATGTATTGATTTACAGTTTTACCATCATGACAGTGAAAATGGTCAATGTAATCCAAGTTAATGGCCTGCATGAAATTATTGATTTTTCCTGCCTCTTTTTGACCTTTCACACGGATAATAAATATATCAAGGGAAAAAATGTACAATCTAATCTGATAGCCATTCGGAATAATAGTCGTAGTCATTAGATCTCAGATTCTGGTAAGCTATTTGGATTGTTTTAGACTCCTTATTCCTCAAGGTTTTAAATACTATGAAGCTGCAGTGTAGCCCTAATAACTTTTGACATCGGTTTGCTGAATGACATAACCTCACTACAGTGCCCAGTATTGAAAGATAATAACGGGTTATTTATAACCGTGTACTGCTAACTGAGGAAGATAATTGATTAACAACCAAAATTAATTTGTTTCATTTCAATTGTAAAGGCTAATTTCACTTATACAGTTTAAAAATGTTTCACGAATCAAAGCTAGATTCAGATTTATACCTCTGAAGTACAGAGCCGATAAGCTCATCCAACCCCAAGCACCGCAGATGTTAAGAACGTGAGGCTCATTCTAATTTGTTTCTCTTCTCACATGTTTAATTCTTGACACAGTTCATGAATTTGAATGGCAATGCTTTCTCCAGTTGGAAATATAACTCAAAGTAGAGAAGGAAGTTGTGTGGATCTCCAAAGGTAATCCCGAACAAAATCTGCCAATTGATCAATCCACATCCACAAAAATCTGCAAGTTTGGACGAGTTAAAGAAGGAAGAAATGAATACAATTATCATCTTCAATCCAGCACACTATGTATTCTGATTATGCACAATTCTAGAGGCATTTCTAGGATATTCAACAATCTGAATACTAAAGGACCAATCCAATTAAACTTCCTAAATTTGGCGAAGTCCATTTTCTATAAAGGGTTCCCATGCACTCACAGCAGTAGGCAAAAGGAATTCCAGGAATTTGCATGCAACAATTAAAAATTTATGGTGGCAAGAACGATGCAAACTAGATTAGGTAACCAACCTCTAAATCAGGAACTGGATCATAAGCTTTCTTCTCTGTCTTATTGAACAAAGTAATGCCTGTTATTCTCTGAACTCCAAGTTTTGTAGCAATCAGGTTCTGTAAAGTAAAGTTGTAGCAACGAGAGTCAAATATACCATCATCGATTCTAAACATTGAAGTTATCACTTATTAAATTACCGCTGAAGATATTGTATATAAAGCCATGATGGATCAAGAGGTTACAGAACAAAGCTCTTACATCAGACCATAGGTAAACTTCATGCTTTCATGCATGTATAAATGATTCACAAGAGCATGATGAATAAAAAATGAATCACTACTGGCGTGACCTGCTTATTGAACTGTTATAGAAAACACACGTAAGGATTTTCTTCATACCAGGTGGAAATTTGTGGTTCCAAATGCATCCAACAGGGGCAATTCCTGAAAATGTGCATATGCAAAGATTAGTACAAAAAGTTTTCGAATTATGTGAAATGCCAATCAAAAACCTGCAAATGTTTTGTATTTTCTCAACCCCAAAAAATGAAATATATAATAGTAGCAGAGAACAAATTTGAGATCACAGGTTAAACCATTTTTGAACTTTTGATTGGATATCCCTATAGAAGTGTAACAACAACTAGCCTCTTTTGCAGATTGAGTTTAAAATTAAGCAACAAGCATAACTTAGACCAAAAGAACATCTTTGAAAATATAGGTGAAGTTTGAAATCTAGACAGATGTAAGGAGATGCATCAAAGCCCAAAGTAGACAATTACCATTGTCTGAAGACCATTAATCATTACAGCCTTCTCATCAAGAGAATCATTTTCAGCTAGCCAAACCTCAAAGGGGCCCAGTTTTCTATCACTCAGATTTGTAACATTCAACTGCACCTGCAACAATTGACTGATTTCACTTACTAGATAATGAAAAAAAAAAACCCTGTCTTAATGCACTTAATCATTCAAGAATGGCAGGTAGTAGAAATGATAAAATGTTGAATTGAAAGTTGAATTAAAAGGAAAATGGAAGCACTAATCCTTGATTACCAAAAATGGTCTATCCATGTGGATGGAAGGGGGAACCTCAATAATATGCAACTCAAGCTCTTTTCGTTTAACAGGCTGCAGAAGGAAATTCCCAAATTCTGATTAGAATAAATGGTAGATAAACTTAGGTATTTTATACATGAACAGAAACAAGAAATATATATACAAGCACCATACATACAGAACCTACCCAAAAACACAATAGCAGTATGCTTAAATAAGCACAAGTTAATAATATAATTCCAACCAAAAGATACAAAGCAACATCATTATGTGATGAACCAGGAAAATCCAACACATGCTAGTATACTTTTCACAAATTACTATGTTAACAAGGCAAAGTAAAATTTGCATGAGAATGTTCCTGACTGTATATATAACCATGATAAAGAAAAGATCAGATTTAGGGAACATTAACACAGGCAACAAACAAAATTGTTGGAGATTTTTCCCTTTCCAAGTAAGTAGCTATAAATGGGAGTGCAGATCGTACACTTCTTAGATAAAAAGTAATCCACTTACAGTGCCAAGGATTTGTTGCGTTTGAAGACGCCCAGGTTCACCTAAATTTGTACGCCATGTTATTTGAAGCTTACCAAGAACATTACTTTGCACAGAACAATTTGGGGATAACTGCAACTGATAAAGATAGTTGTGTATCCCTCCTCCAGATCTAATGAGGACAGGTTGCTTAAATACCTTCCTATATGCATGAGACATAAAGCAGGAAGTTAAGTTGTTAAAAAGACCATCTCAATAAGGCAATATGAACATTACAAGAATGAGCAGACATAAACTCAATAAATCAAAGCACACCTTGATGAGGAATCAGTCCTTGATTCATCTTCATCAGCTTTTAACAATTTCACAGCCCAATGCTGAGCTGGCTCAAACTCAACTTGATCCATGTAAAGATTTGTTTTTGTATGATTTTCAATGCATGCCTCTAAATAAGTTATGTCCTGAGATGGAAGAGACAGAAATTACAGGAAGGGCCAATTAACACCGGCGGACATCCAGACTTGTTTGAAACATGGTTATTTATCGAATATGAAAACAGAAGTCTTCATAGAAGCCTACAGATATTCTTTAATCATTTTTCAATATGGAGCAAATAGGTAAGAAATATGAACTCATGTCCAACATTCTGTTCTGTAAAACTCCATAACAAACCAGTAACTCTACTTCAGGGTCAGATTTGGAATCTTTTGGATTTGCGCAAAAGCCTAAGCACAAATGTGGTCTTCATTGGATTCACAGCTTAGAAAGTAAGATACATGATCAGCAACTTAGAAATAAAATGATGCATTAAAAATCAGCCCCAATGAGAGCTAAAACACAAATCATCGATATAACAACTGTAACCCTTATATCAGTAATATTAGTCACGAGATTGTCAGTAATAGTCTAATATATAGCTGGCATACATAGTTCCTAATTAGTATACACCACTCCAACAAAAAATGAAACATAAATCATTCACATACCAATCACAACTCTTGTTTAAGAACTATTCTTCCCAGACCAGTGTCTTGCTGGCTTTGATGCCACAATACACCATATAAATATTGGCCAGTAAGTTAAAGGATAATAAACTTACAGTAGAAGATAGGATCAAGTTGAACATACCTTGACAACCCGCACCTGCAGAAGAATCATAAAGATCGCATGACTTTTTCATTCGTCAAGAAAAAGGATTGCATAAATAAAGATTTAAAAAATTTAGTTAAAGGTGTACGAAGACATTCAGATCAGAAGATGAAATAAATTTCTAATGGTGTCATTTAGGAAAAGTTCCATGCACGTACAATTACTATACCTTCGTTCTCACTGAAAGTGGATTGGCAACAATGAACTTGAAGAACTGTGGAAGATATTTACGTTCGCCATCACCATCATTGTACAATGCAGTGCAAACCAATCTTAGAGTTGCAAGGCCATATAAAAGAATGAAATTAGGTAACACTAACATGACTACAAACCTAAACAGAAAACTCGTGTTATGATTACATTAGTCATTTGACAGAACTTACGTATGTGCCCCAAGTTCCTTGACATCATGTTCCACAATGAAATCATAGCGGCCCCCTGCACGAATAGTTTCTACAGGTGTTTTTGATGTGTCCAGAAGAAGGATCCTTTGCCTCTCTGTTTGGATTTCTGCCTACACTTCAATGCATACTTTTAATAGTCATGAACGTTCAATCACTTCTAGACCTTTAAATCTTCATGGATACATCTCAAACAATGAAAATTTTTCTTCACCCGTGGCTCAAAACATATTTTTCAACAAGCACTTTAATACAGCGAGGCAGGCCTTCCATAAACCAATGGGGAAAAAGAGGAACACTAGGCATTTGGTTTATGAACGACAAAACCATGCGATTAATTTTTTGCTTCTCACATAAACAATATCATCATATGCACTTAAATAGAACACTACTACAATCATCACATAATCAACCAGTATCATTGACATCATAAGCAAAATGAGGTAAAAAAGTTATAACTTGAGAAGAAAGTAGAGGAAGAAGGAAGGAAGGAAGGAAGGATCGCACCTTGATAATGACATCCCTAACTTCAAAACTAGAACTGTTGTTGATACTAATATAACTACAAAACGTCTCTCCCAAATATATAGCCCTACAAGAAGAAGAAGAAGAACATTACCAAAAGAAAATATTAAAAACAGAGGAAAAAAATGAAATCGAGATACGGGAAAGAGGAGGAGAGAGAACCCAAAGGCTTGAGGGAGAACGAGGAGGCCAGAGAGGGCGAAAGAATCGGAGGGGTGATCGAGAAGATATCGGGAGCGGTAACTGAGATCGGAGGGCGAGGAGGAAGGGTTGATGAAGTGGGAATGAATGAGAGGGGGAAGGTGGGAGGCGGCAATGGGATCGTCGAATATATCTTCGCCGACAATTAGATCGGCGGGGTCGACACGGAGAGAAGTGTCAACGTGGAGCGTAGGCCTGCACAGCCTCATGACTCGAAATGCCAGCGAGTGCGTTCCCGGTGATGTACTCATTACTCTCCCTCTCTCTCTCTCTCCTCTCTCCCTCCTCGACGCAATTATGCAAACCAAATTTTGCAGAGGCAAGCAAGTTGGCAGGACTCGGGAGGAGCTACTACTAGTACACTATTAGTATTGCTCTCTTACGTTGCCGTTCTGATGAGTTAAATGTTAATGGCTTTTAACTATTTCTCCATATAATAATAATTTTTTATCCTTAAAAATAATGCAATTGTAATTTGCAAAGTCTTCAATTTTATTGTTTGACCAGACCAGACCAGATGTTGCTTTGGCGAATGCAAGTTAAAAGAGAAATGGAAGCATACCTGTTTCATTAATACATAAAAGGATAAGCATAACAACATATGGGTAAGGGAAGGAGCACATATCCAGGAAGTAACTTCCATGTAAAACAATGCCACACACACTGCACTACTTGACGCTGCATTTTGCTCAAACACAAAATGAAGACCGATATCTTCCAGCATAGTTGATACGAAAAATATTAACAACTCAATGCTAATAAAACGATTAAGGAAACTGGCCCGGACTCTATAAATTCAGAGAGGAAAATCAAGCAAAACCAGATTAATATTCTGTCCACACATTATAACCAAAAAAAAATAGATAACAGATCCTACATATCTAGTCTTGTTTTATAGAAGACAAATGGAGAAACAAGCAGTAGTAGAGAATACAAATCTCAATATATCATGCAACAAATTAAATTTGGATGACTACAGTCGAATCAACTATACGTGACAATTAAGCAGACGGTGTTGATTCTGGTTCTGCTTCAGGTTGTTTGGCGGCTGCAGTAGCCTCTTCTTTGGGTAGGTCTGAGGAACCATTAGAAGCAGCATCTTTGACAGGCTCTCCTTTTGTTGATGCACCATCTTTGACAGGCTCTCCTTTTGTTGATGCAGCATCTTTGCCAGCCTTGGCATTCTTTGCATCCTTCGCAGGTGGAGGAGGGACCATGTGAGGAGGAGGTGTGTGCTTTAGCTTCACAAGTATATGACGCAACCGGGAAAGATCAGTAGGCTTTCCAGGCTTTGGCCCTTGGATGACTGTAATAGATGGCTTCTTTTCTTGATCCTTCTTTCCTCTTTTCTTCTCAATATTGGGAACTTCGTTAGGGATAAGCTCTGCTATTGCTCTCCAATACTGTTTGTCAGCCTCTTTGTGGAATTTCTCTTGGTTGGCTAAGAATAACTGTTCCATACACAAACTTAATATCCTAGATGTAGAGTAAAACAGGGCAGGCAAAAGCCCAGAGAAAGATATTTACTTTGATATTACCTTCTCCTTTTCTCTGTTATTAGTTTTGTTGCTCTCAACATTGACCTTTCTCTTCTCATAGAATGCTTGTATATACTCCTCAGCTTCTTCAATGATCTTCTTCCTGATCTCCTTCTCTCTCTTCTCCTTCTCTTCAAGTAGTAGAGCATTCTGACTGCAGTAAAATCCAATACCATTACCAATCCTGACTGGTAGACTATGCATGATAAAAGATGAAGATTTGTGTAAACCATATCCATCAGAACATAGAAATTTTTTCCTCTTGGAGTAAAAAAGGACCGCTTGAGCAGGGGAAAAAGAGAAATTAAAGAAATTTCAGAAGTAGTCGACTTCTCAAAGTAAAGGTAACAAGCCTATCAATTTCTCATAATTGCTAGCAAGTGAATTCTATAGAAATTGCCACGGGGCTTCTATAAACGGGCCAGACATTATAGGAATCTCATTTACCTTGAATGGAGTAGCTATAAATCAAAATTTGATTCTCAGAGTTCGATTCAGTTTTATATAACCAAAACTAAGGTGTCTTCCAATGTTTAATGTCGCTTGACAATAATCAAAATATATCACATACCATTCAGGAATATAGTTTGTAACAAAAAATCATTCCAAGAAACTAGAACACATATGGATCTTAATGTCTTAAGTAATCTACGAGCAAATTCCTAAACAAGGGGCCTTATCACTCATATATTCACATACCCTATTATTACTAAAATTTCTAACGAACTAAAATAACATTGTAACCATCTTGACTAGGATAAAAATACTTGACCATACGGAAGAGAAATGCCACCACGTCTGGTATCCTAATGACAATCACATAAAAACAGGTATGGCATGAAACTCCTCAACTCACTCAAAATCCATGGATCCAACTTACCGAACACAGTAAAACAAAGTGAAACTTGTTGATTTTAATAAGATGGTCAGCAGAAGTGCAGATCAGAAATTTTCCATATATTTGTCCATGAATTATGGACATGCAAAATTACCAAAATTTAAACTCCTGCACATCTTCAGATGTTAACACGTCCAGAGTGAATGAGACAGATCAAACAACTTCACTACTGAGAATTTCTTTAGAAATAGACACTTGAACATAAATAATTAAATATCCTAAATTCCAGTATTAACGATTAAAACCACATAGATCTAATCTTGTATAGTCCAACACAAAGTTATAAAAAAAAGGCGTTGAAAAAAATCTCACTGCCGCCACTCTCTAAGAGCGAAGCCTTCCTCTGGCGTCATCTCCGTTGGAGGAGGAAGCACGGGACCATCGGAAGAGAAGAGGCCATCGTCAGCTCCAGAATAGCCATTGCCGTGGCCATTATCGACGCCGTAGGAGCTCTCGGAGAAGTTAGGGTTGGGATCTACATCGGCAGCTGAAGATCCAAAGCCGAAAACATCAGGAGAGGAGGCGGCGACGTGATCGACGGAGACATCGGCGCCGGTATTGAAGTCGGAGTAGGAGCCGAAGTTGGAGTAGCCATCGTCGACCTCGTCGAAAGATCTATGATTGGGCTCGTGGATCTCCTCGAACGAATCAAATGAAGCCATTTTACTTTCTCTGTTATTACTGATCTTTCTTTATAGAAATGTGGTTGTGTCTACGAGGATGGCTCTTGATGCCTAAGAAGAAAAAAGAGTTGCTTATGCTTGACTTTTTATATAGTCACCGGTCACCGAGACCAGAAAAAGAAAAACAAAGAATTTACTTTTACTCTAAAAATCAAGATATTTAAGGGATTATTAGCTTCTTCTCACTATCTCTAATTCCATTTTACTTTTTTTAAAATATGTTTTCTGAAGTTATTTAAAAAAATTATTTAAGGTTAAAAAACTTCAAATGATGTAATTAATCATTTTATTAGTTGAGTCTATATAAATGTTTAATAAGAAATCAATCCTACTATTTTATATAAAAAGTAAGTTCTTCAAGTTACATTTTTGTAATTTTTAATTAAAAAAGAAAGATAAATCAATATCATATTATTATTAATGGTCTAAAATAAATTCAATACATTTGACCCACAAGTGAAAGGGATCCAAATATTAAAAGTTCTAAAAGATATTTGACCAGAGAATTCATTTACAAAAGAATCAATTAAGAAGTCCTAAATCCAAGAATTCCAGATAGTTAATACATGATTGACATGTGCTTTTAGAAAATAATGTAGGGAGGCAGTTAACTAGAACATAGAAATTGAGAAATGGTAAAAGTAGGTAATGAGAATGTGACTAAATAGGTTAAAAGTTAGGCGATTACAGGAAATCCAAAACGTTGAAGTTAAAGACAGTGTGGCAGGTAGTTAGATAAAATGTAGAGAAGGGGGTAGTTACAACAAAAATTGATTAAAGGTGAGGGGACTATGAATTTACTAGCACTTGGATAGCAATGGATACAATTCCCAAACAACACATTCAATCACTAGACATTCTTAAGGCAATTGTCAGATAAACAAACAACTCCAAAATTGATTTGCCATTATTTTTTCCAGCTTTCTTACGTTGTGTATTAATTTTTATTACCTTAAATTCCCTTTGCAGCTTAAATTTTCCCTTTTATGTAAATCAAGTCATTTATTTTTTTCATACATTTTAGTATTTTATTAGTTTAGAATTCTATTTTCTAAGTTTTTCGAAGTCCACTTATATTGTCGATAAGAATTTAGGTATACATTCTAGGAGAATTTCTCCTTGACACGCCTAAATTCTAGATTAACACCAAATAATTTGGTGTGCTTGGTGGGACTCCAATTTCACGAACATGGAATGGAAAAGAAATTGCCTTACCTCTAGCCCTAAAGGAAGAAGTCCTTACAACAATCAAGAATTAAGGTTTTGTAACCCAGATGGTAGAGAATCTTGAGAAGGCAACCTTGCCTTTAGCTAACTTTGCTACTGGTGAGAATCCAAAATTGTCACAACGAAAAGACATTGTTAAACAAACAAAATTCCAAAATTAAAGTCTAATACAACCTCCACAACTGATGCAATCAAGATATTGTTAAAGAAGGTTGACAAACTGTATGTCACTCTAATGCAGTTTACTAGGCAGAATTCTCCTACTTTAGCAAAGAAAATTTTTGAAGGACTCAGGGGAATCTTGCTCCTAATGCGATGATAGTCAGAGAATGCAGTCGCCTTCTAACTACTTCCTCTGTAGATGAAAAATACATCCCTCCTCATAAAAAAGATGATGTTCCTGTGGCACCTCATCGCGTTAATCTTGAAAACGGCCAATATGCAGTTAGCCCCCAAATTTTTGGCAAATATAGATTTGATGGGGAGGCTAAAGCTAATGGACTATAATACGATTTGGGGGTAACATTACAGGCTTACAACTGTACACCACAATCCTATTATTTCCCCACTATAAATTATATTACAAGTTAATATGGAAGTCCTAAGAGAAGTTGCTCAAGAATTGTATGGGCCTAGTTTGATACAACTTAGCCACCCATAATTTCACAAGCCTCAGATTGATCATGAGAACCTTATCCTCATGGTTATAAAATTCATCAATTTAACTTATTTTCTGGTGAAGATGGTCAATTGACTATTGAGCACATCATTAGATTCCCCATACAATATGGAGAATTAGTCAAATGCAAAAACTTCAACAACTTTAAGCTCAGGTTGTTCCCGACTTCATTAACATGAACTACCTTCTCTTAGTATGCTTTATTGCCTAAGAAGTATACCTTTTCCTAGGCCTAAATGGAAAGATTATTTCACACTTAGTTTTTTAGGACTAAGCCCGAAGTTAGCATAAGTGAGTTATGAAGGGTCACTTAGAAGAGTGGTGAGAGCGCTGACATGTTCATCACTCATTTTAAGAAAATGAGAAGTCGATGGTAGATTGCAATTCCAACAACTAAATACGTGAAGTTAGCTCAAAGAGGGTTGGACATTGAATTGTTAAGAAATTCCTATTCAAAAAATTTTGTGATTTATATGAACTAGTAGTAAAAGTCTCTTAATATGAAGAACTTTTTAGGAAAGAGAACACCGCAAGAAGATTTTCATAGGCACTTCTTTTACTAAGACGAATTCTTATGATTCGATAGTAGCAGAAGTCAACATCTCTAGAACTTGTGTTTACTCCTCTTTGGAACGTAAATCCATAGAAATCAAAAGGAAAATGCAAGTTCCATCTACCTAAGTTCAATACACCTTTGACACCTCAAAAATAGAAGAGATCTTTGAATATTTATTGCAAGAAAAATTCATCACCTTACCGCTTGAGAATAGAATTCCCATAAAAAAAGAAATTAGAGGTAGAGGCTACTGCAAATATCATAACATCTGGAGCTACTCAACCAATTCCTGTTGGTTCAAGAATGTAGTACAAGACCAAATCAATAAGGGAATTATGTTGTTCATTAAAGCTAACTAAACTATGTTGATAAATAAAAACCCATTCCCATCAGTGGCAACCATTAATGCCACTGAATTTGACCTATGCCTATTATTAGATGTCAAAAAGAAGTTGAATATTTTGGAAGATCATTTAGCATTAGTATCGAATTCATGAATAAGTTTTTTATTCCAAACTATAGTACTAACTTTAGGAATAAGGTTATAGAATTCCTAGAATCCAATAAAAAGTAGAAATTTCAAGGAAAAATCACCAAGCAAGTTGACTCTTATATCAAAATTGACCAATTCCCCTTTCACTTCTATCTATTTTCCTTTCATTTTCCTTGAATGCTAGACATAAAAATTTACAAAAATTTATAGGACAACTTATAAGCAAAAATATGAACCTCGAATTTTGAGTTTTTAACACAGACAACCTAAATTTGTAATGTCACCATAAATGCCACCCATCTCGGCAGTGGCAGCAAGTAAGACACTCCAAGAATTTTATACCCTTAACTCGAACTAAAAAAGATGGCTTCAATGACAGAGGTTGGTTACTAAGATTGAGGAAGATAACCCAGCATTGTTGAAGTAGCCAACTTTAAGAAAGTCAACCTCTATAAAACCTATTTTCTTTAAAGAAACTACTACAGATCTTAACAACAAAAAGGGAAGGGTAGAAGTCGTTAGTGAAAAACCATACAAGAAGAATGAGAATCTTAGAGTTCATAGGAAGTTAGCCCACTCTAAAAGATAGGATGAGGATTCTAATGAATTCATTACGATTGGATAAATTCCCATTCAGGTACCATATACCATTTCCTCTATGAAACGCCTTGCTTCATTTGGTAATCTAGGGCGAAAAAGGCATAATCCCCTTATAGGAGCGGAGAGTGCAGAGTGTCAATATTAGCAATAAGACTAAGAATTCTAGAAAAGGTGGTGCTAAAAAAGTCAGCCTATGTTATGGCATAACATATAAGACCTCTATATATTAAGGTTCACATTAATTGAAGACCAACTTTAAAAGTTTTGGTCAATAATAGGTTGGCAGTAAATATTATGCCAACTAAAATAATGATATCTTTGGGCAAATACGATGTAGACTTGATCCAAATCGAAGTATATGTTGTTGCATTCAATGATGAGATTACTAGAACATGGTAAATTCTCCCTATAAATATTATAGTATGAGGAAAGATTTTATTAATTGCTTTCTTTATTGTTGACACCCATGCCAACCACCAATTCTTATTAGGGAAGATTGGATTCACTTCAACTATTACATTCCATCATCTCTCCATCAACTTTTACCTTTATGGAAAGGAGATGAAGTAGAGATCGTTTCGACTGATTAGCAGCCATTCCATACTAAAGTTGATGTAATGGAGGCAAAATTTAGAAGTCGTTAGAAAGATTCATAAAAACAACTACCATCGTGCCTGCTCCTAGGCTAATGAAGGTTCTTATTACAAAAGAACGTGACAAGTGAATTCTCACATAAAGAAAAGGTAGTAGCTCAGCCAAAAATATCAAATATTGAATGCAACAAATCTTAAGAGAATTTTGAAGAAATAAATAGACGTGATAATGCGGAACTAGTTTTAAAAAAGAAGAAAAACCACAAATGAGTGATAATGGTGTCTACGAGTCGAAATTAGCTCCTAAAAAGTTTAATGATTATGAGAGCCAGAACCAAGAATCATTAGAAGAAGTGAATCTGGGTAATTCACGAGAATTCCATGAAGTTTTTATTGGAAAAAAAACTTGGATTTAAAGATGAAGCTAAAACTAAAGGAACTCTTGAAAGCATTTGAAGATTGTTTCACTTAGGACTATACTGAAATGTCAAGATTGAGTAGAAGGTTGGTAGAACATAGACTTCCGATAAAGCCAGAATTATGCCTTCATTGTCAACCTCATAGTTGGTGTTCTAAAGAAGTTAAGCTAAAAATTAAAGAAGAAGTTGAAAAATTATGTAAGGTTGGTTTCATTAGACTAGTCGAATATACTATATGGTTAGCCAACGTTGTATGTATGGTTAAGAAGAATGGAAAGTGAGGCAAAAGTAAGGCAAAAGCCATTTTTAAAGCGAAACCTCCTTAAAATATGACAGAGCTTAAGAAGTTTCTAGGCTAGTGAACTAAGAATTTAATCCACAATCTAATTTGATAGTTAGATAATAGAAAAAGGTAAATACTAGTACTTATGATCCTCGTATGATCGACCCATACTTGCTTGTACTTGCTACAATTACGTCGTGCACTTGCGATATAACATTGATAAATTTTTATAAGCATAAAATAAGTCAATCAAGTTTTTGGCATTTTTTTCTAAGGATCAGTAATATTAGGAAGGCCTAGATTTTATTAATCTAGCCATTTTTACTTTATTTTATCTTATTTTTGTTTCTAGTTTATTTTATTTTATTGATTCTTTAATTTTCTTGTTTTCACAAATATCGACTCTTTGGTCAGTTTATGACCCAAAATAATCCCGCGAGCTTATTAGATGAAGATCCAAAAATCAAAAGAACAACTCGTAGAAATCTTCATAGGACACAACTAAGAGAGTTCGAGCTAGATCAATAAATAGAGGACTTGGAGGGTCAAATTGATACTAAGGAATCATGAACCATAGCGGACTAACCAAGGATGATGTTCATTATGGTAAACTATATTTGACAGGAGCGGAGTCGATCATTGTTAGACCGACTACGAACGCTAATAATTTTGAGATCAAATGGAGTATTATATAGATGGTACAATAGTCAATCTAATTTGATAAACAACAAGATGAAGATTCGAATGCACATTTCTCAAATTTCATGGAGATTTGTGACACTTTCAATATAAATGGAGCTAATAATGATACAATAAGACTGTGATTATTCCCATTTTTATTAAAGGGAAAGGCAAAGCAATGATTAAATTCAATGCAAAGATTAACACTCACTACTTGGTATCAAATGGCAGAGAAATTTTTTTATTGAAGTACTATTAGTAATAAGACACTTGAAGCCCACGATAATATTAAAGACATGGAAATGAACAACTAACAAAGGTGCCATTCTCAAGAAAGAATTAATAAGTCAGTGGGGGTATATAAAGTAGACACAATGGCAAAGTAGGTGAATCAGGTGGAAGAACTAAAAAAAATAGATTGATGATGAATCCACAATTCCAAGTTATGCAGTGAGAGGTATGCAAGTTAGAGCATACAGGTCAAAACTATCAAACATTACAACTTGAACATGTGGATTATATAAGGAATGCTCCTAGACCCCAAAATAGTCCATATAGTAATACTTACAATCCAAGATGGAGGAATTACCTCAATTTCTCTTGGGGAAATCAAGAGTGAGCAAGGAATAATCCTCCACCCGGATTTCAGCAACAACCAACTCAAGCTAAAAAGCCTACTTCATAGGAGATGATGATAAAAAAATTACTCAAGACTCTGACCCAAGACATCAACGAACAGAGGCTTCTATACGTAACTTGGAGGTTCAGATAAGTCAAATCATAAAATTAGTATCTGAAAGACCACAGGGGAGTTTGCCTAGTGCCAAGGAGACAAACGCTGAAGAACATGTAATGGCAATCACCCTTAGGAGTGGAAAAGAGCTTCCAAAAGAAGAAGGAGAAAAATACTAAGAGTTAATTAAAAGTTAAAGGTGAAGGCCTGATAATTAGAAATTATAGTATATTTTACACCCCTTATTTTACATTGTTTTAAATTATTCACAAAACACTTGTTGGTTAAATTATTCCATTTTCTTATTAATTATTCAAGTTATTTAATTTGATATTTCATTGCTAAAAATATAGATATATCTAATTTGGATTAAATAGTTTTTATAGGTTTGATGGACCCAAAAGGAAAACCTAAAACAACCCAATAGAAGAACAAAACAATAGTTGGGCAAAAGCACCAAAACACCATCAGCAAAAGCCAAAATGACAATGGTAGCAGATAAGCAGTAATAGAAGCAAATCGACATAGTCCAAGCATCAAAATAAAATACAACAGGACAAGAACCAAAAACGTAGCAGTAGAGGAAACAAAGAAAACACAGCGCAGAAATAAAAAAAGCAAAGTAGCAGCCAAGATAGAAACGAAACACAGAGCAGCAGAAGAAGCAAAAATGCAAAAACCCAATTGAAAATCCATTTGAAATGGATTAGATAAGAAGAATCAGCGTTGGGGGCAGGGGGGGGGGGGACTCACCCACCTGATGTTTTCTACACAAAGTCTCTTCAAATTGAAAGAGATAAGTAGAGGCTTATCAAAGAACCAGAAATGTGTGGCAGCTGGGATGTTTCTTAGAGGCTATAAAAAGGCAGTTGTGGAGGAAAAAAAAGAGCAAGCAGTCACGCGAGAAGAAAGTTCTCCGAGAGATTCTGCCTTCCGTGGTGGTTTGAAGCAAGGAGCAAGTGCAAGGAGGTGCGTAAGTATTTGGAGAGCCATATTCCCACCTATTTTGAGCTGGTTTGTGATTAGTGGAGGAGAAGTTCCATACCTTAAGGTTGGTCGGAGGTTTGTGAATGCAAAAAAATTCAATGAGTTTTCCAAAAACCTTACTCTCTTTGTTTCTAGTTTCCTATGCTTAATTTATGATTAATTGTTAAATTCTAGTTTAGTTATGTTGTTTTGATTATTTAGGATATTATTTTAATTAAATTGATTACCGAGTGGATTTAACATTTATGAAATTGCTGGAATTTTGACGTCAAATTTCGGTTGTTGATTGTGTTTCTTTGTGCTTGACTTATTGAGCTAGTTTAATTTCTAAGAGTAAAAAGAAACAAGTAGAAACTAGCTGGTTGGTTTTCTACATGTAATTTGTTAAATGTCTCGGATTATGTCGGATATATCAAAATTGCATGACTAAACTAAAATTCAAAACATGTTTGTTTATTTGCAAATATTATGTTAGATTTATGTTTTATTTCTTTGAGTCCTAAATTTTATTCGTTCAAACATCGAAGACACCCCCCTCTTTTTATTCACGTATTAGCTTAGCGTAATTCATAGGTTTCCATAATTATAATTGTTTTAGTTTTTGAATTTTTCCTAATTGATGGGATTAATCTTGCATGTGAATATAATTGGATGAAATCTTTATGTGTGTTTCATTATGTACATTTAACTTCTTTTCAATTCATAAAATAGCATAACTTAATGTATTATCTTAAAAAGAACTATGTAATGGATATTTCATAAGAATATATTGATTAATATGTTTGTGACAAATCTGGAATTTTTCTTTTAAAGGTTCATTAGTTTATCGAAAGATGTTTTATTAATTGAATTATGTAAAGATATGTGCTTTAATATAATTAGATGTGTAAATGCTAAATTAGGATTGTTTAAAAGAATTGTAATTAATAAACTAATTTAGTAAATTAACTTTCCTCATGGGATCAACTCTTATTTGCTATATATTATATTATTTAATAAATTAATTAATAAATTGAAAGCAAATAAGGATTTAATTTTATACGCCTAGCGACACGTATCAAATTTTGACGTCGTTGTCGGGGAAAGTTTTATTTGCTTAGTTTATTTATTTATTTTTGAATCATGACTAACAATTCCTTTGTTTTTTAAGTTATTTTATAAATGTTTGAAGAAATTTTGCTAGAGGAACCTAGATAGCGGAGGAGGACATCGAGCCAACGATATAACCAAAGGCACTACTGGGAGGCAACCCAAGACAACAAAGTCATATTTTAATTTCTTTCTCCTTATCTTTTATATATATATATAGTTATTTATGTTTCCAAAAAAAAACCAAAATATTTTTGCTATTTTATCTGTTTGTTTTGCTTGGATATTCCTTTTTCTGCATTTAGTTATTACATTGAGGATAATGTAAAGTTTAAGCGTAGAGGGAGATTATAAAAACATAACCTAGTTGTTTAGTGCGTTTTATTTATAAAAATAGGGATTAAAAAGTTTAGGAATTTGGATTGCTTGCTTAGGCTAGTTGGCTTTGACATTATTTTGTTTTATACGCATGCATTTAGTTTTTATCACAACAAATAAAAGGGAACAATAAATTTTAACCTTATGGTTGATCGATTAGCAAGTTGCATAGGTTATTTTCTTTAACATAACATGTTTTAAAACTTTTTTGTTTAATTTTAGGTTCAAACTTAAGAGAATTAACCCTCATTTGATAAATTTAGTTTATGAGCAATTGCAAGTCTTATTTTAATTTTACATACACAACATTAAGGTCAGACTTTCACCTAATTTAAAAATGTCTATTATCCTTGGTGATTTTCATTTACTTTTGATGATTGGAGAAATACTTGATGTGACCTTCAAAATTTAATTTTAAAAAATGTTATTGTTAATAATCAAGTGTCCCTTTGAGACCAAAAAAATGGTTGCTGGGGAAACACTTAAAGACAAGGGATCAAGTACTCCGTTGAGATCATAAGTAAGGTGAGAAGATGAATCAAGCACAAAAGGTAAAGTGCCTATTGTGTTAGGAGCTAGTGATAAAAAAAATAAATAAAACAATTTAAGTCAAATCAAGATGCTTTGTATGTAGAATTAATATACCGACATTACTTATAGACTAACTTTATTAAGATGACGTATGAATATCTCTTAAGTTTAAGGTTAAGATTGAAATTTTGAAGATGTTTTAAAAGATGTTATGTTGATGATTAAACCGATTGTGAATATGCTAAGAATTTATGATTTTCATAAATAAATTTTGTGATTGGTTGTTTAGTTTTTCTTAATCTAATTTCTTCTATGTGAGATATGGTGGTAAACTAGATTCGTATTGTGCATTATAATGTTGTTTTGATTAAGGATGACCAAAAGATAAGTGTGTGAGAATTTGATAAGTAGAAATTATAGTATATTTTACACCCCTATTTTACATTGTTTTAAATTATTCACATGACACTTTTAGGTTAAATTATTGCATTTTCTTATTAATTATTCAAGTTATTTAATTTTATATTTTATTGCTAAAAATATAGATATATCCAATTTGTATTAAATATTTTTTTATAGATTTGATGGACCTAAAAGGAAAATCTAAAACAACCCAATAGAAGAACAAAATAGCAGCTAGACAAAAGCACCAAAACGCCATCAGCATAAGCAAAAACAACAATAGTAGCAGATAAGTAGTAGTAGAAGCAAAATGACACAGTCCAAGTAACATAATTAAATGCAACAAGACAAGAACCAAAAATGCAGTAGTAGAGGAAACAAATAAAACGCAGCATAGAAATAAAAGAAGCAAAGCAACAACCAAAATAGAAATGAAACACAAAGCAATAGAAAAAGCATAAAATGTAAAAACCCGATTGAAAATCCATTTGAAATGGATTAGATAAGAAGAAGTAGCGTCTCAGGGGGGTGAGGAAACTCACTTTCTACACAAAATCTCTATAAAATGGAAGAGATAAGCAGAAGCTTATCAAAGAACTAGAAATGTGTGGCAGCTAGGATGTTTCTTAGAGGTTATAAAAAGGTAGCTGTGGGGAGTAAAAAAAAGAGCAAGCAATCATGTGAGAAGAGAGTTCTACGAGAGATTCTGTCTTCCAAGGCGGGTTGAAGCAAGAAGCTAGTGCAACAAGGCGTGAGAGTGTTTAGAGAGCCATATTCTTACCTATTTTAAGCTGGTTCATAATTAGTGGAGGAGAAATTCCATACCTTAAGGCTGGTCTGATGTTTGTGAAAGCAGAAAAATTCAATGAGTTTTTCAAAACCTTACTCTCCTTGTTTCTAGTTTCCTATGCTTAATTTATGATTAATTGTTGAATTCTAGTTTAGTTTTGTTGTTTTGATTATTTGATATATTATTTTAATTAAATTCACTACTAAGTGAATTTAACGTTTATGCAATTGCTGGAATTTTGACGTCAAATTTTGGTTGTTGATTGTGTTTCTTTGCGCTTGATATGTTGAGCTAGTTCAATTTCTAAAAGTAAAAAGGAACAAGTAGAAACTAGCTAGTTGATTTTCTATATTTAATTTGTTAAATGTCTCGGATTATCTCAAATATATTGAATCAAATTTCGGTTGTTGATTGTGTTTCTTTATACTTGATGTGTTGAGCTAGTTCAATTTCTAGGAGTGGAAAGGAACAAATAGAAACTAGCCAGTTGGTTTTCTACGTTTAATTTGTTAAATGTCTTGGATTATCTCAGATATATCGAAATTGCATGACTAAACTAAAATTTAAAACATGCTAGTTCGTTTGTAAATATTAGGTTAGATTTATGTTTTATTTCTTTGATTCATAAATTTGATTCGTTCAAACATGAAAGACCCCCCTCTTTTTATTTACGTATTATCTTAGCGCAATTCATAGGTTTTTGTAATGATAATTGTTTTGGTTTTTTAATTTTTCCTAATTGTATGTGAATATAATTGGATGAAATCTTTATATGCGTTTCATTATGTACTGTTAACTTCTTTTCAATTCGTAAAATAGCATAGCTTAATGTATTATCTTGAAAAGAACTATGTAATTGATATTTCATACGAATATATTGATTAATATGTTTGTGACAATTCTGGAAAATTTCTTTTAAAGGTTTATTAGTTTATCGAAAGATGTTCTATTAATTGAATTATGTAAAGATATGTGCTTTAATATAACTAGATGTGTAAATGCCAAATTAGGATTGTTTTAAAAGAATTGTAATTAATAAACTAATTTAGTAAATTAACTTTCCTCGTGAGATCGACTCTTATTTTCTATATACTAGATTGTTTAATAAATTGAAAGTAAATAAGGAATTAATTTAATTCACCTAACACCACGTATCAAGGCCACCTTAAGAAAGTCAAGGAATATCAACATGTCATCCCTTATCCTACGAAAGTGAAGAAAGATCAAATGGATGCACAGTTTGGTAAGTTCCTTGAAATGTTTAAGCAACTCCAAGTTACCTTACCTCTTGTACAAGCTCTTGTGCAGATGCTACAACATATGAAACTTTTAAAGGAGCTATTATCAAAAAAGGGAAAATTGGAGGAAATCTCGATTGTAACACTGAGCGGAAGAAGCTCAAAAATTTTGAAAAGCAAACTACCAGAGAAATTTACAAATCTAGGGAGTTTTACTATTCCATGTCAAATTGGTAGTATAAAAATAGATAAGACTTTAGCCAACCTAGGGGCCGAAATTAATATGATGCCTTATTCATTATTTGAGAAACTAAGAATATGTGAACTAAAACTTATTAGGATAAGTGTGCAGCTAGCAAATAGATCGATAAAATATCCTAGGGGAGCTATAGAAGATATTTTTATTAAGGTTGATAAGTTTGTCTTCCCAGTTGATTTTGTGATTTTTGACATAGAGGAAGATGTAGAAATACCTCTAGTACTTAGTTGACCCCTTTTGGTGACTACTAAGTCAATAATAGATATAGACGAAGGCAAGTTAATATTAAGGGTGGGGGCTGAACTTACTCATGTAATTGAATCTAATGAGTCTTGTAATGATTCATTATTAGAGATTATGTAGGACTTTGCCTTTAACGGCCCACCAAAGCTTGTGCAAGGTTAAGGCTGTAAACTAAAGGGAAAATGTGGCAATAAGGAAAAACAGGTAGTTTATTTATTTACGTTAGATCATTTGTTTGTGATTTTGCTATATATTTAATTATCGTTGCTAGTTCTTTTTCACTTTTAACAATTTAGTGAGGATAAAAAAAATTGTGGGGAAAGGGTATTTTTGTAACTTATCTACAAATTTCTCACATTTATTTAAAGTTTCAGGTACAGTGACGAGATCATGATGAGAGAAAGAAGTACCAAGGAAGCGACAAGGAGAAGAAAGTCCTCTAGAGACCCGACGGGAGCTCGTACAGTCCAACCACCAGAACGACCTTCGATGCTAGTTTTTAATGTTACGACATATGAGGAGCTATATCAACGGCTCAAAAAGAAGACTTTGTAACAGGTCACAACATTGATAGGGAGGCGCTGGGGCAGGTTGGTTTAGTCCAGCAGATTTGGGGTCTTATCGACGTTGGACCATGGTCTTAATTTTTCGAGATCGTGAAGCCCTCATATTAGAGTTGATGCTCGAGGTGCTCTCCACGTTCTTTGTGGAGAAAGGATGACATGACTGAGACTGACCAAACATAATCCAGTTCTAGCTATTAGAGGAGATGGTTCGAATGAGCTATTCAGAGTCTTTCATCTTTATGGGGCTGTATGACCAAAAGTTCGTGGGGACACAAGCTTACTTAGTGTTAAGTTATATCTAATAATAAAACTCTCAATGCTCGCAAGTATACGAATCGTATCTTATAGTATAAGAGGTTATCATTTCCACATATTTGTTTTAACTAAATTTAAAAGACAAAAACAAGAAACCAAAATATTAAAGTGACCGAGTAGGAAGTATAATAAATATTACATATTTTTCATTCTTAAAAAAATATCACATATTTATTTATAACTTTGTTGTGCTTGTTCTTCCTTAGTTATGATTTTGTTCTTCTCTTAAATGAGTTGAACATCAATTTATATCTAATATTTTTATAATTTTTTTGTGCATGACCACTAATTTTTTATATTGCTTTTATCAAAACCAAATTCATTAATAGAATTTATGTTTTGTTATTCGCGTCAAAATTTCACTTTTTTTTTCTCACCAAGTGGAGAATTAAGTCTTCAAACTTAGTTTAATTAATTGGTGGACTCTAGACATAATTCAATCCTCATAATTAAAGCTTAGTTGTTAATTAGAAAAGACCATGTTAAATAAGTAAGGTTAGAGTTAAAACCTCCTACTTGTGCTGATTTTGGGATATATTTATATCATAAGTGTGTTCTTTTAAAACAGTATTATGTTTAATTATTGTTAACATTTTCCACTTCGCATCACAAAGTATAGATATCCATTCGTATGTAAAGTTACCAAAAATACCGATGATATGTGTTATTAATTAATGACAAAAGAGAGTTCAAATTGACCTTTTGCTCTCTCACACACTCGCCGCACACATCATAAGATGGCGCTGAATTTCAGAACCCCGGTGCCAGAAGGAAGCAGCAAAATAAAAATCCATGCCCGACCCGATACCCATATCCATTTAACCATCAAACGAACGAGTGTGACTTCTCTCTCTCTCTCCTTGTAAAACCAAACCCCACCCCACTCCAACCCCGCCACTCTCACTGCTCTCGCTCTTAAGTCTTACCTCGCCAGCTCCGATCCAAGGCGAATTTGAATATTTTCTTTCTTCCCAAAACGCCCCTCTCCTTTTCGTTTATGCCAATTTTGCCCCTTTCTTCTTCTGTCAAAAAGAGACAAAGTCGTTAGCTTTGGTTCTACTTCTTTCTATTCGAGTCTTTGTATCAAAGATGATGGTTAGAACATACGGTCGCCGGAGTCGAGGTGACGTAGCTGGAGGAGTCTACTCCGATTCGTTGGAGGACGACGTCGTGTCGGACCAAGAAACCCAATCTCAAGATTTTCACAATTTCTCTTTAGCCTCTCAGGAGTCGTCCTCTCTGTGGCCTTCTTCCACCTTCGATCCCGATCCCTACAGCTTCTCAAACGGCGTTGTTTCAAAAGAGTCCAAGAAACCCAAATTGGAGAGGCCAAGTTATTCCAGGACATTGATGGAGACCCAGGAGTTTGGGGAAATGATGGAGCATGTTGACGAGGTTAATTTTGCTCTTGACGGGTTGAGAAAGGGCCAGCCTTTGAGGATCAGGAGAGGGAGCTTGTTGTCGCTATTGGCCATATGCGGAACTGCGCAACAGCGACGCCTTTTCAGGGCTCAAGGGTATGTATTCTTGGGTTTTGTGTTTAAATATTTGATTGGGAGTTCGTTTTTCTTTACAAGATTGAAGTTTTGGTGGATAATAATGAGAAACGAAAGAACTTCTTTTAGTCTTTCCGTAGTTAAATTTAAAGCGTCTGGCTTTTAGTGTTCTCAATTGAACCCGTTGTTTGGGTTAATCAACATTTTTGGAATTCAAAAAGGTGTTGCCTTGTACCGCGTCACGAATTAGAAATTATTGGATTACTAACTAATAAATTTTGCCTACTCCACCACGGCTTCCTGGAAATCACTGGTTTTCAGTTGACATTGCTGCTTATTCTTGGACTACTAAATCGTTTTCGTCCTTCATAGGATTCTATGGAAGGGAAAGCAAATTTAGACAGAGTGGTCATAGATGAGATGGCTCTTTTATCTTATCCTTTTAGTATACTGATTTTAGGCAGAAATTATTTTCCAAAAATCACTATGTTCATGTCTTCTTGCGCCTGTGGTAAACATTTTGAGTTTTTCTTTTCAGGATGGCAAAGACAATAATTGATGCTATCATGGGTCTCAGCTTTGATGACTTTTCTAGCAACGTTGCAGCTGCTGCTCTTTTCTATGTTCTAACGGGTGATGTAAGTAACGTTCTTGGGTATTTGTCTTCATCCTTGTACTGCTTAACAAGAAAACAGAGTTAAGAAATCTTCTTGTGGGCAAAGAGTATGATAGAGTTGCTCTGTTTTGTGATATGTGTACGGATAAGCTCAATATTGTAATGTGACCCCTTGGTTGACTGAAACAAGTCAAAATGTTAATTTGGCTCCTTCATAAGTTCAACTTTCTCAACATGAATCAGCATGTAAAAACCTTAACTACTTCTATGTAATATTCCTTAAATTGTCCAATACATGGTGTCTAAGATTGAAATCAAATTCTAGTCTAAGATTTGCTTCATAGCATATATCTCATTTGTTTTAAGGATTGACTTCCAATCTCTTAATTTAGTTGTTCCTCAAAAACTGTAATTACTAAAGAAATTTAATTTTACTGTTTAAGGGTCAAGAAGATCACCTATTAGAATCTCCAAGCTGCATCCGATTTCTGATAAAATTGCTGAAGCCTGTCATTTCTGCAACTGCTGAAAATAAAGCTGGAAGTATAGGCAATAAGCTTTTGGGATTTCGCAAGGATTCTGATAACCTACGAGATTCAAGTAAACTGGTAGACTCAAGTTCTACTGCAATAGTTGCCAAAGTTCAGGAAATTCTTGTTAGCTGCAAGGATATGAAGTTAAATGGGGGCAATAGTGGACTGGACCAGCCAGAACTAAGTGCTAAATGGATATCTTTGTTGATTATGGAGAAAGCTTGTTTGTCTAAGATATCTTTTGAAGGTAATTCCTGACAATTAGTGGTTTCTGCTATATGAATAGACAATGAGTCTTCCACATCCCGTGTGATTTTGCATGAGAACTAACAATAGCATTCGATTTTAATGTGATCAAGATGTGATGAAATTAGTTAGAATCATGGACTTTGACTCAGAAGTATTGGAATGCTAGAGTCAGGAAAGAGTCTTTTCATGTTTATACTGAAGATGAATATCATATATTAAAAAGTTTGTGGTCTCTGTTGTTCTTTATATGCTTTTAAGCTTTTCAAGATTTCGGCTTCCAACTTTACTTCTCTTCTATCTTGATGTATCATTGATTGTTATCATTTGGCCACCTTCAGTTTGCAATTTTATGATGGTCTGACTATTTTTAATTGTAAATATTAATTAATTACTTAACATAATTTGCTTGCGTTTTTCAATAGACTTTTTCTTACAAACTTTAGCCATGACTTGACTTACACAATTATCCTACAACTTCTGGTAAACTTAAACCTGTTGATTATCACCATGGTCAAAAAGTGTTCTATGATCAACTGATCAATACTAGGTAAGGGTTTTGGGTTTCTAATTTTCATCGCACTGTTAGTTGTTGACCGAACCACCCATACACAAGATTTTTTATGCCTTTTTGCATGTCATTATGTGCTCTGTGATACATAGCTATACATAGACTAAGAGGCACATACCTATGACATGATATTATAACTCTACTTTATGTTTTACTGTTTGCAAAACAATTTGTTTATCCTGGTTTTGCTTCTCCAGACACATCTGGCACAGCAAGGAAGATGGGGGGAAATTTTAAGGAGAAGCTCCGAGAGCAAGGAGGACTTGACGCTGTTTTTGAAGTTGCCATGAATTGTCACTCTGTTATAGAGGTGTGAGCTTTTTTTTTTTTTTTTTCCTCTCAGTGTAGAGTATGTTTGTTCTATGTCAGCAGTGGTTAATTATGGTCCATTGTGTCTGTTGAGGCACCTTTACTTGTAAATGCTGAATGCTAAGAAGTTTTCTTACCCTAGTTTGTTTCTCCAGTTAACTTATGAGAAATTAGAATTGTGTCTTAAGTAAAAGTTTATGTGCGCATTTACATATATTAGTAAAACTGACAGGTTACCTGGGACTTTCTGCTTTGGGTTACCGTTTGTAGTGATTTTATGTAAGAAAATGTAGTTTATCCATTCCTTAAAATTCTCTAATAATTGCTGGAGCCCTTATATAATTGTTGTCCCTGCCTCTTGGATTTTATTCTTATATGGTACTTATTGCAGTCTCATAGTATTATTTTTTGGAACAGAATCTGTGCATGGATACATGTTTGTTTACTTTAGCTCTATATGATCTAAACTAATGCTACGTTGACTTGTTAATATGTAGAGTGGTAATGTTTATTCATTCATTATTCTGTAACTTATTTTGTGCATAACAATTTTCTGATTCTTGGATTGTGCTGAAAACGACCATAATGCCATATTTTATTTAAAATTATTGTTCTGGTCTTGAAATCGTAGTTAGGACATTTTGCATTGAAAAGCAACTAAAAAACCACCATACTTTTACCTGCAGAGCTGGTCCAAACATGGGTTGCCTTTGAATAAAGATCAGAAGTTAGGTCTGGAATGCTTGATGCTTCTTTTGAAATGTTTGAAAATCATGGAAAATGCCACGTTTCTAAGTAAAGAGAACCAGGTACTTTTAGATTAATGTGGCTTGTTGTTTTGGTTCTCCTTACAATGTCTTTAAGGTTGGCTGCTAGAACTGGAGCTGTCAGTAGATGCTGAATTATTGAGTTATTTATGTTTTGTTTTCTCTTTGTTATGTAGAGTCATTTGCTTGAACTGAAAGGAGAAGTGGATTTCCATTGCTTCCAGTTTTCTTTTACGAAACTGACTATAAGCATTATCAAGATCCTATCAGGTGACTACATTTCTTTCTATTTTTTTCCATTTCCAGTTTTCCTTTAAGAAAGATTAAACCTGACTTGCATTCTGAGGACTGCTGGCATTGATTTTTAGGTCTTTATCTTCTTAAAACATCTTCTTCGACCTCCTTTGATGGAAAGCCTAGTAGTGTCTCTGATGGGAGCGATCGTGCATCTGATATGCTTTCTTCTGTGGACTACAATGGTGCTCATTTTCCCGAATGTTTCTATAATTTTGTCATACTCTTGCTGCCTCCCTCTCTCTTCTCACGCTGGATCATTTCTTTTTAATTTGCAGTAGAAAGCAATGAGCTTGTTCCTATAAGTTCCTCCTCACATTGCTGTGGTGAAGAGAGCATCTCTGCATGTGGTGTCAGTGGGTCTCAGAGGTCAACCACGCGATTACGTCTTCCTGCTGGCATGTCTGAAAGTACTACATTAATGGATGATGCTTGTCCACTAAAAGTGAGAATTCGATCTTCAATGTCTAGCTCATGTAGTGACACACCAAGGAATCATAGTAATGGATCATCTTTAATTAGTACTGACTTGAAGAAAAGATTTGGACTTGTTGAGAGGTCTACTTTAAGAAAAGATTCTACATGTGAACTGTTGGAAGACAGCCAAGATCCTTTCGCATTTGATGAAGATGAATTTCTGCCCTCAAAGTGGGAACTTCTACATGGTAGACCAAAGAAATCTAGGAACCGAAATAGTCTGAAAGTGTCTAGAGAGCTTGGAAAAAAATGCCAGTATCAATTAATGAGCCAAGAAGAAACAAGTAACGGTCACCATTGCAAACTAACATCAAATAAGTTGAAAAATCAGCAATTTCCACAAAACTCAGGTTGCAGTGCCACTGATGAAGAATGTTCGAGCCTAGTGGAAGACTGTCTTCTAACTGCTGTTAAAGTATTTTTCTTGCCAGCATTGGTTTCATCATACTTCACTTTTCCTCGGTAATTGACATGATTTTTTGGCAGGTTCTTATGAACTTGACAAATGACAACCCAATCGGGTGTCAACAAATTGCTGCCTGTGGTGGACTGGAGACTATGTCTTCACTGATTGCTGGCCACTTCCCTTCATTCAGCTCACCTTTATCTTTCTCAAATGTGATGAAAGATGAAACTTCAACTATTTTGCGAGAGAATCAGACTGAAATTCATCTCAATGACCAAGAATTAGATTTCCTTGTTGCTATATTGGGCTTGCTTGTGAACTTGGTGGAGAAGGATGGGGATAACAGGTTAGTTTCACTTTTAATAATCTATCACTCATATACCTTCCTAGTTTCTGAAATTGGTCGTTACAAACATACAGCATGTTGTCTGATTTTCGAACATTTTGGTTTTTGTAGATTTATTGTTTGTTTGTGCCCCATTTCCTTATTATTATGTGTTAGAAAGATGTTATTCCTTGCGCAATGTTCTGTCTCTCCTATTTGCTTTATCCAAATTCTCCATTTAGAAACCTCATCTGTGATGATTTGTCTTAGTCTTTCTTCATGGTAATTGGGACTAGGGATGGCAATGCGGTTGTTTTTGTGGTGGGGGCTTGGGGTCGGGCTTCAAGCCAGCCCCACAGACCGAAGCCCAGCCTGTAGCTTGGTCAAAATGTGCCTGTCCCATTGACTTGGGGTCAGGCTTCCTGTTCATCCCTAATTGGGACTCTTTTTTTGGATTTAACAGTTTGAGTCTTCCTGGAAGCATTTCCTGATATTTACCTGGATATTTCTTGCATTTTCTAACGCAATTACTATTTTAAACTTAATGAATGGTGGCCTGCAGATCTAGGCTTGCTACAGCAAGTGTTTCGATACCTAACTCAGAAGGGTCAGAAAACGAGAGTCACAGGGATGTGATTCCGCTGTTGTGTTCTATCTTTTTGGCCAACCAAGGAGCAGGTGATGCCTCTGCTGAGGAGAACTTGCTGCCATGGGTGAGTTGCTTTCCTTTTCTCGTTTTTTCATTTAATGTCTCTACAAATCTATGCATATACATACTTGTGCATCTTTGGTTGCTTAAAGATTAGTTATAATGGTCCCCAAGAGCATTAGAAATTCAGCTGGAGCAAGTGAAGCTATGCTGACTAAAGACAATGTTATTGCTTTGTGCAGAATGATGAGGCAGCTGTTCTACAAGGAGAGAAAGAAGCTGAGAAGATGATTGTAGAAGCTTATGCAGCGTTGCTGCTTGCATTTCTTTCTACTGAAAGGTTTCGTAACTTTCCCCCTTCTTTGACCTTTTCTGTCTTGTTAACCATAGTAATCTTTTGCAGTTTTCACTTGTTTTTCCCTATCCAATGACAGTGGGAGCATTCGCAGTTCAATCGCTGGTTACCTCCCAAATCACAACCTGGCGATTCTTGTGCCTGTGTTAGAGAGATTTGTGGTAAGTGTTGTAGGTTGTTTGTCTTGCTTGTATTATTCTTAAAAAGCATTTGCATTCATATGCAAAGATCCAATGCTCGTTGCTTTTAAGCCTTTCGAATTAAAATGCCTCCGCTTGAAATGAGTTTGATTTGATATCGGCAGGTCTTCGGGTTTCATGCTCAGCCTACATCAGAAATATCAGCTAACTTCGATAACTGATATATTGTTTGTTTTGTGCAGGCATTTCATTTGAACTTAAACATGATTACACCAGAGACTCATAAAATGGTGAACGAAGTTATTGAATCATGTAGGATGCCATGAATGATTGAAGAACTCAAGTTTTGTATAGTCCTTGCTCTCCATTCGGATCATCTTCTGTTGCACACGACGACTTTAACCTGCTGCACCGCATTGGTGTGTCGAAGCATGCTTACAACATAGTCGGGTTGGCATTCAATTTTTTGTTTTATTTTCCTTTTTTCCCCTTCTTTTCAATATATTATTCTTTCTGTACGGATCAAGTAGAGTTTCTTTGTATACAGAAATTATAGCAGAATCATAGTGTATTTCTTTTCCTTTAGCTTTTCAATATCCTGTGTCAATTAAATAATATGTTTCTTTTTTTTTTTTGGGAAGGAAATAAATTGTATTAATAGCTAATCAGAGTTTATATGGAATGCGTAAAATTATTAACAAAAATCAAGACTATTAGAGCGGCACTGTATAGTAACATGTTTAAGATCATGGTAGCTTATTAGAAGGATCAATTTGATTTTAAACGTGGAAAAAGTGTCGAGCTTTGTTTTTTAACCATTAGCAATTTTTTGATTTCTCTAGTATTGCATTCACTTATTTGTTTTAAAGAGTTGAACTTGTCCTCGTTAACTGATTCTTTTCTCACCTAGATTATAAACCAAGCTTCTAAGGATTTATATAAAAGTTTTTCATCTTTATGTCTTGGAGCAATTGGTAAAGTTATTCCTTTGTGACTAGAAGGTCACAATTTCGAGTCACGAAAATAGAGATGGCAACGGACTGGGTTAGGCCGGGCCGAGCTCGCGGGTTGGCTTGTGGTCCTCACGCGTCAGTGACTGCCGCCCTGGCCACGAGTTGACCGGCCTGTGGCTTGCCCATGGGC
>JAOQMM010000002.1:15346489-15366323 GCA_027563515.1 Erythroxylum platyclados
CCGATCTTTAATTATTAATAAGAATTTATGAATTATATATTTAATTATTTAAAATTATGAATAATTTAATTTATTTTTATAATTAACTTAAATATAAAATAAAATAATTTTAATTTATAATTATTAAGAAATATAATTTAAATTTTAAAATATATGAAAATATTAAATAAAATTTACTTTAATAATTAAAAATACACTATTTTAGTAAAATATTTAATTTTTACTGATAAAACATAATTTTTCTTTAAATTTTATCTATTATATAATTATTATCAGTAATAAAAATATAACTACATTTACATTAACAATCAAACAAAATTTTGTTTTTATTTAAAAAATATAAACTAAAAACATAAAACTAAAACTAAAAACACAATAGAAAAACATAAGGGAAATCAAACCATCCCTTAGTAAAGTATTCTCTGCCAAGGAATTTAAGCTCATTCTTACTAGTGACAAGGCTCCCCTGTTCATTGTATAACTTGGAGATTATGTTACAATTCCTCATAGCAAACAATGATCTATGAAAGAACTTGGAGTTTGAATCTCCTTCTTTCAACCATAACACTCTTGATTTTTGTATAAGAAGGAAGGAGAGAGCTTATAGTTCCCTCACTTAATTGACCAAGGCTTGTTTCTCCTTGATCTTAAGTGTAATATCATTAGAACAATCATAGAGATTATCCTGACATTGCTTAAATGCTTCTTTAGCTCGATCAATACCTTTATGAGTGTCCTTATGCAGGCTTAGTTGAAGGGCTTTAAGTTTGTGTTTTATTCCCATCATCTTTTTATGAAATTAATAAGAGGCATAACCATTCACTCGTAGATTTAAACCCTTGGTTACTGTATCTTGGAACCCAACCACTTCATTAAGGTTGTTAAAAAACCTAAATGGGGAAGGCCTTAAAATTTGGTACATGTCATTAGGCATATACAAATTAAATCCTTATTTTATTAATCAATTTAGATAGAGTAAATAAGATTCGATTCTACGAGGAAACTTAATTTACTAATTTAATTTATTAATTACAAATCTTTTAAAAGAAACAATTATATTCTAGCAATTTCGCTTATACGAAAAGAATTCTGAAATAAAATATAAACACATAACATCCTCTTTAATTCACGTAAATAAGATACAATATCAAAACGTAAAATAAACTTAAATACATTTTTAGCACAATCAATATTCAAAAGCTAAAAATTAGTTTCTTTGTCAAAAAGCCATGATCATCAAAAAATATATGTATATATTGTTGGAATTTTTGTAGCGATGATACCTAGTTATATAAATCCTCACATATAAGTTTAACTTTATTAATGAGCTGAAATTAGGAAAAATTCGAAAAGCATAACTATTGTAATAACAAAACCTATAAATTTAGCTAAGCTAATACGTATATACAAACTGAGTTGGGGGAGGGGGTTTGACATTTAATATGAATCAAATTAAATCTAGAAATCAAAGAAATAAAACATAAATCTAACTTAATATTTACAAACGAACAAACATGTTTTAAACTTAGTTTACTCATACAATTTCAACATATATGAGGAAATATAAGACATTAAACAAATTAAATACAGAAAACCAACTAACTAATTCCTAGCTATCCTTTTTCACTCTTTATAATTGAACCAACTTAACTCAAGCATCAAATTCACATTAAGCACAAGGGAACACAATCAACAACTGAAATTTGTCTAGCAAACGTTGGAATTCCAGTAATTGCATAAATGTTAAATCCAATGTTATGAATACTATATCGATATTGGTATCGGATTTGGTTCTGTTATGGTACGGTACTGTACCGGTACCGGTTAATATCGGGTACCGTTTTGGATAATTTTTAAAATTTATAATATAGTTCCTAATTTTTTTTAAATTGCAATATAGTCCAAATTTATGGTCTTCCAACAAAAAAATCCCTATCATGAAAAATCATAATTCATTAAATTTTGTACATATACATTCATCAACAAGTATATTTTAGATTTTTTTGGTTGAAAAATTATAGTATATTAATGAAATTGGGCGGTAAGTTTGATTTCAAATACTTTAAGGAAGAGTATTCCAAGCATCACAGACACATGTTTCCAAAAGAAACCTGACCAAGATATCATGAAAATTTCAAATGCTTTAAAGAAAAGTAATCCAAGCATCACAGACACGTATTTCAAAAGAAAACTTACCTAGATATGATGAAAAGCATTTTTCCAAAACTTTCTTTAATTTTCTCCTCTTTTAGTCCCAGGGTACGTCCTCCATTTCTCTCAAGAGAATAAAGCTTCCAACTTCAAGTCTTCAAATCAAATGGGTCGGCTACACAATAGAAACTGCCTTGAGCCATCCCACTTTGCTTCCTCTTACAGCCTACTTTCTCTTGGTGTTCCCATATGTGCCACTTTGTTGTCTCTCACTACTTACTTCTCTGCAACATGTGTGTTCCAATATGTGGAGATACGTGGTGCGATGGTCGGTGATGATTGGCATGGACAGTCGCCGGAGAGTAAGAGGAGAGTCGCCGCTGGAGAGGAAAACCAAGAGAGAGAAGGTGGCAAAAGCAGATACTTGAGGTGGGGGAGGGTGTGAATTAATTATTTTTTTTGTAAAATGGCCCCCCAATTTTTAAAATTTACAGTACCAGCTGGTATTTAAAATACTGATCAGTACCGACCGGTATCAACGACCAGTACCCTTAAAATAAAGTGATGATTATTTAAAACAAGTAGCACAAGTAAAGAAATATAGACATGTATTAAGTTTGTTTTGTTTATGAATTGCAATGGAAATTTCAAGATTACCAAACACATTCTTTTATATCTTCATTTGTGAGTTAAATAAGTTTTGCATTATCTAATTTTAAAATTTTTTATAATGGTTAGAAGCATTCCTTGTTAACTTTAACTCTCTTCGTTAAACTTGGTATAAAAAAAATAGGATAAGAAATGCCCTAGTACTAAACAAAAGAGCGTAAAGTTGTCTATATCACTTCTCATTAATGATAGTTAAATAAGGCATGTACAAAGAAACCACATTTTTTGAATTATCCTTAAATGTTTCCTTAGTTTTACATGGCATCATAAAAGTAACTTATTATCAACTTTTATAACTATCAGCTGGATGGAGTATCCTCACCAAAGGCTCAAAAATTGGAATAATAAACTTATATTGAGACCAAAATTCATGATTCTTAAATATAAATTATGGAAACTTCAAATCTAGCACTAGGCATAAAGTGTTAAGATACAATTCATTTATCACTTATAAATATTTGTCTAACCTCCTTCTTTAATTAAATAAAATACTAAAGTGATAAGAAATGAATTATATCTTATAACGGTAGGAAGATAGAAATTCCTACCATTTGTAAAATCTTTCCTCATCAAATTTACAACACATGCACAATTATAAATAAACTTAGTAATATTTTTACTTGTTGCATGATTTTATCAATGATAGGAAATCATTTACTATCTCCTACATTTTTTAGCATTATGCTAATACAATATGAACTATAAGGAATCCAATAAAAAGAATTTTACCTCTTTTGCAACTTTTTCTAGGATGCTTTATGAAAGCCATCATCTTTAGTGATGAATTGTACAATATTCTTAATCTCAACTTCATTCACAACTTTGTCAAAAATATCTAATAGAATATTAGCATTTTTTATAAGGTTCAATGTATCAATCGACTTAAAACATATTGATCTATTAACATAATAAATCAAAGAAATCATAATTGATTTGTGTCTCCTATTTGTCTAACTATTACACATGATTAAATACCTATATGTTGCCTAACTCTTTCTTCTTTCATCCAAATAACTTTTTATTTCAATGACATAATTCCTAAAAGGATTACCTCTATGGTCATCACTTGAAAGAGTTTTAAATGCTAGACCATCATAGTTAATAACATCCACCTTAGGACGATAGTAGTAAGATTAGGCAGCATTCAATGACACACTAACATCGTACCACCATTTAGTCATTACCATTTTTACATTGTGAACTATTTGTTTGGCTTGTAATGCAATATGGATGGAAGGTTAAGCTTTAGGACTTGCTTGTGAAGAAAAAAAAGTTAAATAATTATCTTCTTCTCTTTCTCCCATCAATGGGAAGTGCACTAACACCTTGTTCTTGTATAGACATGTTATCTTAGGTATTATCAATAACATCATCACTAATGTCAAATGAATTGCCACTACTAATTTTTTAGTTAATTCTTTGCCTTCTTTTTTTTTTCATTCATATGTTATTCAAGTAAAATTTTCATTTACTATTTAACATTATGATTAACATTTTTACATGGTTTCGTATTACCACTGACCACAACTAAATATTTTTTAACCTAGTGATTTCCTTGCTTTTTAAATGCTTATCACAATATAAACATATAATGTGGTTACTTATATTATAGACCAATTTTAGATGAATCTAACTAGATCATCAAGTTTTCCTAAAAAGGCTATAATTTTAGGAGCACTTAAACTTCCCTCTATTTATCTATAAAATAAATGTAAGCATATGAAATTAATGTTTATAAAAATAAAAATATTGTCATATGCTTAATTATAATGTGTTTATTGATCAATTAGTGGCTTGCTTAGTTAGTTTGTGTTTCTAACTTATTTGTAAGCTATGGTATTTATAACAACTAAGAGGGTTTAATTTTCTTTTAACTTATTGTGAGTTATGAATTTAATCCAAAATTGTATTAATGTATTTAACCTTTGTTCTAATTTTCTTTTTTTATGAAATTAATAAAATATAGAAACAAAGTCGAATCCATATGAATAATTTTATAAACTAAAATAATGCACAAAAAAGCAGACAAGTTATGGTTCACTTGAAAAAGATACAAGTTCATATATGCAAATCATCACAAACCTCATTCACTTATAAGCTCATAATTTCTTCATAGTTTTCCTGATCCACCAGAAGTTTTATAAGTAAAATATAAAAAAAAACATTGACATCGGAACCAAATGAAAGATGATTTAAGTTTCATACAAGAAGACAGAAATAAATATTTGACAGTGTCGAGATCAATGTGATAACCATAATTCACTTTTTAAATAAGCCATTGGGACTCAAATATCTATTGTACTACTATGCTATATTCCACTAGTAAACCCTTCAAAATATGATAAAATATAAAAAAAATAAAAATATCAAAATAGTGATAAAATATAAAAAACAATAAAAATATCCAAATAGTAGATCCAAATTCTAAAGATTTATTTGCGCTTATACAGCCAACCATTTTTGGAGATGATTAAAAGGCAATGAGTATTGAGTAATGTGACATTTTGAGGCAAAGCATTAGCCTTTTTATTGAAAATAGAATTTTCAAGTAGAAAAATAAAAGTGGAAAAGAATAATCTTATTAGAGTTATGGTGAAGGAGAAGATTTAGTGATGGGTGCTACAATAGAGAGAGAGAGAAAGAGAGACTATTGAAACTAATACAATTTAAAGTGAAACTATTAAATACAATAGGACGATTGAGAGTAAATGTAAAGTGAAACTATTGGGACTAGCACAGTTAGAAATAGACATATTTGTTAAGCAATATTTGTCAATGATATTGAGTATTTATTTAAAAGAAGGATCCCTATAGCAATCATTATCACTTGCTATGTCATTTTTAAATCTTGAGATAAGAGTAGTAAGTACTTTAAATTTGAAAAAAAACAAAAAATAAAGTTTGAGAAAAGTGGAAGTTTGGGATAAACAAGAATAAGAAAAATTAGAATGTCCAAAATAATAATGATGTAAAATAAATAATTAATAAAATTTAGAAATATTTTTATTTTTTAAATTAACTCTAATTCATTTGTATGCTAATATAGAATAGAGTCTTAATTACATGACACTCCACACTAATAAGATTAATGATAAAGTAAACAAGAGGTTATATTTTCAATAAATTAAACCTTAAAGTATTTGTTTAATTTAATTTGTAGTTCTGATTATTATTGCCATTAAGTTTGCTAATAGTATTAATACGTAAGACAATTAATTTCTTGTACTTTTTATATTTTTTAAAAATATATAAAAATTAATTTATTGAATGAATTAACTTTTATTTATAATTTTTGATATATTACTTTTAAATTAATTATTTATAAAAATATGAATTATAAGAAGAGATAAAAATTTTGATTTTTTTGATTTATTAGTCGCCTGTGACATGATTTCTCATCATAGCGCACCGGTTATTTGATTAGAAGTCGCATCTGTTGTAACCAACCCGGATTGCTTTTAACGCCGTTAGTCCACTGCAACTATCTCTCTCTCTCTCCCCCAACTTGCAGTTTGATTTTAGATCCAAACCCTAATTTTACTTCATCCAAGCTCAATCACTCACCCGATTTCTAAGCATTGAAGCGTTTACTACACAGGAAGTAGTTTGAAACGGAGAAGTTCTTATCTGTAAGATCTTTTTTTTTTTTATGAAACTGTTGGTTTTGTTATTTAATCTTAATTCGTTTGGCTTTCGTGGTGAATTAGATCTTCTGGGTACTGACTTTTTCTTATGCTAATGGATTTTGGTCTTAACGTGCGTTTGGTGGCCAAAATTAGGCTTTGTAATGTTAAAAAGTTATGCGTATAACGTGACTTTGTTGGAAAGATTAGGCTTTGACACTCAAAAGGTTTAAACTTTCTGATAATCAAAAACCAAATCCAGCAAAGACAGTGAGAGGGGATTATAGGATAAAGGAACAAAAAGGGTCGCGGGATTGGGGATCAAAAGAAAGACCCACCTCCCTGTGGTGGCTGCAGGTTATAGATTCTGAAAGATTTGAACTGTATTAGATGTACATTTTATTCGAAGTTTGAAATTTTCTGCTCTTATGGAGCTTCGAAAATGTAGGTAGATAGCTTGGAAGAAAGTTTTCCGTGGCTAAAAGTTCAACCAAAAGCTTATGATTTTACCCTTTTCTTAATATTAGGCCAATAATAACTGTTTGATATTTGAATTTGGTGAGCGATTTCTTTCTATTGTTTTTAAAAGTTGGAAGTACTTCAAGCTGTTTGCAGTTAATGAATTAGTTTAACTGATGTTTGGATGCTTGTCCAGGAGGGTACTGGAAATTACCATAGTGTGTAACAGAGCATGGCGGATTTAGAGAATTTGCTTCTGGAGGCAGCAGGAAGGACCAACAGAGGAAGAAACCGAAATTCACTTTCAACATCTAAAAAGCCACATGATGATTCGTATTCTGATGGTGGTAGTGACTCCAGGGATGATGATTCGGATGATGGTCGTGGCTATGCAAGCAGGAAGCCATCTGGATCACAGGTTCCTTTGAAGAAGAGGCTGGATCCTAGTGAAAGAGATGATGATCAGGGTAACCAGGAAGGAGGTGACTATGATGATGGTCGTTCTGATCGTGAACATGATACAAGCGATGAATCTGATGTAGGTGATGATCTTTACAAGGATGAAGATGATCGGCAGAAGCTTTTAGAGATGACTGAACTTGAAAGGGAGATGATATTGTCGGAACGGGCAGATAGGAAAGGTGATAAAAGTTTAACAGAGAGGATTAGATTAAAACGTGATAGTGAGAGGACCACCAGGTCCAGAAAAGAGGCTGCACTTGTTCCACCATCTCGTGGAATGCGCTCATCTACTAGATCTGCTGACAGAGCTGCCGCTAAAGATGATGCTTTGAATGAATTGAGAGCTAAAAGGCTAAAGCAACAAGATCCAGAGGCTCACCGTAAGTTGAGGGATGCATCTAGACTATCTTCAAGCACACGGGGTTTCTCATCTATGAAAAGAAAACATGTTACTTCTGCAAGTCTTAGCAGCTCAAGTCAGAGTGAGAGTGAGAGTAGGTCTCATAGTGACGATGAAGGGTCTACAGGTGATGGTGGAATGGGGGACAGTGATGATGACAGGGGGCCTGAGTCAGAGAGGCCAACATATGAGGAGATAAGAGAAATTACAATCCGTAGGTCAAAACTTGCTAAATGGTTGATGGAGCCATGGTTTGAGGAGTTGATTGTAGGTTGCTTTGTGAGGGTTGGTATTGGGAGGTCGAAGGCTGGTCCTATCTACAGACTCTGTTTGGTCCGAAATGTTGATGCAGCTGACCCTGACCGACCATACAAGCTGGAGAACAAGTCAACGTTCAAATATCTGAATGTGATTTGGGGCAATGAAAGCTCTGCTGCCAGGTGGCAGATGGCTATGGTTTCAGACTCAGGCCCAACTGAGGAAGAGTACAAACAGTGGGTTAGGGAGGTAGAGCGTAGTTGTGGCCGAATGCCAAGCAAACAGGATATCTTGGAAAAGAAGGAAGCAATAAAGAAGACAAATACATTTGTCTATTCGGCAGCCACCGTGAAGCAGATGTTGCAGGAGAAAAAGTCAGCTTCGACAAGGCCATTAAACGTTGCTGCAGAGAAGGATCGGCTAAGGAGGGAGCTGGAAATTGCACAGTTCAAGCATGATGAGGCAGAAGTGGAGAGGATTAAGGCAAGAATTCAGCAACTGGATGCTTCTAGGCAAGCTAAGGAGGTGGATGCTAAGGCTATTAGGTTGGCAGAGATGAACAGAAAGAACCGAGTTGAGAACTTTAAAAATGCTTCAGAACTGAAACCAGTTAATACTAGTCTGAAAGCTGGGGAGGCTGGCTATGATCCCTTTTCGAGGAGATGGACTAGGTCAAGGAATTACTATGCATCAAAGCCTGCTGGAGGAGATGTGGCTGTGGAGGCGAATGGCAAAATTGCAAATACTGATGGAGGAACAACAGGTGTTAGGCGAGAGATGGGCGTGGCTGCTACAGCAGCAGCGTTGGAAGCTGCAGCTGATGCTGGGAAGTTAGTTGATACAAGTGCTCCAGTGGATCAAGGCACCGAATCAAACATGCTTCACAATTTTGACCTTCCAATCTCCTTGACTTCACTTCAAAAATTTGGTGGACCACAAGGAGCTCAGGCAGGGTTCATGGCAAGAAAACAGAGGATTGAAGCAACTGTTGGATGTCGCGTCCCAGAGAACGATGGGCGAAGACATGCTTTAACCTTAACAGTTAGTGACTATAAAAGAAGAAGGGGGCTTCTCTGAGATTTGATATTAGCTATAGTGCATATAGGATCTCTCCAAGGGAATCTGATAGGGCTAATGGGGGGTGCTGAGGAGTGGAATTTATGTTAAAAACTATGGTGTTATTAATACGTACTTTTGTTTAATTTTTGAAGTTTTGACTTGGGAAGATGTAAAATTGCGGATGAGATGATTGATGCAGAGAAATCTCATGGCTGCTACTAATAGGCAGTATCTGTCTTCCTAGGACTGGGCAGGATTAGGTGCTCCCTGTAATTCACCTTTCTTGTGTCCTGTCCTGTTCAGTCCCCCAAACTATAATGGAAGAGCTGAAGAGGTGTTAGAGATTCAAAAAGAAGAAGGCAACGGGAATTGATTTATCGAATATTTGTGCTTACATTCACTTTGATTCTCATATTATGTAAAGTATTACCAAATTGTTCTTCCGAAGTTTACCATGCATACCAATTTCTCATTGAAGTGAAAGGTCTGCATGGGACACCCTTGTCAAATTTAACACACTGCCTAATAATAGGTGGTATGTATTCCTAGTAATTATCGGTATCCCTTGAACAACTAGTGATATTTATTTAGGATGCTTTTGATGAGTATTATTTTTTAAATCAAAATTTCACACATCACATTGGCTATTAATTTCTTATAATGCTATATTGGTTTAACAATGAATTCCTTCATGGTAATTGTAAATTAGTATGCCCTGTATCAAAGTGGAGGCAAGTCAGTTACTAACAGTCCTGAGCTTTTATTCCACAAATGTATGCATTTATAAGTCATTAACTATATAGGCAATAAGTATATAGCAACGTTATTCATATTTTTTATGTCACAAGAGTCTATATGACACATATAGAAGACTTTTATGTCACAGATGGAAATTTCATTATACTAGGATTATATGACACATAAGAGTTTAACAATAAATCAGAAGCATAAGGGAAATTTTTTAAATCTATCTTTAATATCTCATCTTAATAAAAAGCAAAATTGTAAGAAGATTAACATCTTAGCACAACGCATCTTATGAATTTATTGTAATTTTAACATTTCAAGATCAAAAGTTTAAAATTATGAATAGGAGGCTTGAGAAACAAAAGATGGGCTTCATTAATGAATAGATTCACCTATGGCAGACAAAGAAATCGAGGGAAAATAACTAACCTTCCACTTTTATCAAATTTCATCTCATCCAAACCAAATGAACCACAACACGAGTTAGGAGTTACATGCTTGTTAAACATATGCATTGTTTGAAGTTCAGCTTGAAAAAAGCCAAATCCACGTTGTTCATTCTCTGGATTATAATATATGTTTCTTCTCCAATTTTCAAACGTGAACTTCAACCTCTTCGGCTCTGACTTTTTGCGAGTGTTTCTGGTTTTGAGCATTTTCTCTCCTTGTTTTTTGAGCATTTTTCCCTCTCCGCCATTGAAAGTCTCCTTCCCCCACCATTCCCCTCTGTCTCTCTCTCTCTCTCTCTCCTTCCTTCATGTTAAACATTTCATGAAGACCCAAATGACAAAAGCGACAACTGTCATTAACATCATGTCTCCAATCGAAAGAGCTTGTCAGAGCTGCCTTGTACTTGTACACTGCCTGCAAAACATTAAAAGCTCCATCTTTGCTTTTCTGTTTTGCTTGCCCACTTCACTACTTGCTCTTGTGCTGCTTCTCCTCTTAGCCTACAATGGCTTTTCTGTCTTCTACATTCAGGTTCCTTTTCCCGCCAAATCTCCACCGGAACCGGCGGGTTTGTCGTCGGAAAAGTTGCCCGAAAAGTCCCTGAAAAAACTCTCATCTTCACTCTTGTATGTGGTGAAGGAAGACAACTTGCGACCAATTCTGAAGACCCAGTTGGCTCTTTTGCAAGAAAGAACCATTTCAATGGGGCCTACCAACCATTCTTCCGCCTTGAGGCCAAGGAAGGTGAAGCAACGTAGAGCTGTGATCAAGTTGTTGCGCGTTGAAGCCCAATCAAAGCGGTTTTCTAGAAGACTCAGAGATTTTATTGAAAATTCAGAGTGTAAAATTCGGTTCTTTATGACTTGGATTTCTTCTTTAGAGTCATTTGGTGATAGGGAGTTGTTGTCCATTGAGAGCTTGTTTAAATCTCACCCAAATGCTTGTTTGGTCGTTGTTTCCGATTCCTTGGCTTCTAAAAGAGGCAGGCTTGTCTTCAAACCGTTTATGGATAAAAGATTGAGAGTTACTACAATTAAGCCTGATTATGATTACATATTCGAGGGTACGCCAGCAGAATCTTGGTTCAAAAGGCTAAAGATAGGAAGCGTTGACCCCGGTGAAGTTTCACTGGGACAAAACCTCTCCAATTTGTTAAGGCTTGCTTTGTTGTACAAGTTTGGCGGCGTTTACATGGACACTGATGTGGTTGTTTTAAGGAGTTTTTGCAACATAACAAATGCTATAGGGGCTCAGAACATCGATCTTCAAACTGGAAATTGGAGCAGACTGAACAATGCAGTACTGATTTTCGACAAGGGACATCCATTACTTTTCAAGTTCATTGAAGAATTTGCACTCACTTTTGATGGGAACAAGTGGGGCCACAATGGCCCTTATCTAGTTTCACGAGTCGTTTCAAGAGTAAACGGGAGGCCTGGGTTCAATAACTTCACCGTGTTGCCTCCATCAGCATTTTATCCAGTGAACTGGAGCAGAATTCGAGGTCTCTTCGCAAGTCCCAGAAGTAAGCTCCACTCAAAATGGATTCATAGAAAGCTGGAACAGATTAGAAAGGAAAGTTTTTCCTTGCACCTATGGAACAAGCAGAGCAGGAAGATTGCAGTTGAGAAAGGAAGTATCATAAATCACATAATGCTGGATTGCTGTGTCTTCTGCAATTCTTCAAGATTGAGTTTCCGGGAGTAGAATAAGTGATTAAGCATCAGTTTGTCTTTGTTGTAAATGTATACAGGAAAAGGCCATTGCATTGCATTCATTACTTTCTGAGGAATTCATTTTCTTTTCTTCATTGAGTCTGTCTTTTTATTCTTTATTTCCTCTAAACTTCTTCGAATTACAAGCTAAAACGAAGAGAATATATTGAAGCTGTAGTTTCTCGCATCCATCTTCTATAGTTTCATCCGGTTCTGTCATGAAAAGTCCCCTGCCGCCTGCCGATGATATCATTTACCGGCTTGAAGAAATAATACAAACATAGGACCGCTTCTTCTGGTCCCTTGCGAATAATTAAAAGTTGGTTTTTGTTTAATATCTTTTGTTATCTTCTTGCCTTACGAATACCTTGAGCATCCAAAGTCGTGTAACATGTTTGTTCAATATTGGCTATAATATTATGGAAAGGCCATGATCATGATCATCTCGAAAATCATGTCAAATTGTAGTGAAAGTGATTTGTCAGCTTACATATTCAATGGACGCCTACTTCTTGCGTCACATGCATCCATTTGTTTTTTCTTTTCCTATTTCTAATTTATTTTCTTCCGTACGTCTCTTATCTTTCTTCAATACCATCGTCTTTCTTAATTCACAAGCCAACCCATCTGCTGACTTGGCTAGAATCTTCTATTCTTGAGTTTCAACTCCCAACTCTGGCAGGGAATCGTAAACGAATGCAACACAAATGATATTCAAATGAAATTCTTCATCACGATAGAACGTACGTTCACATGAAGCTATGGCATCTTCTGTTGGTTAGTCAATGGCACAAGACAGAAAATTATGGTTTTGGTACTGTCGGTGTTCTAGAAATACGAGTCATTTAACTCCGAAATAACACTTATGTTAACCAAGCACACGTTTACGCTTATGGTAGGATTTATGGGTATTAAGACGTTGAGCACAGGTAAATTATGTGAGCTACCTTTCATGAAAAGTTGGTTCAAACACGCCAACCCACTTGTTAATTGTCCCGAAAGAGAAAGGCAAGACTTTTTGGCATGGGATCAGAATCCACCTGTAAACGACAAATCCAAAGTAGAGGGAAGAATTGTTCATGAAAGGTTGAGTTGTGTGTCTGCGTAATTTGCAAGTCTTGTTTTATTATGTAATCTGTGAATTGTGTTACTGAAACTTCACTACAGCTATATGGCCGGAAGAGCATAGCATAGGCATCTAAAAACCGATTTCCTCAAGTCTCCTTTTATTCAGTACAGTGGAATAACTAGTCAATTAAGAGTTTTAAGTTTGGTGGGAGAGGAGGTTTAAACCTCCTCTACCTCTGAATCACAAAGTGAACTATTAATCTATCACTTAAAACTTGTGTCAGTATCACAAAGTGAACTATTAATTTGGGTTACGATCAGAGCATGGTGGTGTACTTTTACTCGGAAAGGAGAGGCATTTGTCTTCATGGAACTTACTAACACCCAGACAAGACGACAGCAGCTCCGATGGGTGAAAGATAAAATAGAATTTCAACATGTATGTTAATTCGGTGTAATACTTATCAACACATTTCCTATTCAGTTTACCAGCCAGATAAACTGTAATAATGGCTTTACCATGCTGTCATAACTGAAACCTGATTATCTGAGGATTCCTTATGACGTATGCCTATGGACCAAGTAAGTTGATACACTCCACCAAGACAAACATTACTGTGCTATTGTCTTCATTTCATGTTGGCCCATCATCTTCCATCTACAGGCATATGCTTCATGGTTTGAATGGCAAACCAGAAATGAATGTAATCATGGAATTACAGCAGAAGCTTTAATCAGTACTTAATTATATACCATTATACAGTTTCTTTAATTCCAGCATGTATTTGTCTGTGCAGTATACCGTAATCTTTGCAACACTCGAACACCAACTTAACGATACATGCAAATATGTTTGAGGTAAAATGCAGTTTGGAATTCAATCTCCACACTTGAACAATGACACGAGGGTATGAAAAGTCGGTAAATTTCTGAAAATGACATCAGTACTGCAATTCTAGAGTAATAATAATAGAATCTCAAGTCGGTAAATTTCTGAAAATGACATCAGTACTGCAATTCTAGATTAATAATAATAGAATCTCTTTTCGTTTGACAATGTTTTCCCCTAGAAATGCCTTTCTCATTTCGTAATCTATAACAACACTTAGTAAAACTCTAGCTAAAATACAAGATCGGAAAAATTTAATAACACGTAGCCTTACCCCTACTAAATAAAAAAGCCGTTTTTAATAGCCGCAGCTACATGTAATATAAAATAATGATAATACAAAATATAAATAAATATGTATAAATAAACATATAAAAATATGTAATGCAATATATAATACGAAACATATAAAATATGGTAACGATTAGCAATAAAAGATGAAATTAATAAATAAATACACCAACTAGAAAAAAGATAAGTACAAGAATAAATCAAATCAGTCATTACAAGAAAGTAATTAGACTAAGTAAGAAACTACTTAGGCTTAAAAAAAAAGGAGGAAAGCATTACGTAATCAAAAAAATAAGGTTAATTATAAAACAAAAGACTTAAAGAAAAATGTTTAAAAGATTTTAGAGAAATTTTCTACTACAGGTCATGTCCTCGGTAAGTCCCAATAAAATCATATCATTCTTGATCATTTCTCGTAAGTTCTTCATTTTTTCTAATTTCGTGCTCTGTACAACTCAAAAGATATCATTGTAACAACCAACTGCTTGAGATGGTTTTCAGAATAAGAAGTGCCAATCCAAAGCTTATGGGTCAGGAATCAAGTGAACTGCTCGCTGTTTCTTTCTGTACTAGGCGTTCTACATCTCCCAATTCAACACCACCTTTTTGCCAATGTCCTTCATCTTGAAAGATCATTTCAATTTGCTCCAAAGATTTACCCTTTGTTTCTGGAATACATGTGTATACAAAGTAAACAGAGAGAACGGCAAACATTGCAAAAATAAAAAAAGTTCCTCCCACCGTAATTGCATGAGACACTGAGAGGAAGGACATAGTGACCAGACCACTGCTGACCCTGCCTCCGATTGACCCAAGAGCCGATGCTTGAGCTCGAAGTCTCAAAGGGAAGAGTTCGGACGTCAAGACCCAGCAAATCGGGCCAATTCCTACAGAGAAGAAAGCTACATTTGCACAAACTGATAAAATTGCCAACCCAATTCCAAGTTTTCCATCGCTTGTAAAGGATAAAGTAAGGCTCAGAACAAGTAAGCTGATTGTCATTCCAATTGTGCTTACATAAAGCAAAGGTTTTCTACCCACTCTATCAATAAGAAAGATAGCTACCAAGATGAACATAGTCTTTGTAAATCCAACACCAACTGTTGCACCAAGAATTTGAGTGTTGCCCTTGATACCAGCATCCTTAAAGATTGTAGGGCTATAATATACTGCTGCCTCAATGCCGGTAATTTGTTGGAAGACTTGAATTCCACAACCGGCTATCATCATCCGTCGAACTGCAGGAGAGGGATTTAAAATTTCATTCCATACATCTTTAGCTTCATAATTTCCAGCATTTGCAAGCCCCGCGGCTAATTGTATCTCTGCCAATCTCTCCTCCACTTCACTTTCATTTGCATTTGTTTTTAACAGTACTAATCTTGCTTCTTCGATTCTATTCTGCATAACCAACCATCTTGGGGATTCAGGGATCACAAACAGTGCCAAAAACATAAAAATGGATGGAAGTATCCCAATACCAAGCATAATCCTCCAGTTTATATGAACTGGCAGCTCAGAGAAGGCATAATTTGAAACATATCCAAGAAGGATTCCCACATTCACAAAAATCTCAGGAAAAGAAGTAAGAGATCCTCTAGCAACAGAGGGTGATATCTCTGCAATGTACACTGGCGCAATCATCACCCCAAAGCCTATCCCTATACCTGCCAAGAGTCTGCCTATCATAAGTACTGTAAAAGAAGGAGCAAGGGCCATTATCGCTGCCCCTGATTGGAAGATAATGGCTGCAAGAGCTATCGTCCACTTCCTTCCAATGACATCAGACGTTTTTCCTCCCGCTAAACTACCCAAAAGTGAAATTATGCTTAAAATTCCAACGAGAGCTTCTTCTTGTACCAATGATATGTTGAGATCTTCCTGGATAAATATAATAGCTCCACTCATAACACCCACATCTGAAAAGTGATGAGGACAAATGACAAATCAGATTTGTAACAGTTTGTGGACACTCATTTAACCACCTTGTTTGATGGGATCACTGACTGGTAAATACACGGGCCATTTTGATGAAGTTCAGATTCCTAAAATCTGGCAACTAACCTCCTGTGGACAGTGATTAAGCCACAAGATGATAAAAAACAATGTGAACCTTCAGCATACAGCCAAGGTCCTCACCGAACAATAGTCATTTCTTCTCTCCTGCAATGACTTTACTAGATAATACTATGCCCTATATGAATTTAACTTAATTCCCAACTGAGGACATTCACTCGAGCCGCATTATATTTTATTTCCAATTGCCAACTAAAAGAGTCAGAAAATGTTGAGGGATTCACTACCCTCTGTATTATTGCCTTTATTTATAATAGAGTTATATCGATATATACAACCAGGACTCATATTTACAGAAACAGAAATCTTTTAGAATATATAACAAACCTAAAACAGAAAAAGGAATCATGTAAAACAGAATTCTGTTATAGTTTGTACAACAACTCAAAAAACAGATAAGTTAGGAATTGAAAGATTTGTTACGTGAACGTATCTTAGCACCCTCTTGCAAATTTGACAGAGAGAACTCGAGTATGTCAAGTTTGGAGCGAAGAGTAGTAAACCTCTTCGAAGAGAGAGCCTTCGTGAGAATATTAGCATATTGGTCACTGGACGGCACATAATTAACCACAAGATCACCACGCTATACTTTTTCCCGAGCAAAATGGTAGTCAATTTGAATATGCTTGGATCGTTTATGGAACACCAGGTTCATAGTCATAAATCGAGCACTTAGATTATCACAATACAACATGGGTGAATGACTTAATGGTATATGAAGTTCTCATAATAGTTGTTGTACCCAAACAATTTCTGCAGTAGCTGAGGCTAGAGCTCGATATTCAGCCTCAGTGCTTGAGCGAGCTACAACCCGTTGCTTCTTGGATGACCAACTGATTAAGCTGCTACCAAAACAAACACAATAACCCTCTGTGGAACACGAGTATTAGGGTCCCCAACCCAATCGGCGTCAAAAAAAGCCACAAGATGTGGGTTATTAGTAGGACGAAAGAATAGCCCATAATGCAACATTCCTTTTAGGTAGCGAAGAATACGCTTGACAGCCTACCAGTGATTGATGGTAAGCTTACTCAAAAATTGGCATACTCTATTTACCACATAGGAAATGTTAGGATGGGTTATTGTTGCATATTAAAGAGCACCGACGATACTTTGGTATAGACCAGGATCAGTCATGGCTTCTCCTGAAATTGTGAGTTGAGAACCACTTTCTGCTGGAGAAGAGACAGGCTTAGCATTATCCATCTTTGTCTGCTAGAGCAGATCCGTGAGATACTTAGATTAAGATAGGCAAAGACCACCAGAAAAATGTTAAACCTGAATACCAAGAAAATAGTTAAGCTCACTCGAGTCCTTTAGGGAGAAGGTTGTATTTAGGTCATGAATAAATGAATTTATGAAGTCATTGTCATTACCTGAGACCACTATGTCATTGACATACACCAGAAGGTACGTAAGTGAAGAACTGTGAGAACGAACAAATAAAGACGAATCAGAGTAACAACTGCGAAAACCATGTTGGAGAAGAAAGTCCTTCAACTTAGTGAACTAGGCCCTTGGTGCATGCTTAAAACCGTATAAAGCCTTCTTTAGACAGCAAACATGATTAGGAAATCGGGGGTTCACAAAACCTTGTGGTTGTTCAATAAAAATTGTCTTCGAAAGCTCACCATTAAGGAAAGCATTATTAACGTCTAGTTGTTTCAAAGACCAACCATATTTAAGAGCAATAGAAAGTACCAGATGAATAGTTGTGGGTTTAACCACTAGATTGAAAGTTTCAAAATAATCAACACCCTCCTCTTGATCAAAACCCCGAACAACATAACGTGTTTTGTACCGCTCGATTGAACCGTCTGCAAGCCGTTTAATCTTATAAACCCATTTTCCTTTGATGATATTGACATTGGGTGGGCGTGGCACTAAGTCCCATGTGTCATTTTGCAGAAGAGCCTGATATTCTGTTTCTATGGCAGCACACCACTGAGAAATTTTAGAAGCCTTGGTAAAGCACGATGGCTCTTGTTCTGTAGGAATAGTAAGAGGAAGAGGGTATTTTGTAACTGTGAGAGCTTTATAATCGGGGCATCTAAGAGGTTTTAAGGATTGAGTATGGGATCAGGTAGTCATGGAATGGGAACTATTGTTTGAGGGTTAGAGATATTTAAGATGGGGTGGTAGACAGCTGGGAGAAGAGTTTATAGAGGAGGTAGAAGATGGGGAACAGCTGGGAGATGTAGTAGGTGAAATGGATAGATTATTGGGCTTCGTCTCATGAAAACAAGCGTTGTTGCTCAGGAAAAGCTGGAACGGCGTGTGGAGAGGCCAAGAGTTGTGCTTCTGATTGTAATTCTAGCTTAGTACACTCAAATTCTAAAAGTTCTTGCAAGGGTTCATCAGCTCAGAATCATGATAGGTGCACAGGTGCTCGAGGGGCTCGTGAAGTAAAGCACCATAACGACGATCATGGTTGTTGCAACACAGAAGAAGTTAAAAGTCATGATAGGCATGGTTGTTCAAGCTTGTGCGGCAAAAAAGAGCTTGAAAACTCGGCAGAGAAGTGTACGCATGTTAAAGATAGCTTGCATGAGAAAAAACACAGCCGCCACCACCACCACCATCACAATCACCATGACCACCACGACCACCACCACCATCACAACCACCAGGAACACCATCAACACAGCTTTCACCACCACCACACGCATGGTGAAACTGTTAGTCACCATGGCATTCCTGAATCTTCAAACCACTCATTGGATTTGGAAAACAATGGAAGAAGCACAATACATAAGTCTAGTTGCCAATCCAGCCACTGCCGTAAAAACTCCGCTAAATCCCATTGCGGCAGTGTATCACACAAGGACGTTGTTCAATCTAACAGCAATTCTGAACATCAAAATTTGGAGCTGAATAGTATTTCCAAGAACTGTTGTAAAGCCTCAAGTGAACTAGACAAATGTGAAACCAAGGCAGCGCATGCTTGCAAGAGTTTGGAGAGGAGAGAAGGTGGTGGTTGCTGCAAAAGCTACATGAAAGAATGTTGCAGCAAGTATGGACAGTTTGGAAATGGATTTGGTGCGGGTTTATCTGAGATCGTCACCGAATAGATTTACATAGTTAGATCATCAAATTGTCAATTATGAAATATTTACGAAGATAGCTAGGAAATTTTGGAGAAACTGCAAATGGGATTATCCAAAAACCAGAACCAATGCATGAAATGCCAATGTATAACTCAATATCTACGCATATAGCTTGATGCTGCTACTAAAGTAAAAAAAAAAAAGAGATAATGAAGAACTGGGTTTTCTTTCACTTAATTAGGGTGAATCAAAGGTGAAGAAACTGTGGAATTTAGGAGGATATTATAATATTAGTTCCTCTATATATACTAGCAATTTACAATAAATTCAGACAACATATTGCAGGACATCGGTGAAACAAAAGTAAAAGTTCACAAACTTCGTCCAAAACTATAGGTGCTGCTAAATTTTCTGTAGGACATGACATAGACACCTTCCAATAACCTTAAATCATTGTTCAATTTTCTCTT
>JAOQMM010000002.1:15387024-15398315 GCA_027563515.1 Erythroxylum platyclados
GACAATGATAAACGATGTCTTCATTCCTGTCCTGAAGTATGATCCTGAGATTGAGATGTGGCAAGGAATATTTTAGAAAAGAGAAAAGTTTCATTCCTGGTTGGATATTCGCAACAGCTTCCCTTCTTGGTGAAGGAAGCCCAAAAACCCCATACCTGAAACACTCGGGCTTCGTTCTTCCGTTACACAATAAAAATGAAACCGGCAAGTTGTTTCGGGTCATCACTTTCCATCTCTCTTTCGTTGGTGGCACCTCAAATGGCAGAACAAGTCATAGGAGCCATTACAATAACCAAGTACAGGGTCTGAAACAGGAATTACAATGCATCGGTTTTAGTGAAAGTTAAGACCTTTTACACTACGTTTCTCTTCCTTCCAAAGCATTTCCATCATGAAAACAGAAAAATCTGCAAGCTTGCAACTGGATTTAACACTTTAACAAATAAACGCATAATTGCAAATAGCATGAAATGCCCACTTCATATCCATCAGTTTTAACTTCAATCACCGACTTTACAATTTTATTTCTTTCTAACATGTTCTTGCTTTTCATAGGTTCATCCACTTACTGTTGCCCATGAATCTACTTAAACAGAAACTTCATGTACAACAAATTAGCAACCTAACCTTGAAAGCGTTGTCCGAAGAAATTACAGTAGAAAAGGTCGCGATTCAAGAGAAAACTAAAAGCAAATATTTCCACAGAAGCCAAAGAGAAACTGCAGCGAATCTGTGGAACGGAAAAGCGAGTAGAGGAGAAGAAACTACTAAAATTCCTAATTCAATTAAACTGCTGTGGAGGCCATCGTCGTTTTACTTGTTAATATCGTCGTTTCACTTTCCAAAGGGCTCGTCCGAGTGCTTGATGTTTTTAGTTTCATTTAAAATCAATTCATTTTTCCGTAAATAGAATAATTAAATCTTTTAATTTTTAATTAAACTCTAAACCCTTTAAAAATATTATTTAACATTGCAAGATACTTTTTAAAGGAATAATCTCAAGTCAAATTCCCTATTTTTAATGAACACGGTATCTTTTTTTTTTAAAAGATAAAATATTTTAAGCATTGATTAAAAAATTTAATTATAAAAATCATAAACTGTCGACTTTTTGATTTTATTTTAAAAAAGATAAAACACTTTATACAATGATTAAAAAATTCAACAAATTCTGTCGATTCAACAGTAAAAATATTAAATTGTTTAATTTTTTTGTTTAATTTTTAATTTTCTAATTTAATTTATTTTAATAATTTTTATTGTTAAAAATTAAACAACTGATCAATTTTTATAAATAAATAAGTTTTAATAAACTAAAATAAATAAATTAAATTTTATTTTAATTTATGATAAGGCTTGGCGGATATCAACGGGCAAAATATGGAAAAGAACAAACCCTACAAACGCAACGTAAGGCATTGAACCACCGGAGTTCCATCCTAGAATAAGATCAGTTCCAAAGTGAATTTGTTGTTGTTGTTGTTGGTTTTCTTTCTCTTTTTTCGTTTCTTAAGATCAGTTCCAAAGTGAATTTGTTGTTGTTGTTGGTTTCGTCCTCCTGGTAAAAACCCTCCATCTCCAAAGGAAAAGCCCGACCCCTACAAACACAACGCAAATCGTTGAACCACCGGAGTTCCATCCGAGAATAAGATCAGTTCCAAAGTGAACTTGTTGGTTTTCTTTTTCTTTTTCTTTTCTTAACGAAGTGTTGGAACTAATACCCCATGTTGTTGTTAAACTAAAAAGTGAACTATGGATCTTGCAGCTGGTTTGTCTTCCTTTCGCTAGCTTCTGATACTGAGTTTTTGAGTGTATTGATATAGAATCAATGTGTCGGTTTAAATTACGACGCAAAATTGCAATTGCATCTTGTACTTGAGTTAATTTTTGTACTTGAGTTAAATTATTTTGTACATGTATATTGAAATATGTACAAACAACTTCAATAACGTCTAATGTGTTAGCTCAAGGCTTAATAATGATGATTTTGGTGATAATTTTATTCCAAAATTTAAAATGGATTTATTTTTCTTTACCACTAACGGTTAAATTCTCAAAAGAAAAATAGGACTTTCTTGCAGGAACCTTCGTCATATCTTAGCAGATCTGAAAGGATCCTCTATCACATGAAGATGGAACATCATTCACACAAATCATTGGAACAAGACCTCATTAAGGAAAGTTAACGTTGAGGATATTCAGATCAAATATTTGATCCAGTTGATTAAAGAAGCAAGAAGAGTAACGAACAATTCAAGACGCCTATTTAAGAAGAACAACAAGTCGAGAAAAATAAAGAAGAGTTTTTCTATGAAAATAGAGCATACAGGATACGATCTTATTTTGAGATATTCAAAGAGTAAAAAGTTATTGAGCTGAAATTCATACTTCTGAGAGTTACAATACTTCATTTGAGCCTTAGAAAGTCAAATCACTCTAGTTAGAGAAAATATTTGCTTACATTTTTGTTATATCTTTTGTAAAGCTTTTAAGAAGCTTGTTATATACTTCGTGTGTGCTAAAAGGTTAGAGAACCTTGCAAAATATATACTCGTGAGCTTGGAGAGGCTCGTCAAAGTTAATACTCGGCTTATTATAGTGAAACACTCAAGATGAAAACTTAAGGACTGAACGTAGACTTGGGTCGTAAGCCGAACTAGTATAAATATCCATGTCATTCTTCTCTCTTTTTTTTTAATTTTCCGCATTACATTGTGTGCGTAATTATCAAGAGGCCCCTTCTATTTTTGCGTAAAACAAACCTTATCTTTTGCAGGCACCTTCTGATTTAAACTGTTTTTATAAACACTTCCTGTTTAGTAGGCTCCTGTTCTTTTTAACAGATTTTTTAAACATGCTCATTCCTCTTCAAGCTTGAACACAACTTCTTTTAATTTACTAGTTATACTTCATGTTGTTATTCTTTAACAGGAACCTTTTTAAGTTCCGGCAAATCTTTAAAGGATCCTTTTGAATTTTTTTTAAGAGAAGAAAAAGTTGATGTAATAAATGCAACCCTTGTAGGTTTGAGTTCGCTTATCTAATAAAATATTTTGACAATGGAAACACTTAATTCCTTATCTTTATGTAATGTTTGTAATTACATATTCCAATTTGGACGTATTAGTAGATAAAGAAGCGTACTTATTACCGATTTTAAGATTGTTTATTCAAAATTTTCAAATTTTAATAAGTTTTAATTGACCTTTTTTTCTTTTTCATAAATTAATCACTTCCGTGATTTCGACTTTTTGTGGCATAAAGCCAGTGGTTGACAGTTGTATCAATACCAATGCATTTCATTAATGTGGGACTCCTAGGTGCTAGTAGCGCTAGAAAGTGGGATTGATAAGTCTTATTTTCTTGTATGAGTATTGCACAACAAAACCAACGTACTTGGTATATTGACAATGGATTAGTAAGAATATGACACGAGAATGAGAAGCATTTGAAGAACTTGATAAAGAGTATTCTTTGTAAGTAGAAATTGATGATACAACAAGATCATAAAAGTTGAAGGAAACGGTGTTATTGCAGTCCAACCCAAAGATAGCGGTAAGTAACTCATATATGATGTTTCATATGCTTCTATTATTGCAAATAATCTGTTAAGAGTTGGTTAGATACTAAGGAAGGGTTAGAAACTAACTTTTGATGATGATCTATATGCACCATCATTGAAAAGAAGAGTAAGCAAATTATTGTAGAGGTAAAAAAGCACTGCAACAAAGTTTTTCAATCTCCTCAAAGACAAATCAAAATTTAGTTTTGGATAGTAAAGCAAGTGATGAAACCTTCCTCTGGCATTTGTGTATATGCATCTCAACTATCTAGGACGACAACTTTTAAAGAGGAAGAACATGGTAATTGGACTAACTAAAATTGGTGAAATTGAAAAGGTTTGTGAAAGTAATATTTATGTAAAAATGCATCGTCTTTCATTTTTAAAATCTTAGAGGGCACATGCTCCTTTAGAACTTGTACATACTAATATTTGGGGACCATCAAGAACCTTATCACTTGGTGATAAGAGATATTTTATCTTTTCTTTAATTGATGATTATAGAAGAATGATTGGTTGTATTTGTTCGAGAAAAAGTCAGGTGCTTTTCCTACCTTTCTAAGATTTATTATACCTTATGCTTTGCAAGAACATGGATAATATCTCATATGCCCTTATTGAGACATCGTCTTTCATTTTTTAAATCTTAGAGGGCACATGCTCCTTTAGAACTTGTACATACTAATATTTGGGGACCATCAAGAACCTTATCACTTGGTGATAAGAGATATTTTATCTTTTCTTTAATTGATGATTATAGAAGAATGATTGGTTGTATTTGTTCGAGAAAAAGTCAGGTGCTTTTCCTACCTTTCTAAGATTTATTATACCTTATGCTTTGCAAGAACATGGATAATATCTCATATGCCCTTATTGAGATACTTATGATCCTGAAGAAGACATATGTTGTGATGGACTTGCAGACTGACCGTGTTCTTTTGAAATATAGTCTATGACACAGATATTCGGGTAAAAGTCATCATTTACCTTCTATTTTCTGGCTAAGCCTAATTATGATGGTGATAGTCCCCCCCTAAGGCTTCAATAGGAATCATATTATTAGGCCCACCACAAGAATGATCGTGCATCCCCTTTCGTATTTTTAGAAGGTGTACCACTATTGCTACCTTTTTTATTCGCCTTACCAACAATCTCCATAAAAAATTAGAGTAAGTGGTTTAAGACCTGAACAAAATTCAAGAAAAGAAGGAAGAACCATTCCTGTTTCTTCATCAAAAATGTCAACTATTAGTAAACCTTCTTCCCCCAACCTTGCATCTTTAGGGGTAAGAAAAGTTATTTGTCTAGAATGATCCTCTCTTAATCCTCCAGCACTTAGTGGCCCTTACACCTATTATTAAAATAAGGACTCCCCTTATGTTATATAGATCACGGGACTTCCAAAATCCCAAGGTTACGAAGTCATAATGGTGGTAGTGGATCGGCTATCAAAATATGCTCATTTCTTACTTCTCAAACACCCTTTTCGGCCAAAACAATGGCTGAAGCGTTTATAAGAGATGTGGTGAAGTTGCATGGCGTTCCTAGCTCCATATTGAGTGATAGAGACCCACTTTTCACTAGAAATTTCTGGAAAGAGTTATTTAAGCTACAAGGGACAGTATTGAAGATGAGTTCTTCCTACCATCCTCAAACGGACGGTCAAACGGAAGTGGTTAATAGGTGTTTAGAAACCTATCTTCGTTACTTTGCCTCCGAGCAACCAAAAACTTGGTCTTCTTGGTTGTCTTAGGCTGAATATTGGTATAATACTAATTATCACGTTTCAATTGGGAGGACTCCGTTCGAATTTGTTTATGGTCGCCTTCCACCTACTGTACTGCACTTCTCTCAAGGAGAAACTCTAGTGGAGCCAGTGGCGTTAGCTTTGGTTGATAGAGATGAAGCTTTACGCCAACTCAAACACAACCTGCTTCGCGCACAATCTATGATGAAGAAATTCGCAGATGTTCATAGAAGAGAGGTGAAGGCAGTAATCCACATAAAGTTGCCAAGATCCATCCACTTTGGGAAGTAACAAAACTAGGGATGAAAATAGGGATTTGCTAGGCCGTATAAACTCTTGCTGTAGCATTTGGTTACATTGTTTCTCAATCTCACCCTTTTGATGGTGAGGATATCTATATGTTCTAACAACCACAGGGGAAACTCCTGGCAATAAGCAAATGCAATGGTCACATGGGTGAATATGTTGCTCCTCAATTGTAGTATCTCCAATCATATGCAAGGCTCTGTCACAATGAGGTTGTTGTCCCTAAAACAAAAAAGATTTCTCTCCTGCGGAAAAGACATAATAAGGGCAGTAAAGTCCCACAATATCAGTTCCAATGTTTGCAGCCATTTAATTCTCAAAACAATGTCAAATCTGCCCAGAGGAATTAAGTAAAAGTCAATAGAAAATTTACAATGAGCAATGGAAAAAGTTATTAGAGTGCAAATGCCCAAACTTTGAACCTTATCTCCATTAGCAACAAATACCCTGGTGTTTGGCAAGTAGTGAACATGAAGAGCCAATTGTTGAGCTGCAAATGAGCTAACAAAGTTATGGGTACTGCCCAAATCAATTAAACTGAGTACCAACTGTCCCTTCATAATGACTTGTAACTACATAGTTTGAGCATGCTTCTGCCCCGTAATAGCATGTAGAGAAATTTCAAGTTCAGCGTCCATGCCTTTCTCCATTGTTTCCTCATCCCTAACAACTAAGTCCACCCAAAAAAGCCTTTTACATTGATGTGTAGCTGAGTATGGTTCATCGCAATTGTAACATAATCCTTTCGATCTCCTTTCAACCATTTTTGCACGGGTTAACCGTTCGATAAAAAGAGTCTGATTACTAGATTGAATACTCATAGTTGTAGAAGGGTTGGTTACGATGTCGGTAGTCCTAATTTGTGAATTAATTGAATTTCCAGGGCTTATCTAAGCTTGCTACCATATCCCCTTACAATTCTGAATAGTCTTTTGCAACTGTTATTTTTGTTTGTAGGCTCGTGCCAAACTCATAGTCGCTGATACATTTGGGGGTTTTAGAAGTTGAACATCCAATCAGATTGAGTCATCTAACCCGCTAATAACAAACTCACGTGCAAATGTTTAGGGATAAGATCATCAGTTCTGGCCAGCCTTTCCCAAAATTGGCGTTGGTAAATTTCTATTGTTCCTGTTTGCCGAAGGGTGACCAGGTCTCCAATTAGATTGTTGCCTTCCAGAGGACCAAATCGTTGGAAACAGTACTTCTAAAAATCTACCTAATTAGCCCCTTTGCTCGCTTTAATTGATAATACCATAATTATGCTTCACCTAACATGTGAAAACCAGCCAACCTAACCCGATCTGCCTTATTAGTGTGTTGATTTTCAAAAAATTGTTCACATCGATGAACTCAAATTAATGGGTCTTCAATTCTGTCATTGGTGGGAAAGTCTAGTTTGGTGAATCGAGGAATGGTAATGTGTGTTTTAGGATTGTTTTGTTATGTCGTCACCAAGTTTGTCACAATTCTCCCTTTTTGTGCGATAACCCTAGCCTTGCCCCCAGTAGGCACAATTACGTTGCCTGCTTCACTGCCATCTGCCTTCAGTTTAGGATTGATGTACCCTAACCTTTATGACTAATCTTGAAGGATTTGCACAATCCTATCACCCAACCGCTATTCCAAAGCTGAAATCTTATAATCAATTATGGATTCTATGATGGAACGTTCCTCTTGTAATCTAGAGTTAATGTCATTGCCCATTGTGATTGGCTCTGATACCAAATTTTATGTTTTTTAGAACAGGATCGTGTCACAGGATAATTAATCAAAAAATCAAATTCAATTTCATTCGACTTCCTTTTTCCTCTTCCTAAATTTAGGTTCTCAGGTCAACCTATTTTGAATAATAATTCAGTTCGTCAAAGGGAGACTGAAACCTTGGACCTCATTAGAGAGAGCTCTCATCTCTTGTACTTTCGTACTGGAAAATTCTCCTCTGTCGTTTTATTCAACCCTTAGCCTCTTAAATAGGCTAGACTTATTACATAAGTAAAATACCTATTTTGTAGGATTCTAATTAAAAGCAATAACATTTAAAACTTATCTAAAAATTCAACAACTAACCAACAAAATAAATAACAAAAATAATTAAATAAAATTGAAACACATAACTCATAAAAATCCTTTTACAGCGTCCGCTTCCGGGCATAAGTCTAGCCTACAAAGGCATCCACAACATCGGATGTCATATGATAAACTGGTTATCTTCACTATGTAGAAGCAGAAAAAGTTCTGTTCTTATTTAAAATTAAGAACACAAAACTAAGGGTTCTTGGAATGGCAGACCAAGTACCAGAAGTTTATTTAAAGTAGCAAAAAGAGACTTGAAAATCCAAACGATGAAGAAGGCATCAAGGAGTGCAACAAGCAGAATCAAGAAGATTCTTGCTTTTCCAAAAAGATCACTAACGGTACCAACATTTTCAACTAGTTCCACCACTTCAGAGGCCAGGAAAAATGTCCCTCCAAGCATAAGCACCATTGACGTCATACCACCTAAGGCAGGTCTTACCATACCATAACCCATCGAAACCATCAAAATGATAAGCCGTGCTACAGTCTATTTAATAGTACCATAATGGATTGCCCATACAGTAGTACCAGTTGGCCTAATTCCAATTTCATTAAATTCAGCATAGTCAAAATACCAAAGAGCCATCTTAAACATGCCTAGTGTCATCACCGACATTATGCAGTTTTTCAATGGGAATGCTTCTTTCCAATTTCATACGTATTGGAAAAACCAAAAAATTCCAATTATAACAACAACAAGAGACATGAATCCACAAATGGTTTTCCCCTCAACAACCACATCTTGTAGATTTGCATTGCAATGCATGAAATACAAGTTATACATCCCAGTTGTAATGACGTGGACTACTTTTTATGGCAATCTGGCTATTGACTCATCTAAATAAAAGGAAACACCAAAGATATAAGGCCAGCTGGGATCCTTTGTTGATGGATAATGAATAATTTCTCCTCGTGAACAAACACCCAATTTAGAGAGATTAGTCGTACAATATACAGCCCTTTGACCTCCATAGGCTGAACCCCCAATTGTCTTTCTATCTACCACCTTAAAACAACAACATGGATCAAGCCCGAGCTAAAGTTTTTGTTGGTTCTTCTGAATATTATCTTCTCAAAACTAATCAAATATTGCCATAAAACATTAGTCTTTTGAGAAGAATAAAAGGAAAACTGAAAAGTCCAAGAAAATATGTCTGACTATAAAGTTTAAATTGTCACAATACTCCTTCAAGATCAACAAAACATCCATTGATGAACATTGTTCACAAAAGTTTAAGTTTCTGCGGGATCTGAGAAGAAACCTCAAAGCAAAATAGTTTCTATTTTCCTTCTTTCCATAAAGGAAATAATTAAGTTTCTACAACTTGCTCAGTCTTATAGTTATGTCTAACTTCTGAACCAAGACAAACAAGATTTTTGTATAAATGATACAATTGAGGTGATACTCAAGGACAACTATGGGTCAAAATCTATGTCAGGCCTTAATAGAATTGATTAAACTAACTACCAAGGGAAATGGTACGATGTAGAATTCTAATTTAAGTTTATAGTGAAAATATTTAGGGATCTCTATGATCACATATTTCCGTCTGATATGTTCATTTAATCCATCTTTTATGTCTCTATATAACTTGTATTAAAAACCAACTGGTTATGGAATTTAATTCGAAATGAGATGGAGCGTCAATAATTGACAGAAGAAAGATAATTAACACTGGCAAGAACTAGAAAAAAAATCATTGTGGCATTTCTACATTCGTATCATGGTCTAATATCAAAATTATTTAAACATACGAGGAATTGACTGTAACACATAAGATGAGCCTTAGTACGTGTCCCGAATCGAACGTGAAAAAGAAATAAATGAAAAAATGCAGAAAATACCTTATTTCGGTTCTATAAATTCAAACGAGCTTTTCGAGGTTAAAATGAGTGCGAATCCACCTCCACCTTCACGGGATCTACCCACCAGGATTTAGTCAATGTCTTTTTACAGCCTTTTCAAAACGTGAACCTCTGAATGGATTAGAGTAACTTTACATTCACGAATGACATAAGTAACTGCAGGATATCTTAACCTCTTTATATAGCATCCATATCCGGCTTCCTCATCATAAGCTCGATATAGGTCTGGTCTATACTGATCGGGGTCTATTTTTCTCCTGAAATTTGGCCCATTAATTTAGATATTTTATTGGGTCACTTTAAGATCTTTATTCGGATTAAATTTACGTAACTTGACCAATAAGTTATTAAAAACCGATAAAATACTATTAATTGTTGTCCACTAAATGGGAAAATTTCTAACATTCTTCCCTTTGGACAATAATTAATTGCGTTAAAAACTCAAATTTAAAACAGTTTCAAAATTTTGGTTAATTCAAGCTACTGTATGGTCGACTAAGTTTAAAAACAAAAACATTCAATCCAAAGATAACGAAAGCCCATCATTCTGTCCCGCAAGGCTTTTGATACCGAAAAGTATCAAATGCATGTGTTATATGTGACACAGATCCAATACAATTACGTATATCTAATACCTTACTAACATGAATGAAAAAATGGAGTGTGATAAACTAAGATGATACATGTATGATCTAAATTGTATCATCTTTCATTTGTAGGTCTCAATTTCTCTAAACTTTATGCTAAACTGCCTATGCGAGACTGCATCAGAGAAAACTTGTTTTCTCTTACCAAATGCTCAATTGCATTAGAAAAAACCTTTATGTTCTCTTACCAAATGCCAAACTTTATTAGAGAATACCTTTATAAGATTAAACACTTATATCCCCCTATGTTATGTTAAAATTCATAAATATAGATATTATTGTATGTGTCCGAATGACATAGGCTCAAGGTCAAGCTGTATATTTGTCCAATGACCTGTAGCATGCTTAAGATCGACATGAATCTTAAGATTTTCACATATATTATGACTATGTATGATAACACGTAGTACTGAGGATAAACGATGATAATCTTTATTGATGAACCACCATATTGTCATAATACATCAAAATGTATAATCATACAAGGAGCAAACATAACGATCTCTAACTAACAGTGTCTAAGGACTTCATCACATTCATACTGTATACATGTTTTTCAAACATATGTAGGTGAAGTTTTTTAGTTAAAGGATCGATTAACATTTCCTCAGTCATAAAATGCTCCATCTCAATGTCACCTTTCTGTATCAACTCTTTGATGGTCAAGTATTTGACCTCCAAATGCATAGATCCTGTAATATCTTCATTGTTGTTATTAAACAACATAGCAATCAGATTATCACAATTCAACTGAATGAGTCTAGCCACTGAATCAACCACGAACATCTCAGAAATCAAATTTCTAAGTCAAACTGCCTGTGAGGTAGTCCCATAGCATGCACTCTACATGTATAGTTGAGGAAGTTACTCGTATCTACTTGACCCTCTTTCACGACATTGTACAATCTGCAAACTTAAAGCTTTATCCTGATATGGACTTCCTATCTTTTGGACACATAGTTAAAACTTGAATCTAGATTCCCTACGAGGTTTAGACAGTTGACTTTTCTATATGTCAACAAGGTTAACTTTTGAGTTGTTCTGTTTCTGAAATTAGAAGTTATTTGGCAGAAAGAAGAGTGAA
>JAOQMM010000002.1:15398415-15408578 GCA_027563515.1 Erythroxylum platyclados
ATTTTTCAATCACAACTACTCAATTTCACTATTTTCTCCAATTAATCTCAATTAAACCAATTAATCCACTTTCAATTCTACTAATTCTAATTAGGGTATGTTTTGGGGTGTTACAGAATCTCATCAATGAATTTCAATCTCATCCATATTTCATGTCTAAGTATGCATATCCAGGCCGAAATGTACAAATTACCCTTTTACTCGTGTCTTTTACATTAAGTACCATTATGTCCCTTACTATACTTTGATGCACTTGGTTTGTTATGTTAACTTCTTATTACACCCTAGACGTGTTATAATACTTCTAAGGTATATGTTGGGGCCTTACAAGCTTGATAATTGTTTTATTATTTCCCTTAAATTAATTCTAAAATTGGTTTATAGCAACCATTGTAGCTGCACACATGTTTGACTTCTAACATTATCCACATAAAGGTGTCGAAAGAACTCTATAAATGGTGTAGAGAGGATAGGTACGAAGTGATAACTCCATTAAAGCCAAACTTATTTATAATATTACTAGGTCATTTTAATCATGCAGGAGTTTTATACATGCAAAGGAAGGAGTTAGTTCGAGGCTTACCTCTCATGGAAAATGAATTGACAAATTACATAGCTTGTAAATATGGAAAAAAAATCAAAACTTTCCTTTAAACATTCAACTTAGAGAGCAACTAAGAAGCTGCAACTAATCCGTAAAGATTTGGCTAGACCTTATAAGACTCCTTCATTCAAAGGGAGTAAATATTACATTTTTTAATTGATGATTTTACTAGGATATGTTGGATTTATTTCCTTAGGTTCAAATCGAATGTCGCAAATGTGTTTTGGAGGTTTAATGCATGGATTGAGAACCAAATTGGTTGTAGAATTCAAGTATTAAGATTTAATAATGGCAAAGAGTATACTTCAGATCAGTTCAATTTATTTTGTTATGAGGAGGGCATTAAACACCAATTTACTACTCCATACACTCCACAATAAAATAGAGTTAGTAAAAGAAAGAACAATACCATAATAGAGATCGCAAGATGTATGTTGCATGAAAAAGAATTGCCTAAAATTTTTAGGTAGAAGTTACAAGTACTACTGTGTTTTTGTTGAATAGACTTCCTACCAAGGCTATGTAAGGGAAGACACAATTTGAGGCTTGTTATGGATTCAAACCATCATTACTAAATATTTAAAAGTATTTGGTAGTATATGTTTTTCACATGTTCCTTAAGTGAAAAGGGAAAAACTTGATAAAAAGGTAGATCAAGTGACTTTATTGGTAACAGTAATGTCTTTAAAGCTTATATAATCTTTTAACCAAAAATTGGGAAGATTTTGATAAATAGAGATGCGCATTTTGTGGAGCATAAACAATTAAAATGGGAAAAATAAAAAGACCAATCAAAACTTCGAAATCCCATTTAATTATATAGAGGAGGTTGATGATCCGCTAGTCAGAGGTATTAGACCACCTTTTAAATTTTACCAAAGATGTATTGTTGCTATTCTTGAACCTGAAGGAGTTAAGGAAGCTAAAAAGTATCCAAAATGGATAGTTGCAATGAAGGAGGAGTTAGTTATGATCGAGAAAAATCAAACCTGGGAGTTAGTTAAAGAACTTGAAAATAGGAGGATCATCAGTGTCAAATGGGAATTTAGAATAAAATTGATTGTCGATGGCTCCATAAACAAGCATAAAGCCAAACTTTTGGTGAAAGGTTTTTCTTAAGTATTTGGTGTTGATTTTTCAGAAACATTTGCTCCTGTTGCTCAGAAAGACACCGTTAGAATGTTACTTGAATTAGCTGTTCAGAATGGCTGGAAAGTCTATCAACTTAATGTCAAATTATCTTTTCTCAATAGTCATTTGTAGGAGGATATTTATGTTAAATAGCTTGAAGGATTTAAAATGAAAGAGCAAGACAATAAAACCTTTTGACTAAAAATCTGACTGAATCCACTCTCTATGTTAAACCTTACAAATCTTACATAGTGATTGTTTCTATATATGTTGATGACCTCTTGGTAACAAGAAATATTATTGTGCTCATTGAGCAAGTTAAAAAGGAGATTATAAATGTCTTTGAGATGACAGATCTTGGAGAAAAGATATGTTTTCTTAGCATGGAGGTTAAATAAGATCAGCATAAAGTATTCATTTGTCAGAAGAAATATGATAAGGAGATTTTAAAAAGGTTTCAAATGGATGATAGCAAATCAGTTAGCACTCCTATGAGGACAAACTTAGCAAAGAAGATGGTGCAGAAAAGATAGAAGAAGCTTACAATAGAAGCTTGATCGCGTGCCTAATGTATCTCACAATGACAAGGCATGATATTTTGCATGTTGTGAGTGTCCTGTCAATGTTTATACATTGTGCAACTGAATTTTTCGAAGCAACTAAGCAAGTACTGATATATGTCAAAGGGACTCTTCATTATGGAGTTAAATTTTGTTATAATCAAAATTTTCATTTTCATGGTTGTTCTGATAATGACTGGGGAGGGTCCATTAATAATATGAGAAGCACCTCTGGGCATTGTTTTAGTTTTTGTTCAAGAGCATTCTCTAGGAGTTCTAAAAAGAAAGAGATTGTTGCTGAATCAACAGCTGAAGCAAAGTTCATTACTGCTACTTCTGTTGTAAACCAAGCTTTATAGCTTAGGAGGACTTAACATGTTTACATATGGAGCAAAAGGAAAGCACAAAAGTAGTTATTGATAATCGAGTAGCCATTGCAATCTTAAATAATCCAGTATTCCATCGGAAGATAAAACATTTCAATATTAAGTTATATCTTTTAAAAGAAGTGCAAAAAAATGGAAAATTATATTTACTATACTGCAAGACAGAATTTCAGCTTGCTAATATTTTTATCAACGCTCTTCTTGGAAGCAGATTTGAGTTTTTGAATCAAAAGCTTGGAGTTTACAGCTACTGAAACAAGGAGGTGTGTTGAGATTATGCCTCAGCAGTTGTTATTTTGTAACTGTAGTAGTTTATTTGACTCAGTCTTTGTTTGTTATGAATTTCCTATTTATTCTACAAGTAATTATGCCAATAAGTTAGAGATTTGGTGATTGATTACAGCAGATTTTTTGTTGTTTTGATAGCAACTCAACATGTATATATAGCTCTTCAATTCAATGAATAAATGTAGATCATTGCAGTATCCTTTCTTAGACTACTTCTATCTTTTAAACAAGTCAACAAAATTGCCAAACTAAAGACCTTTAAGTTGTCCTACCTAAATGGAACAAAAAAGTCGAGGACACAGAAAAAAATATTGCAGTAGTATTATCAGTAACTTGATATTTTTGTAAACAGATGTCCTCAATGATTCTGAAGAAGAAGGGCACAACATTTTGCTAGATCATTTTATTAGTTCATATGCCTAAAAGGTATCAATTTGTTAAAATTTTCTAAAGACGTGGGCCTGCTAAAAGTGATCACGTATAAGGATGATTTTCCAAGAAAAACTGTATGTAAGACGCATCCGTGTAACAGTCGTGCATGAACGATTCTCGTATATAAAATGCATATCTATAACGTTCATGCATTAACGGTTCATTATTTGTGTGTTCGATGTAGATTTTTAAATGGTGGCTCTTATGTGAATCTACATCATACCCATGCATATAATATTTTACTAATTACTACCTCCTCTCTAAACTATGCTATTTAAGAGTGTTCCTTCAGGCTTTGGTTTACACAAAAAGTCTCCTCCCTCTTATTTATGCAAATCCTGAATACCTTTTCATTGCATAAACACCCAGTCATGACTCTTACCAAAGGTTTACAAACACAAATGGTTCGGGATTGCACGTGCGTGAAGCACCAACACCAAAACTAGTAACATGCAATCACATGTCCTTAGGCCCATGGTTTCACTGTGGTTTCTTACAGGAACTACCCCACTTTTAATCACATGACCCCAACTGTTTTTTTTAACTTCTATAATCAATTGTTCCTCTTCCACAAGAACCAACCTTCCCTTCTCACTTTACGAATAGACATGCTGATAAGTTGAGAAAAACATAGCTCTATCTAGATGGTCTGGTATTTAGCCAAATTATTGGTGTAGTTTATGAAACCTCTACGTCGCTTTACAACTCACGCATATATGGGCACTCTGCCACTATCAATGGTGCTTAAACTTCCATGTGTCGAAAATCCACCTCCACCTTAAGGACTAAGGAAATCTCTCTCCAATCTCTTCTTTATGTCCTTCTCTATAAACATATGAGGGAAGAGAAAGGAAAAGAAGAGAATGTTATTATTACGGTATTGATCACGTTACCACCCTACACATACATAAAACAAACCAGTCGGATGTCTTGGACCACAAGGAGGGAAAATTGATCTTCTTAAATTCTTGGTTTCCTTTTGACAGTTTTCCTTTCATAGATAGGTGTATAGGGAAGTAGATTGAGACACCGAAGAGACATGCTCAGTTCTTACAACCTTCCGAGGCATTTCCTTGCATTTGACACCACCAAAGAACATCTTACCTTAGGTATCTTGACTAGTTGGCTTATAAAGAAAAATCTAACGCTCCCTTTACTCCTCGTGTTGATCTCTCCTTTAGCTCCCCGATCAGAAGGATAGAAGCTATTTACTTTCCTCATCCGATCTTAAACTGTATTTGCTTGCTCAAGTCACCGGTGCTTCATTCAGTGCTTTTTCAAAGGATTTTGTAAACATGGGATTGAGTTCCAAGCTAGTTTCCGGTGATCATGGGATAGATTGGAGTCAGACCCTTTTGCAGGCTCAAACCTTGGAGTTGGAGCTACCGAAACCTCCTCAGATGAGGCGGCAACAGGTTCAACAATCAGATCCCTTGAAGTGTCCGAGGTGTGATTCAATAAATACTAAGTTTTGTTATTACAACAACTACAACAAGTCACAGCCCAGGCACTTTTGCAAGAATTGTAAGAGGCACTGGACTAAAGGTGGCACTCTCCGCAATGTCCCTATTGGTGGTGGACGCAAAAACAAGCGACTGAAAACGTCGAAAACCGATGCTAACAGTATCACCACCACCACTACCACAAATACTATCACAACTACGGCAATCACCAGTGTCAGAAGCATCCATAATGGTGACAAGGTTAACCCTAAAATGGTTATTGGAGCCGAGACGCAAAAAGAAAATCTTCCTCTTTCACTTGTTGATCGAAAAGACATATCTCAGACTCTGGACAAATCACTAATTAGTCCAGTTTCCTCTTCAGGCTTGCAGCAGAGTTCATTTATCTGCAGCAAATTGCATGGTGCAAATTCCGACACCAACAACGCTGTTTTCATTTTCGGATCAGCATTATCACTTCCTCAAAATCAAGGTCTCAACTTCTCCAACTCTACGTCGAGCTCTTTTAATGACGCGCACCCATCTTCAATTTCAACCTTTCAGCCTCCAATTCATGCTTATAATTACAGTCGAGAAGCTATGGATGATTCGACTATCACCAACGTCACGTATAACACTAGTAGCTGTCTCAATCAGCCATGGTTACCTCCAAATGGAAGCAGTAGCGTAGACATGGCGAGTTACTGGAATTGGGAAGACATTGATACTTTTATTTCTGATGACCTGAATGTACCATGGGAAGATTCCGACATAAAACCATGACTGTTTAATGTCTTCATGTACGTCAAAAGTGTGTATATGTCCTTTTTTTCTTTTCATCTCCTATAATCCTCTGTGTATAATTGAGGTCGGTCTCATTCAATTTGTCACAGTATTGAAACATGATTTCTCCGTCTTCCAGGTTGTAAAGATTAATTTCTCTAACCTTTATTATAGTTACGCACAGAGTAATAGAGTTTGTGGAGCTGTTTAACCAGTAAAAACCAACATAGCAGCATAACGATTTGCTTGTAAAGTGGGCTAAGGAAGCTTGGTGGTCATCACTTGTTATTCAAGGATTTCCCATTTCAATATTACTGATGAGAGGGGGCATCACTTGTGTCGCAGTGAGAGAGTCACGGGGGACTCTCCTCCAACAAGGCCGGCCTTAGATTAGACGTGACGGAAGATTCTCGTGGATATTTATATTTTGAATGTGTGAACAATAATATTTGATTGCTCACCATTTCTTGAGAATAATTCTTGTCCCGTACCGCATATTTTCTTGTTGCAGTTTCAAGCTGGCATGCTCGGATGGCTAGCCTCCATATCCTCGTAGATATGATGAAACAAGATTGCAGATGCAGTCAAGTAGCCGGATATTAAATGTTAATCCAAAACAACATAAATCTATTGCATGGACAACCTCTGAATCTAAAAGTGCATAGATATCCATATATCATAATCAGCATTCTCATTTCATCTATGCTCTTCTACTCTAGTAATTACTTTAAAACTATGTCCTTGACTCTGAAAATAGGCTCCTCCATATGTCCCGTTAAAACTACTTCTGCATTTTGAGACAAACTGATCAACTGCTATTATTGTGCATTTTGTGGGTCATGTGGACAGGGAAGGTTAATGTGATTTGAATTCTGGATCACTCAGCAGTGAGCTAATTGAGATCTTAGACTGCAATGATTGGCTTCATGGAATTTTTAAGCCAATAGATCCAAGACAGGTCGACAAATTTGATCTGATCAAAAGATAATATATGCATATATAAAGAAATTTCCTATCAGGTTGTGTTAGAGATGCCACATATAGGAGAATAAGGATGGCTAAATTATTCATCGAAGTTTCACTCTTTATTTGTGAAATGCAAAAGTTTCTGACCGTTTGATGAGAGCTGTGGATTTTGACGTGTCTAAGCATGCTATTTTTTGTATTCCTTGTGACTGCTATGGTTGGTGGTAACTCGTGTTTTGAAAAACCGTGGGGGGCTAGAAAATGCAATTTCTAAGTGCAGTATTTGGAGGGTACCTAAGTCTATAACCATAATCATCAATCTTATTTGTTCGTTTAATGGTAATATGGAAAATAGTATCTTTAACCTGAAGTTTTCAGATATGATCTGTTCTTATTGCTGATTCCCTCTCATAACCATAATTTGCTCCCGTCAAATGTATTTTAGCTTCACTTACTAACATCAAAAGCCTAATATACGCGGATGAGGAATTCCGGAAAAGAACTATTGTAGCCTGCTCCAAGGACAATGGCACGCTACTCATTGATGATCTTCACTTGCAGATTAGGCAACATAAATATAGTGAAATCGGCTAAGGCGAATTCCTATGTAATCCAACAGCTACTGAAGGTTCTTGTGCTAGATAGGAGAGAGATTAGGCTTAGCCGAGTTACACATATCAGTGTATTACCCATCATTCTTGTCAGGTTTGAATCAGCTAAATATCTTTATTGTTCGGTGTAGTTTTCCCTCCACAAAAGGAATACAGGGAATGGAAATTAAGCAGTTTCAGAGATATGTGAAATTGATTCATAATATTATTGATCAAATCATATATATATATATACAAAAAGAATTGTCAATAGCCTATTCTAATGTAGGAAATAGATCAGTTGATTAAGGGAAATGAAATATATACAGATCTAATTGCTAGAATAATCGAAAAGATTCTGCAGCAATCTGGGTTTGATTGTGCAGCAATTTTAGAGAGAATCATGCTTTATCATGACCCTTCAAGTGAATAGGCCTTGGAAGAACATGAAGTTTGGACTTATGATAAGTAAACATGTTCTTGGAAAGCAGTTTTGCGAGTGAATCTGTTGGTTTTAGAAAAGAAAGTTTGAAAAAGAGAGAAGTGAGACTAAACTGGACTGACTTCTCATTAAATAGAACTGAAATTTATACAAGCATTTCAACAGAAAAATAAAAAATAGTTCCTAAAAATCATAAGCAAATTTGATCAAAACAGAAAATAAAATCTTAAAACAGAAATTAAAAAACATAATAGACTAGATACTTGATATCTTAGCAAATCTAATATGCAGTAAAAGATGCAATCTTTCAACACTCCTCCCTGCTTCTTTTGCTGCAAACTCCCAACTTAGCTCTCAGGTCTTCAAATATGACTTTGGACAAAGCCTTTGCCAAAATATCAGCTAGCTGTCCATCAATCCTGCAATAAACTAGAACAATCTCCTTGTTTCTTTGTACTTCTCTAACAAAGTACAACTTATTTTTAAAATGCTTATTCTTGCCAGGGAATGCAGGATTGCAAGAAATATCTATGGCAGCCTGATTGTCAACAGAAAATTTAGTTTCTTTCCTCTGGTCATGCTTTAAGTCTATCAACATCTTTCTCAACCATAAAACTTGATTTATAGTAGTAGCAATAACAACATATTATGCTTCTGCTGTGGATTGAGCAACAACATCTTGCTTTTTAGAGCTCCAAGAGAAGTAACCTGAACCAAAATTAAATAGTACCCTGAAGTACTTCTCATATCATCACAGGATCCTGCCCACTCACTGTCAAAAAAACCAAATAAATTCAAATTCTCTGATTTTTCAAACCAAATCCCAAGATCCACAATGCCTTTAATGTATCTAAGCACTCTTTTCTCAACTTTGAGATGCAATTCACTAGCACAATGCATAAACTTGGACAACAAACTGACAAGATATATGTCAGGTTTGGTTGCTATGAGATACATTAAGCAACCAATGAGACTCTTGTAATGCCCTTCATCAACCTTCTCAGCTCCATCATCTTTACTTAGCTTTTCATTTTGCATCAGAGGAGTACTAATAGACTTGCAATTCTCCATGTTGAACTTCTTAAGCACCTCTTTTATGTATTTTTGTTGTCCAATGAAAATCCCTTATTGTTATTGTTGTATTTCCATACCAAGAAAGTATGAAATATCTCCCAAATCAGTCATCTCTAACTCCTCCATCATCTGACCCTTAAATTGCTTCACCAAATTTAAATTGCTTTCTGTCACAAGCAAATCATCAAAATATAAAGAAATAGCAATTAGATCATTATCTGCAGCCTTCACATATAGAGTTTATTCATTTAGACTCTTCTCAAAGCCAATATACAATAGGTAATTATCTATCCTACTGCACCAGGCTCTTGGAGCTTGTTTAAGGCCATATAAGGTCTTTTTGAGCAAATACACCTTGTCTGATTCTTCTCTAACTATGAAACCTTCTAGTTGCTTGACATAAATGTCCTCCTCCAAGTAGCCATTTTGAAAGGCTAATTTGACATCAAGTTGATAAATTCTCCACTCCTTTTGAGTTGCAAAGGCTAAAAACATCCTTACTATGTCAAGTCTTGCTACTGGGTCAAATGTTTTTGAGAAATTCACTCCAAGTTGTTGAGCATATCCTTAACTGCCAATCTTGCTTTATGTTTGTTGATGGATCCATCAGAAATTAGCTTGGTTCCAAACACCTATTTTACTCCAATTGGCTTCTTGTACCTGAAGGAGTCTCAATTACCACAATCCCTCAACCTTTGACTTCAATATATTCTCCATTTCCAATTTTGACCTTTAAAAATTCTATTTTATTAAGATCTTTGAACATGGTCTCATCAAATGTCATATGATGAGTATAGCCACTGTCGATTAGCCAATCTTTATTGGTACAATTGCTTACAAAACAGGTTGCAACAAATAGCTTCTCCTTTTGCTTTTGATCAACAACATATGCTTCTTGTCCCTTTTTCTACTTCTTCTTGCAAACCCTCTCTATATGACCCATTTGGTTGTAGGACCTGCATTGAATATCAGGTCTAAACCAACATTATTTTCCAAACGAGTAGATTTATTACAATGTGAACATGGAGGATATTTGTCATTCTTTCTCCCATCTCTACTGCTGCACCTTCCTACTTATCTTTCTTATTTCAATGTTGCCTTTGGCTTCTTCCACCATGCTGAATCTGCTTCTTTTCTTTGGCTTGGAATGCCGCTTCGATGAAATTTTCTTTTCTCATGGTCCTTCTTTGCTCTTAAGCTTACAAAGCATTAACAAGCTCAATCAAAGAAATTTGTGTAAGGTCTCTGGAGTCTTCAAGAGTTGAGATCTTTCCTTTAAATTTTTTAGGCAAGCTCACCAGAACTTTCTCCATAACCCTACTATCTAGAAACTCCTCACCCATCAGCCTGATCTTGTTCACAATGGACAAGAGTTTATCAAAATATTATCCCCATTTTTAATGGTTTTTTAATTTAGTATAGAGGTATATATTTTCAATCGCTTTATATGGAATTTATAACAATT
>JAOQMM010000002.1:15414703-15424953 GCA_027563515.1 Erythroxylum platyclados
TTCAACCGGTATTAACCGCTATAAAACCGGTTTATAATAAATAAGAAGTAAAAATTATAAGAGTAAGTAAAAATAAACATTTTATTAAAATAAAAAATATATCAATGTTTATTATTATATGATGAACTAATGATAAACCAAATATAATAATTCAAGCTAAATTTGAGTCTAATATAAAACTTAAAATAAAAATAAAAATAAAAATAATAATTATCATCTATACTAAATTACTAATTAATAATTTTTTAGTATTCTTTTTTAAATATACTTCTTTAAATTTTAAAAATCACTACTTAACACATTTTAAATTTATACTAAATTACTAATTAATAATTTTTTGTGCTATTCTTTAAAAGATTTTTTTAAAATTTTTTAAATCAAATAGGAAATTTTCAACTATATGACCAATTATTGATGATAATCAGTGATCAATCTTATTAAATTAAAAAATTATTATTAACTATTGATCATATATAAAGAATACTTAATAATTAATCATTAGAGTTTTCAGGTCAAAATTATAAGAGATTGTAATGTTACCATTGTTAAATGTTGTCATTAGTTACTAAGTGAATGCCATATTGCCATACGTCAAGAAGCAATGGGAACTTCTCAACAAGCTCTTCTAGTCAACTCAAATGCAAACATCAATTCCTTCAAAACAAAATAGCAAAACCCAAGCATGTCTACGGTCTACCTACTACCTAGCCAAGCCTAGTATGAACTGAAAAGCAACACGTAATTGAGGAGCAACACATTAGCTAACAACAGTTTTAAAATTGTGAAACTTTATCAAATAATTGTAAACCTCTGATTTTTTTAAGCGTGTCTTGTCTTTTCACAAAAAGTGATTGACACCCTCTTATAAGCTTCATGATAGATTTTCTTCATTTGTTCGTCTTTCATACTAAAATACTGTTTCTCTCCTTCCCTCCGTCTTTCTCTTTCATGGTTGTTCTATCTCTTTGTTTGTTTCCTTTCCGAGTTTTCTGTTCTCTTCTTCAAGCTTGTAGGTGATGGTCTGTTAATGTAAAGTTTCTACTCCATGGTATGCGTGTGTTCTCTATCATGCTTTCTCATTTGGGTATATGTTAGTTTCTTTCTTCAACAACCAAGGCAAAACCAGCAAAGATGGGTTTTGGGGGTGAGTTTTATTTGATCTGACGAAAGGTTAAAAAATAGTTCGGTTCACGGTTCATAAGTTATTTAACCAACCGGTTTATTATTAACCGGCTGGTTTTTACTTTCAAAGGTTAAAAATTAAAACCGAATCGAAAATCAGTCCGGTTCGTATTTAATCCGGTCAAATCAGTCGGTCCGGTCTAATTTTTATATCATTGTTTATAGGAGAAGATCCAGTAGATTTGGAATCTTCAGCTATCTTGATTTTGTTAAGCAACTTATACAGATTTTGCTCGAAATAATTGTGGTGGTTTATCTTTGCTTGCCATTCATGGCAAAAAGAGAAAAGTAATTCAACTACTTCTTTAGATATTGAGGGAAAATTTGCAATATCTAACAGATCTTTAATATGAGCTTAACAAGTATCGATATCTTTAGGCTTTTGGTCTAATAAATCAAATATCTCTTCTTTGGGGTTGACCATCTCTGCTTAAAAAACCTGCAAGGATATTATTGTTAGAATTGATAATTTCAATATCAAAAGCATATTCTGCTAATAAAGTTTGCCATTTATATATCTTTTACTTGAGTATTATCAGTTCGTAATAAAAATCTTTTTGGTGATAGAAAATAATAAAAATTTTGACAACTTTTTACTACCACTAGTAGTTATTTTTCATTTATATGATATTGTTGCTGAGTATTTGTAAATGTTCTTGAGGTATACCTGCTGAGGGACTCATGCACTTTAATATTAGCATCATCATAATCTATCTTTTTTAATACTCCACTCCATACATGGTCAGAAGCATTAGTTTTAAGAATTAAGTCACCATTATCAAAAGGTAGAGAAAGCTTTGGTAAAGTAGTACGCAGAATTTTAATTTGCTTTACCTGTTCAATCAGATAAGGTGAAAATTCAAATCTTTAATTTTTCTTTAAAAGTATTTGAAAAGGTTTCCTTATTTTAGCTAAGTTTTGAATAAAATCGGAAGCACAATTTAATACATTTAAAAAACTTTGAACTTGCTTTTTATCTTGTAACTTATTAGGGAATTATGAAATTTTTTCAAGAATATGGGGTTGAAGTTTAACTCCTTTGCCATCTATTTCTTTTCTATGAAATTCTATTTTAGTTTGACATATCTTAGCCTTTTTCTCAAAAAGTGTCAGACCATATTGTTTACATAAATCTGCAAATGTGTGGAGATGTATAATATATTGAGAAACATTATTGCTAGCTATTAAAATATCATTCACATAACAATATATGAAACTATGATATTTGAAGATATTATCCATTTTCTTTTAAATATTTGTGTAAAATCCTGAACCTTTCTTTTAACTGAATATAAATTTTATTTTTGGTGAATAGTATTTTCAGATGAATAGTGAATCTGGGTGAATAGTGATATTTGGGGGACCCAACCCCGAAATATTGAAAAATATCCAAAATAAGTATTAGAGTTTAATGATACTGAAATGGATTAAATAAGTCTGATTGGATCGAATTCGGGAGTTCTGAAAGTTTATGACTAAAATGACCTTTTTGAAAATAATGGGTATTAATGATTTTAAACCCATTAAACATTTTTTAAAGCATCCAATCATTAAGTATTGACCCTAATTAGAGTATTTCATGGTTAATTTGATAATAAGATGGTTACGAAATATTTTCGAAATTTAATTCGGTTAGTTGGTGAATTAAATTCATTAAAGGGCAATTTGGTCTTTTTGTGTACAATAGTGTGAATGGATTAGTGAGCACACCTAATGACCAATTAAAGGCTTTCTTAAGAGTTAAGCATCATTAATTAAATGGATGGTGGTCATTAGAGACAACCAATAGGAAAGTGACATATGTAAAGCATTAAAGAGTATAATAAGCAAGACTTAAGATAATTGTTTCATTTTTTGGAGGGTAGTCGTGAGATAACCATTAGACCAAAAAATCAAAAGAAGAAAAGAAGAACCACCAAGGAGAACGTCAGCCAAGAGTGTAGCCATTTTTCATGGGTTTTGAGTTGGATTTGAAGAGATCTTGATCAAAACCTAAGTGTTCACTAATTATGTAAAAGATTGAAGGAGAAAGTGGTAAGTTTTTCTAGCTTAAGCTTTTAGATTTGTGGGTTTTTGAGGGGGTCAATGGTGGTTTTTGAGTTGCGATGGATTAGAGGGTTGAAATCAAGAAAGTAAACCAAGAAATCAAGCTTTAAAGAATTGGTAAGGTTAGGGTTTTATGATTACGACTTTTTAGTGTGATATGATCCAAAATGCTATTTTTATGTTGTATGATGTTCATAGCATGGTTTTGATGCTAATGAAGTGAAGAAATGAAAATGAAATTGATTGGTGGATTAGATGATGAATTTGGAAAAGTTTAATGTAAAATGTGTTAAGTTTAACCTTAAGGGCTTTTTTGGTATAAAAGTAGGGTTATAATGTAATGACCATGTGAATGTGATTATGGATGGCCATTAAGTGTATCTCTGACATTGGAATTATTAAATAAAATGTTATGTTATTATTTGGAAAAATTCGTATTGAAGTGTATAAGGAAAGTGATGAAGTTGAAATGGTTTACGATGTGTTTGGATGATGCTTGGCATGGATCTTAGGTGAATTGTGTTGAAAAATTGGAAAGAAAATGAAATGATGATATAAGTATGTGTGGTGAGGACACTTTGGCCTTAAAAGGAAATGTAGTTGTTGGTGTGAGTTGTTGAAGTTTGATTATGGTTATGGTGAATTAATTGAGTGAGATAGTGTTTTGAAGAATTTGATAAGTTAGAATGGGTAAACGATGGTATTTAAGTAATTTTCGAAGCTAGACTTTGAAACAGAGAACAATAGGTTAGCTTATGGAAGTAAGTAGAAATACAATTAGCATACGTGTTATGCGATTAAATACTAATCTTGAATTTGGTTAAACCGAATTTATAGTTTTAATGCCTTATTTCTGAATTTGGAAATAAATACCTAAGCGAAATGTGGTTTGTATAGGTAAAAGAGAGGCACACGACGCGTGAGTGTGCTTGGCGATAAGTTTGCAAAACTGTGAGTATTTGTTTTATATGAATAAATTCTTCGCAAAAGAATTGATGACAAGTGATTTTAAATTGTATGATTATTTGTTTTATGTGAATGATACATTACAAGTGAATACAACTAATATAAGTTTATGTTTTAGCAATATATGAATTGAAGTTTGAAAGTTGAATTTCATACGATTTGAAGTTACATTGAAATTATGTTATTGGTTTATAAAAAGGAAAGATGATTTTTTAGCCTATGGTGCACTGTTAGGTTTTATATATGTTATTATACCGGTGTTTAGTGGTTAACCTAGTATAGAACCAGTTCCGTAATTACTAGTGTATAGCGGCTAACTTAGTGCAGGTAAGCAATGTAGAACTAGCTCTGTAACTAGTGGTTAACCAATTACTAGTAAGCAATGCAGAACCAGCTTTGTAACTACTGATATATAGAGGTTATCCTAGTGTGCGTAAGCAATGTAAAACCATCTCTGTAATTAGTGATTAACTAGTTATGGGTGATAGGTGTAAATTATACTATGTTTTTATAGATGTTTAAGTGTGCTTTTGAGCATTTCTTAGATGATTATCATGTATATAGGCTTAGAATTATGTTATTATTAGTGTTTGTTTATATTATAAGTGTTTGTGTGGTTTTGAGCATAATTTGGATCTTAATTTTATGTTTCAAAAGGTGTGTGATGTGAGTTTGAGTGTATGGAAGCAGAAAATTGAAGAAAAGAGAAGAAATGGAAGTACGGAAGCAGGTCACGATCATGAAAGAGAGCGGAGATAGCAATTCCAACGAATTTTAGCTTTTCTAGCATGTGACTTTTTTTGTAATTCTAAAATTTTGGGGCTATTTTTGGAACCAAATTAAGTAGGTAAACCCTAGAAAGAACCCTACAAGCCTCAAGAACTATTTAAGAACATAAAACACTAAAAAAGAGCAACTACCATCTTACCAAATTGAGATTAACCAAAGGAAGATCAAGAGAAGCATCAGTTGTCCAGCATTTTACAGATTTGCAATCTTTACTTTGTTTATTTTCATTAAACTTGATGTGTAAACTGGATTATAAGATGTTATACACGTTGATGATGTTTTAATTTCATATTAGGATTTGTTCTTGGTTCGTTTTATGACTTAATCATTTTTTATTTCAATGAAATGTTTTGGGCGTTGTGATATTTGTGTTTGCCTATACTTCGACAATAAATCGAGAGAATGAGTTGATAGTAATCCAATTAGGTTGGGTAATGAGAATTAACAACCTAATAAGTCATGCAAATATCAAATCAATAATCATACGAAGAGAGATCTTGTGTGAGAAACTGATTATTCGATAGATTGCTTAAAAACTAGTTGAAAACGTTAGGTTATTTTTGTTAACCGAGAGATTGCAAATCTAGAATTTCAGAATCAATTAGGGTTATTAATTGGGGTTAAATGATTAGGTCTTAAAAGAGAATAATCAACCCTTCAAAAATCTAAGATCTATATCGATTAAATAAAAAATGGTTAAGGTAGCAAAATGACGATATAATGAATTCTATACTTTCATACTTGATTATCCTTGTTTTATTGTGACAGTTTAATTGTTAAGTAGTTTAGTGCTCAATTTTATTTGATTGTTTAATTTCTGAATTTTATTTTCTCTCATATCATATTTCACAACCTTAGATAAAATTAAGTTCATTTAGTTTTAGCTAATTCCTCGTGGGATCAATACCTTAATTACTACAAGTTTATGATTCGTGTACTTGCAGATATTGAGGGTTTTACATTAGGTAAAACTTGCTCAACAAGTTTTTGTTGCCGTTGTCAGGGAATTAGTTTAAGACTTTTTGACTTACTTTGTTTTAAGGAATTATTTCCCTTTCTTGTGATTGTGATGCCCAATGGGCTATGTCGTGTACGAAAGTTCAAGACGATAATGATGCCACCACAATTTACTTTAAAAGTAACTGGAGAAATTTGATTTCAGAAAGCATATATGTTTTATATTAGTATTGTACCATAATAAATGAAATGAATTTGTCTTAGGAATGTTTAAATTGTTAAATATAGTTTGCATAGTAAACTTAACACTCATTGAGCTCATTTAGTTCACACTCTACTTTTTGTTTTCAAAATAAAACCTCCCAGGTGCACGCTTAGGAGCTTCAGTAGCAGGGACTCCACCTCTCAAGTAGTTCACTTCATCATTTGTTTTTGTGTAGGCATTTTTCCTTATAAATCCTTTAAGAATTACTTCATATTAATGAATATGTTTTGAAATGTATTTTGTGTAAAGAAGGCATATATATAAAGTTTTTTTAAAATGAAATGCGTGAATATGTCTTAGCTTTTTAAAGTTTATTAAAGTGATTGTTGAAACTACTTGTGAGTGGACTTGAAGTCCAAAATTTATAGTGGAGATTTTGATGTGATTATAGAAGTTTCTTGAACTTTTACAGGGATTTTGAAAATTTTGAGGACGTCAAAATACAGTTGTTGTGTTGCTGAATTTTTTTTAATAAAATGACTACAAAAAATGCTACTGTTTATATTTATGAATGTTAAATTAAAGCTTTTTGATAAAGAGGGCAATAGGCTTAGCTCCATGTGAACTTCCTAGTTGGATCAGATATCGATTAGAGGGTCACCACGTGGTGCTGGCCAAACATTTTAGGATGAAGGCCTATCAATTTGTAGGACATTTTTTAAACCAAAAGGCATTACCAACCATTCCTAAAGACCTTGGGGAGTAGAGAAAACAGTATATGGAATGCTATCTTTATTCATTTTTATATGCCAAAATCCACTTTTACAATCAAATCTTAGGCCGCTGCAGGTGTCTTATTATACAGCGTCCCTTTAGCTGCTGCATCAATTGACTTCCTCATATTCTAACTTATCCCATTATAAAATGTTTGGATTTGCATCCACAGAGTTAATTCGTGATGTGGGCATCGTTGAAGCACCTCCTTAAATCTCTCCTAAGTGTCCATACAATGATTCTCCTTTAGTTTGAGAGTAAGATAAGATGTCGTTCCTAAGCTCACCTCCCAAAGTCTCCTCCTTTCATTAGCCATTGAAAACATCTTTTTATATTAAAAACTAAGGTTTTTGGGACTTATAAGGTCTGGCACACGACCGTCTAAAATTGTGAAAGTGTATAGCTTTTTAAGTCCATAAAGGCAATTATTACCTGTAAACACACTTGGAGCAAATTAAGTACCAAATATACGATAAAAACATAAAATATCAAGAAAAATACATCAAATATCGGTGGTAAAATATAGTCAAATATCCATCTATCAAACATCCACACTTAAGTTTTTGCTTGTCCTTAAGAAAACCATAATCAAAATTATAAATTTTACAATATCAATCCATCATCAATCTCATCCTGTCCATTTATACTATACATTATCATATCCTATTGAATCAAATTAACATACAATCATAATCAAGTTGTCCTAAAATTAATTTCCTAAGCAATATTAATAGGAATCACATCAACAATTACATTGAAATCAAAAGCATATCTCTTTACACACTTACCAAGATTTCACTTAATGCACTCAAGTATTTAGGGTCAAAAGCATCAAAACTCTCAATCAATGCATAGTACAACTCTTACTATAGGCTTGCAATAGAATCACATCTCCACCACTTATGTACAAACTAGAAACAAAAATCAAAATGTCTTTATAGGATTGTAACAAGGCTTAGATATGGTATGAACGGGACAATAAAAAGGGTTAAATTGAAGGAAATTCACTCAAAGAAATATTAAACGTCTTATTTACAAAATACATAGGTCCTTTCAACGCAACTCTATTGGTACCATCGACTTACTCTTTTTTTTCTCTTTTTTTCTTTTAATTTTTCTTTCTTTTTAATGCTTTTTTTTTCACAATATTCCAATCAATACCATAATTCAAAAAATTATTGGACCTTTCACAAATTTCAAGTCTCAATAAGTAAAGAATGTAAATAACCTTCACGGTTCAAAACAATAAAAAGGTTTTCAAATAAAAATGGAATAAAGGTTTATTATTTGGTTTTGATCAATAAAAAAGGCTAAGGCTCAACTTAGTTATTCCTAAAGGTAAATTTAAGGGTGTGGTAATTTTCAAATCAATATGAATTGCTGCTGGAGAAGACACTCCAAGAGATATAAGTTGTTCATTTTCATTTTGATTAAAATCAGTATCAAACATTTGAAGAAAGTTGTAATCTTCCTCTTGATTTTCCCAATTCCAGCAATCATCTTCATCAAACTAGACATCTCGGCTCATAACAATCTTTTTGCTTCTAGGATTATAAAGTCTATAACCCTTAGAATTTGCATCATAGACAATCAGCACAAGCTTCTCATTTTTATCATCTAGAATTACTCTTGTTTCATCAGCAACATGAGCATACGGAACACAACCAAAAACTCTTAAATGAGAAAGAGTGGGTTTTTAACTGCTCCATGCCTCTTGAGGAGTAATTTTCTGAAGCTTTCTGTAGGACATCTGTTGCTGAAATATATAGCGGAAAATACAGCTTCTGCCAAAAAATCTTTAGGCATGCATTTGCTCTTTAACATGCTTTTAGTCATATTAAGAATGGTTCTGTTCTTCCTCTCCACAATACCATTTTGCTGTGGCGACCTTGGGATTGTCAAGAATCTTCTAATTCCATGAGATTCACAGTAATCATCAAATTGTTTGGAAGTGAACTCACCACCTTTATCTATTCTCAAGGCTTTAATCAAATAACCACTTTCATTTTCCATCAGCATTTTGAATTTTTTGAAGGAATCAAAAGCTTCAGATTTCTCCTTCAAAAAATAAACCCAAGATTTTCGACTAAAATCATCAATAAACAACAAGAAATACTTGTTCTTACCAAAAGACAGGATTAATTGGGCCATATATATCAGCATGTACAAGTTGAAGTGGCTTTGATGATCTTGAAAATGATTCCTTTGGAAAGTTATTTCTAAAATGCTTCCCATAAATACAACCTTCACAAATTTGATTTGGATGATGAATAAGGGGCAAGCCATGCACCATATTTTCTTTCACCAATTGCTTCAAACTATCAAAGTTCAGATGTCCCATTCGTTGATGCCAAAGCCAAAATGAATCAGACACATAAGCTTTCAAACACTTCGCATTATCAGTTTGTAGTTTAAGAGAGAACACTCTGTTCTTTGACATTTTAACTTTAGCAATCAACTTATCTTCACAGTTTCTAATAATTAATCCACCATCCTTCAATCGAATATCATATCCTTTCTCCAAAAGTTGGGCTAAACTCAAAATATTTGCTTTGAGTGAAGGCATATAATATACTTGGGAAATAAATTGATGAGATCCATTTTTAGCCAAAATCACAATATTACCTATCCCTTCAACATTCACAATTTTGTCGTCTCCAAAAGAAATAGTTCTTTTAAAAGATTCATTCAAAAAAACAAATAAGTTTTTCTTACCTGTCATGTGGTTACTTGCATCGCTGTCCAAAAACCATGCTTCTTGATCTTTTTCTTCATTATACGTTAACAAGAAGGTTGATTCTTCTTCATTGTCTCCTTTTATTCAATAAGCTTTGTCTTCCTTTTCTCCTCCATTTCTACACTCAAAGGCATAATGACCATATTTTTCACAATTATAACACTACACATAAGCTCTTTTACCTCCCCTTTTATGCCAAGTTCCTCTGCCATGTCCTCTTACTGGCTGTCTCTGATTTGAATCTTCAAAGTTGTTGGAGTTTCTATTAAATCTTCCTCTTCCTTTATCTTGATAATTTCCACGTCCGTGACCACGAAATCTGCCTCTTCCTCTTCCTCTTCCTCTTTAAGTAAAATCTTTTTTTTCGTCCTTGTCTTTTAACGACAATTTCGAAAGAAGAACTTGATCAAACTGAGGTTCCTTCTCTATCATTCGTTCTTCACGCACTTGCAATGAACCCATCAACTCATCAATAGACATTGAATCTGAATCCTTTGATTCTTCAATTGCCACAACAATATACTCAAATTTTAGATCCAAAGGCCACGTAATCTTTTCAATAACACGAGAACCTGGTGGAATTTCACCATACCT
>JAOQMM010000002.1:15425053-15443419 GCA_027563515.1 Erythroxylum platyclados
AAATCAAGTTTTTCTTTCTTTCCTTTTGTTATTTTCATTAAAATTGATGTGTGAACTAGATTGGAAGATGTTATACACATTGATGATGTTTTAATTTCATGTTAGGATTTGTCTTGACTTCTTTTGTGACTTGAACACTTTTGATTTCAATACAATGTTTTGGGTGTTGTGATATTTGTGTTTGCTTATACTTCAACAACAAATCGAGAGAGTGAGTCAATAGTAATCTGATTAGGTTGGATAATGAGAGTTAACAACCTAATAAGTCACGTAAATATCAAATTGATGATCATATGAAGAGAGATCTTGTGTGAGAACTCGATTATCCAATAGATTGCTTAAAAACTATTTGAAAACGTTAGGCTGTTTTTATTAATTGAGAGATTACAGATATCGAATTTCATTATCAATTAGGGGTTATTGATTGGGGTTAAATGATTAGGTTTTAAGAGAGAATAATCAAATCCTTCAAAAATCTAGGATCGACACCAAACTGAATAAAAAATGGCTAAGGGAGCAAAATGATGATAGAACGAATCTTATACTATAATACTTGATCATCCTTATTTATTGTGATAGCTCAATTGTTAAGTGGTTTAGTGCTCAATTTTATTTGATTGTTTAATTTCTGAATTTTATTTTCTCTCAAATCATATTTCACAACCTTAGACAAAGTTAGGTTCATTTAGTTTTAGCTAATTCCTCGTGGGATCGACACCTCAATTACTACAAGTTTACGATACGTATACTTATGGAAAATTGAGGGTTTTACATTGGGTAAAAATTGCTCAACAGGGTTTAAGAGAGAAATGAACTTAAGCTTTCTTAAGCTCAATTTATAATTTTATAAGCTTTTTTCTTTATTAGTCCATTATGAGTAATTTAACAAAAATTTGGATCATTACAGAAATATTAGTTTTCCTATCCATTGATGAGCTCCCAGAATTTCTCTAATCCAACATTGAATTCTGTGTGTTAAAGCATACTTTTCAGTTTTCTTTCTGTGGAAAAGCCTTTGGTTTCTTTCCATCCAAATCATATATACTAAGCAATTTAAACTGAGACCAAGACACATTTGATCCTTCCTCAGCTTTAGAAATTATTTGTCAGCCCAAATGGGTGCAGTGTAATTACATATGAAGAAAAGATGATCAATAGATTTAGCCTTTAAGTAGCATAACTCACATAGGAGATCATTAGAACCAATGATCTTGTCTTTTGTTTTCAGCCTTCTCCTTACAGCAAACCAAGTGGTGAAAGAGGCCTTTAGACTCAAGGTTCCCTTCCATGCAATATTGAACTAAGGGATGGGAGGATTGTGGGGTATGATAGTATCCATTCGTGTACCATTAGGCAAGTAGTCAGGATAGTAATTCAGGAGCCTATCAACCCCTCTTTTAGAGAAATTCCAAGAGTTATGAGAAATAACTCTTTTAGGGAAGTAGTCAAGTAGCACATTATGATTTAGAGCTTCACCAAATGGATGTAAAGACCGTTTTTCTGAATGGTGACTTAGAAGAAGAAGTTTATATGGACCAATCGGAAGGTTTTATGACTGCAGAAAAGGAAAATATGGTGTGTAAATTAAAGAAGTCTATATGTGGTTTGAAACAAGCTTCCCAACAGTGGTATCTTAAGTTTAATGATACCATTACCTCTTATGGTTTTGTAGAGAACATTGTTGATAGGTCTATCTATATGAAGGTTAATGGGAGCAAGTTCATTAATTTAGTATTATATGTTGACGATATTCTTTTGGCTGTTAATGATTTGGGCATGTTACATGATGTAAAGAAATTTCTCTCTAATAACTTTGAAATGAAAGATATAGATGAGGCATCCTATGTGATTGGAATAGAAATATTCCGTGACAGGATACAAGGATTGTTAGGGTTGTCTTAGAAAGGATATATTAGTAAAGTATTAGAGAGATTTAGGATGGAAAAATGCTCAGCAGGGGTTGTTCCAATTCAGAAAGGGGATAAATTTAGTGAAATGAGATGTCCTAAGAGTGATTTGGAATGAAAGGAAATGGAATCTATTCCCTATGCATTTGTAGTTGGGAGTTTGATGTATATTTAGACTTGTACTCGGTCGGATATCAGTTTTGCTGTTGGAATGCTAGGCCGATATCAAAGTAATCTCAGATTGGACCACTGGAAAGCTGCAAAGAAAGTTCTTAGGTATTTATAGGGCACCAAGGATTACTGATTGTGTAGACTCAAGGAACCTTTGGTTATCTATTCCAACTAGCAGGAGGGGCAATTTCTTGGAAAAGCAGAAAGCAGTTTGTCATTGCCACTATAGAGGCCGAATTTGTGGCATGCTTTGAGGCCACTATTTAAGCATTGTGGTTGCGGAATTTTATCTTAGGGCTAGACATTGTCAACAGTATAGCTAGACTACTAAGAATTTATTATGATAATTCCGTAGTTGTCTTCTTCTCTAAAAATGATAAGTATTCTAAGGGTGCTAAACACATGGATTTGAAATAATTGTCAGTCAAAGAAGAAGTGCAAAAACTTAAAGGTCAATTGAGTATATTGGAACTGATCTGATGGTAGCGGATCTGTTAACTAAAGGATTACCGCCTAAAACATTTACTGGCCATGTTGAAAGGATGGGCATTATACATAAGTCCTTGTTAGCATGAGATCATGTTATATATGTACATATGTTTGGATATTTGCTATTATTGTTTTGACACTTATGAATTCAATTAATGTTATGTTTTTGCTTATTTGTTAGTTGTCACATTATGTTGTGTACATGCATTGTTTTATTGTGATGACAAATTATGTTTTGAGAAAAACATTAAAGTTAAGAATTACAATGTTTCTCAATCACAATTATTTTGAGTTGAGATGATTGTGTGATACATGGAAGCAATCATGTCGTTAGATGACTTGTAACCATTATGATCCCATTATTTCAATTCATTCAAGTTTGATGGCTTCACAGATTCAATATAATGTACACACTTATGTTGTTGGATCATCAAGTAGTAACATGGGCCAAGTGGGAAATTGTTAGATTAATTTAATAATCATAAGTGTGGCCTATATTACTTTATTTGATTCTAATATAAAAGTGGGCCTAAAATAATGTTTATTGAGCTTGTTAAAGGTAATTAGAATCATTAGGGTTAATTAAATAAAGAAACCCTTCCCTCTTCCTTCAGTTTAAGTTACGTTAATAGATATCAAATAACAGTTCTTGCACCATTGAAAAGAATGAAGAAAAGGAAGAAGGTGAGAGTGGATAAAGTTTTGTGTAAAGAAGGAATTTGCGAACAAGAAGAGACTACACGAGTATTGATCAAGATTAGTGTTTCTCTCTTTTCTTTATAGCACTAATTTTAGGGTTTGAAGGTGTTGAATTAATTGTGTTATAAATGATCTTAGATGAATTTTATGCTTGAAATATTATTTAGAATGTTAAAGTTTAAATTTTACGTAGAATATCACACCTTAATTTACATTAGAGTTAACCCTAAAATTATCGGTAGCAAGTTATATTGCTTTAAGGTTATAAAAGATTTTTTATTCTTTCCGCTACAATCTTGTTTCTCGATTTCTATGGATTGTTGAATTAATCGTTTTAAAGATAGCTTTGTAATAACAAGTCAGAGATTGCGACGACTATATGGTTATTGCGTTCTATACGTATGTCGTTGGAGTAACTTAAAGTTTAAGAGATCGATATAGACCAAAAGCCATGTTTTTATGTTTGTGGAGCCTACCTGACAAAGCTTTAAGTTTATGATATGTGAAAGTCGTCTACATGAATTCTGTGTAAAACAAAAGTTTTAAGAAAAGTTTTCGTGGAGCCCATTTTGCATTTGTATTTACTGCAAAGCTTGTGTTTCGTGGGTCTATCATTGAATAGCAATTGTTTAGACTTCAAGTTTCTGGAAAACGAAAAGTTAAAGAATAGTCAAAGTTCTCTTTTTATGGGACTCACCATTAAGACATGATATGATTTCAGCTCATTGTCCATGTCACGGTGAGCTATCGGGAAAATGGCGAGAGAGGCACCAGAATCTTTTCGGATTGCGAGTCTTTTCATTTCCATACTTACGATCAATCAAATGCTCTAGTGACTAATTAAATTATTCGATATTAACTCAAAGTTTTAACACCAGATATGACTTATCTTACTAATTTGACAACTTTTCTTAAGCCAATCATTATTTTATTAAATTAATATAATGCATAATATAATCTTTTTTTATCTATAATATTTTCTTATTGATGTTTTGTAACACTGAAATTGCAATTTTTTGAAAAGTTGAAGATACCAAAAAGACATAATTAATCTGTTTGTAACTTTTTTAGAAATAGAAAAATTCGCAATTGTTACCTTTCAAGTGTGTTATGGAAAAACTTTTAGGTGTGCTCAATAATCATGTGCTTATATTTAATTAATTCTTTATCTTTATTTGTTATATTAATTATATTAAATGATTTAAAACTAAAGATAAAATCTTAAAAAAATTAATGTACAATTGAAATTATGATGAGCTTATAATTATGATATTCAACTTATATTTATGTATTATTCCTAAATTGTTTCTAGTTGTAGTTTCATCAAGACAAAATATTGATAAAACGGTAAAACTAGCACATGTTATGTTTCTTTTTTATAAAGAAAGTATTTGATCTCATAAATAAAAGTATAGAGATACTTAAACAAATGTATAAATCCTTATTAGAGAATAAGTTTACTAAACTAATTTGAATATGAGGATCTTAAATGAAATACTACTTATATGTATGTGAATTTCTTTATAATAATTGTTATATAATTGATCCTTAGACTTAAGATTACTATGGTATCTCATATAGAAATTACTATATTTTGATACTACTTATGACCTATCCTATTTAGGGTAGCTCAGTCGATAGTATTTGAATATAATATAAATCATATAGATATATTAGAATAAGTTAATTCAAGATTTGTTACTCTAAAATAATTAGAGATAATGATCCACTGTTCATGATTAATATTGATTTAAAGTATTCTCTAGGTAGAGTGAATTGACATTTAAAAAGGTATTTTTAAATATCAACTATAAATTAATTACCAATTAGCAAGAATGAACATGATTGGATTTAATACAAGTAGACACTATATCTATCTTCTATGTCTAATTAGACCATTAAATGATGAAAAGATTAAATTATACATCATAACCGTGCGTGGACATGTTGAGTTAAACTATTGCTAGGCATCAATCTTAATCTATAATTATAAATTATTTAATTGAAGAATTAAATATAAATTAAAAAAATGTTTTAATTTATCTAATTCTTAGTCTAATTACCAATTATAATTATAATTTATAATTATTGTCAATATATTAGGAGCCTAATTAGTCACACATAAAGAGCAGTTAAAAAATCAATATAATTTAAGTTAGATTTAGTTGTGAAGTTTGAAAAACCTTAGGGGTCAAATATGAGATATTTAATTTAATTTAAATTATAATTAAAGTTTGACTTTAATTATGATTAGAATATTTAATTTTAATAAAAATAAAGCTCTAATTTTTTTTTCTATTTATAGGAAATAAGCATAAGGGAGCTAGCACTCCTTAATTGCTCTCAAAAGTTAAGTTTCTTTTTCTCTGTTTTGCGAATACTGTTAGAAACTGGATGCTTGAATATCTTATAGTTGACACTTTCAAAAAGGTTTCAACAAGAATTTGGTACAATTCAATTACTTTTATGATGCGTGTTTTTAAAATTTTTCAATTATTAAGATATGATCAAATTATAAAAATTTTATTTTTCTACTAGTTCTATGATACAATCACGATTAGTTTTGAACACTCAAGATTAGTTTTTAGAAAACACCAACTTCAAATATATTTCAAGATACAGGTAGCATGGGTCACGAGTTTGCCAAACAATCATTTCATTAGGTGCTGACTTTAGGTATAGCTTGGTGACTCATTGTCTCCGTGACTTGTAAACCTCGACGTGGATGACCTACAATCTTAAGATATTTTTTTTGGATTTCATAAAGAAAAAGAGCCAATTTTTCTAATCAAGCATCACATATCTATCTATATCATTTCAATCCTCTACAACGCAAGATGCTCGGTCTGTCCTGAAAATTTTGCCATTTTGTAGGAAGAAATTTTTTTTTCTTTTGTTCACACAAATGCTAGATATCTTGTATCTTTAGGACAGAACCAAAGGAACCTATCAGCTCATTGTCCATGTCATGGTGAGCTATTGGGAAAATGACGAGAGGGGCACCAGCATCTTTCCGGATTGCGAGTCTCTTCATCTTCATACTTATGATCAATCAAATACTCTAGTGACTAATTAAATTATTCGATATTAACTTAGAGTTTTAACACCAGATATGACTTATCCTACTAATTTGACAATTTTTCTTAAACCAATCATTATTTTATTAAATTAATATAATACATAATATAATCTTTTTTTATCTATAATCTTTCCTTATTGATGTCTTGTAACACTGAAATTGCAATTTTTTGAAAAATTGAAGATACAAAAAAGATATAATTAATCTCTTTGTAACTTTTTAGATATAGAAAAATTCACAATTGTTACCTTTCAAGAGTGTTATGGAAAAACTTTTAGGTGTGCTCAATAATCATATGCTCTAACTAAATCATTTGATTAACTACTTATGACGAATTTAATCTAGTCAATTAAATAATTTGAAACTCAAAATTTTTGAAAAAAATGACAAAGTTCAAATGCTACATATTAAATAGACTATGTTTTAGTATAATTTTGAGAGCATTTTGATTATATTTGAATGGTTTTTATTAGATTTGATACTCAATGTGACCTATATTCTATTTTCATATCTTATTATAGCTCTCAAATGAAGAAGGAATGAATTCACACAAAATGGAGTTAATTTGGAGCAAATTTTGTCATGATTCTAGAGGGGTAGGAAACATGGCTAAAACATGACATCATATCCATCTTGTGTTAGATGTCAAGTAACATTAACCCCTCACAAATTTGTGTTGGAGACCCATATTAGAAATGATTTTTCCATAAAAAAAGGTGGGAAGCAACCTAGGTCAAATATGGACTTATATTGTATTTGTTTTAGTCGCGTTTATTTACGAAAGAAAACTATGTTTATAGAGCAGTTGAGCAACATGGAACCAACATGAGGCCATGTTAGACCCATGCTATTTATAGTGTTTGGAATTTTTAGAGTTTTCTTATATAAAAGAGATATCTTTTGAAATAAAACCAAAGGGAGATTAGACATCATTAGAGAACATAACATTTTAGCTGAACTAGGGAGTCTGGACACAAGAATAAAGCAACTTTGGAGAGTAAGAAGAAGTTTCTATTAATATTCAACTAAGGACTTCAAGATTTCAAGAATCCATGAGAATGATTTCTTTTATTTTTTATCTTTCTTGAATTTTATTAGCTTCTTTTACCTTAGCATTAACTAAATTGGGATAGATCTATATGGGATGAATACTAACACTATTTCCTTGGATTGATTCTTTTATTTAATGAAAGATCCAAGTTCTATTGCAAAATATTCGTGATTACTTATTATGATTGAATTGAACTATGGTAGTGTTTTGATCCAATATCAGATTTCATATATAGGGATAAAGAAGTCAAATGTTTGAATGGATCTTGGTATGAATAATAAGAGTTACATAGAATAATAGAGATAGGATCATATAAATATTATGGTTAGAGTCAAATCTATCATGGAAATTTACAGAACAAGTTAATGCATTCTTACACCATACATCATTTGGGCATAGATCATTGTAGTTGAACTAGAGAGTCTTGACATAAAAACAAAGTAACTTTAGGGAGTGAGAAGAGGATTCCAAAAAGATTCAATTCAACTAAGAACTTTAAGATTTCAAGAATTTATTAGAATGACTTCTTTTATCTTATTTTCTTTCTTAATTATTGATGATTTCTTTTACCACATTATAAACTAAATTGGGATTTATCTAGATGGGATGAATCCTAGAACTATTTTTTTATTAGTTCTTTGATTTTAGTGAAAGACTTAAGTTCTATTACAAATTATTCATGATTACTTATTGTGATTAAATTGAAATTGCTAGCATTTTTATTCATTTTTAATTTAATATATAGGGGATTGAAAAATCATATGTATCGATAGACCATGGCATGAATAATATAAGTTTTATGGAATCCTAGATATAGGACCATATAAATCTTCTAAGTTAGAGTTAGATCTATCAAGGAAATTTACAAGACAAGATAAAGTTTTCTTAAGGGCTTTGATTAGAAAGGATTTTATTCAATCAAGTTAAGGACATGGGTTGTATGTCTCAAGAAATAATATGATTATAATTTTGAAATTTCTATGGATCCAAAAGGCTATAATTAAAAATTGAATCAAGATAAACCTAACCATAGAAAGGTTCTAGGGGATTCTAAATCTGATTCTTATTTATCTATTAGTTGCTTAAGTCTTGTTTATTGATTTAGTTTAGTACTTCAGACTAATTTAGTTAGTGTTCTCTTTTTAAGTCAATCATCTAGTTTGTTATATTAGATAATAAAAAGAGATTAGTAATGAAATTGTAGCTCTCATGGTATCAACATTTGTATTCACTAGACTATACTATAAGAATTATATATGTACTTGTCTACTAATCTTTAGCATTGTTTTGATCGAATATGCAAATTACACATTTAAGTTTTTGATGCTACTATTGAGGACTAGGATATTAGGAATATTTTATGTTGATTAATCTAATCATTTATTTTTCTTTTTCGCATTTATTTATTTTATATATATCTTTCTTAATCTTGTGCTTGTTGGTAGAATTTTAGGATTTAGGTACTTAATATTGCAGCTACCAAGCATAATGGAAAGACAGGGTGGAGAATGTCTTATAGGAGATTATATTAAACCATCGTTTGCAGGGACATAATTTAGCTTTATTCAACTAATAGTAGAGTCCAATAATTTTGAAATCAAATCTGATATAATATAGATGTTTCAATAACTTATGCAATTTAATCGCTTATTAAGTAAAGATCTAAATGCACATATCGTTAACTTTTTGGGGATTTGCGATAATTTTAATATAAATAAAGCTTGAGAGAATGCTATTTAATTATTTTTGTTGCTTTTTACATTATGGGATAAAACTAAATCATGGTTAAAGTCTCTATCTCCTAGATCTATTACCACCTGTACTGGTCCTGTTGAAAGGTATTTAACCAAGTATTTTCCTCTAGCATAAATAGCAAAACTTAGGAATGGCATTTTCTCCTTTCAATAATTAAGGAGTGAGATGCTATATGATACTTGGAAGAGATGGAAGGATTTGTTGAGAAAATCTCCACACCATAAACTTAATTTTGGGACTAAATATGCAAACATTTTATAGTGGATTAAGAAACATTTTATAGTGGATTAAGTTATCCATTAAAGCAATTGATTAATCATCTTCGAGTAGGACAACCAAATTTAAAACTCTTAAGAAATTACAATAGTTGATTGAAAACATATCTATGAATAATTATTAGTAAGGGAATCCAAAAACAAAACTAAAATTAGGTGGTATTCATGGTGTTGATATGGTGACAATATGAAAGGCAAAGGTAGAAGCTCTGAGCAAGAAGATTGATAGCATAAGTTTGATAGCTCATGCATTACCATTGATAGCATGAGTTTTATAGCTTAACCACCACTGTTGACTGAGTAATTTATTTTTATATGGAATTGTTCTTACAGTTATCCCTACAATATTGATTATAATCTAGGATAAAGATACAATCTTAACTTTTTTAGACTAATCAAGCTTCTCCTAGATTTCAATAATAGCAGCATAAAAAAAAAAGTCAAGTCTTAAGAAGCTTATGAAAAAATTCATTACTGCATTTGAGACTCTCTTTTAAAGTACTAAAACATCTCTTTGAAATTAAAAAATGTCCATTGACAATTTGAAAATTCATATTAGATAACTTATTAAACTTATCTTTGAAAGGCAATCATATACTTGGCCTAGCAATATTGAGCCAACCTCACAAGAGCAGGTGAATGCGATGACTTTGAGGAGTAGAAAGTTAAAGAGAAAAAAATCTCATGTATGAGGAAAGAAGGAAGAGGAGAAGGAGAAAGAGAAAGAAAAGGAGCCAAAGAAGGATGGGGTCAAAAAGTCCCAATAGAGAATTATGTTTTTTAGATACTAAACTATGTCAAGTACTTAAAGGAGTTTCTTTCTAACAAGAAGAGAATTGAGGAATTTTAGATTGTGGTATTAAATGAGAAGTGCTCCACCATTTTAAAAAACAAGTTATCCCAAAAAATTGAAGATCTAAGGAGTTTTACAATTCCTTGTAATATTGGTAGTTTGTCATTCAAAAGGGAATTAACAAACTTATGTTGCACTTATGTTATTCGTGCTTGTTTATAGAAGAAATCTATATTTGTGGAGTAGTAGAGCAATATGGGTTTCTTTCTTGTTTTCTTTCCTAATTGTATTGGTTTATTTTACCTTAGCATGAACTAAATTTGGATAGATCTAGATGAGAAGAATCTCGAAACTATTGTCTTAGATTGGTTCTTTAATTTGATGAAAGACCTAACTTTATTTTGAATTATTATGATTGAATCGAAATATGATAGCATTTTGATTCAATTTTGAATTTCATATATAGGGATTAAGAAATCATATGTATGAATAGATTATGGCATTAATAATAAAGGTTGTATGAAATCCTAGAGATAGGACTACAAAAATCCTAGATTAGAGTCAAATCTATTGTGGAAATTCATATACCAAGTTAATGCATCCTTAAGAGTTTTAATTAGAAAGAGATTCTATTTAATCAATTTAATTATAGGGGATATATTTCTTGAGAAAGAATATAGTTGTAAAATTAGAATTTCTACCATTCTAAACAAGTAGGGTTAATAATTTAATAAAGACAAATCTAAGCATAAAAAGGTTTTAAAAGAATTATACATTTAGAACATATTTATTTATGGGTTGCTTCAATTTTTTTTATTTTTTTTAGTTTAGTATTTTAGATTAGATTTGTTAATCTTTTCCATTTAGGCTAATAATCCATTTAATTATAATAGATAATAGAAAAATCATTAATATTGGTACTTGTGTAGATGATAGAACAAGTACGAAACGTTACATGTTTTATCTTAGTGGAGGAGCTATTTTGTGGCTGTCGTAAAGGTAATATATTAATGCATTATTTAGCACTGAAGATGAATATATAGATGTGTCAACGATGACTGGTCAAGAAATTTGGATAAGAAGGTTTTTGCAAGAATTAAAGTAGCTTTAGATGAATCCAATAGGAGTTTACTTTGATAATAAATATGCAATTGTTATCTAAAAATATCCACATCACTAAGGGAGAACCAAATATATAGAGAAATGATATAATTTCATTAAAAAATTAATAAGTAATGGAGCAAGCAAATTGAATCACTATAGTTCCAAAGAGCAGCTAGTTGATATGGTGATAAAGGCTTTAATTGAAAAGAAAATTCAGAAGTTTAGCAATTTTCTTGAGGTTATTTCACTTGCTTAAATTAAAAAAGGGAATGTTAAGTAATTCAAGGTTTAGCCACTTATTCATTTACATGGCTATTTATCATGTTTTATTTTGTGGGTTTTTATATGTTTAGTTAGTTCTTAATGTTCAGTTGTTAGTGGCTTGATTTATATTAAAGTTATTAAGATTTTACTTTTAGGATTTTATTTATCATGTGGTACGTGTCTCCTATTTATAAGGTCCAAGAGTCTATATAAGGACCATTTTTTTAGTTTGAATGTGTGAGTTTTTTGGGAGTAAATAAAAGAGAAATCACATTGTATCACTATAGTACCAAATAGAAACTAGTTGATATAGTGATAAACGCTTTAATTGAAAAGAAAATTCAGAAGTTTAGCAACTTGCTTAGGATTATTTCACTTACTTGAATTAAAAGGGGGAATGTTAAGTAATTCAAGCTTTAGCCACTTGTTCATTTATTTAGTTGTTTATTTTGTGGGTTTTATTTGTTTAGTTAATTCCTAATGCTTAGTTGTTAGTGGCTTGATTTATATTAAATTTGTTAATATTTTATTTTTTAGGATTTTATTTATCATGTGGTATATGTCTCTATTTATAAGGTCCAAGAATCTATTTAAGGACCAATGTTCTAATTTGAATGTTTGTGTTTTTTGGTAGTCCATTTGCAATAAAAGAGTATTTCCTTTGTCAAATATTTCGAGTTTTTTTAAAACATTTGTTGCCTTTAATTTATTGAATCTGTGAAATTTATTTTGGTATTTTTATGATCATATTTAAGCAATAAATCTTAGTATCATTGTCATTTAGAGATTTTCCTTCCTTTCTACTAAAGAATTTAGCTCCTTTTTAGTTTTACTAAATGTAGTCACCACCTAACAAGATTCAAATTGAGAAAATTCCAATTTTAGATGACTCAAGTTAAAAGTCTTCTTTTTTTATGAAATTCCAATTTTAGATGACTCAAGTTAAAAGTCTTCTTTTTTTATGCGCACCTAAACATGATTAAAAGCATCTATATTCCAACATGAAAGGTCATCTCCAAGTTTAGCAAGATTCCTTTGTAAACTATAAATATTATTAGGTAAGAAATTTTCATTCTACCATTTTTAAAATTAGGTCTTTAAACTTAAGAAAAATCTTAGAAAATGATATTCAAATAAATATTATTTATTAAAAAAAGTGGAAGAATTGAGTATGAATACTGATTTAAAAGATCTTAGTAAATAAATTATTCTTTATAATATATCAGATCATTATAATAAACCATCACCTGTACATTTAGGTTTTGAGGAATTCCAATAAATAATATTTGCATAATATTATGGGAGTAGAATGAGAGAATAGAATATAAAAAATCAATAGTAAATTATATCTCTAGATAATAAAAATGTTAAATTATATAATTGTATATACATATGCATCAAAGAAATATAGTAATAATACAAATCAATAAGTATGTCAACATATAATTACTAGTTTTGCTAGGACTTTAAAAGAGTGGAGTAAAAGATATACTATGAAAAGTTAGAAATGATATTAAACAAGCTATAAAATAGTTTTAAGAATCAAATAAATAAAAAGAGAACTAGGAATATGACATCTATTAGAAACTTAGTAATAACAAAACAACCAAATGCCAATAATATCCTAATATCTTTCATTTTACATTATTTTCTAAGAAATGTCGGTATTCAAAGATTGAAAAAATCAATTATTATTAAATTTAAAATTTAATGCGATCATTATTCAAAGACATCTAAATGCCACTAATATCTTCCATTTCAAATCATTTTTTTTGAAAACATATGTATTTAAAGAAAAAATACTGAATTATTATTAAATTTAAAATGAAAAAATATAAAATTTTTGTTGATATAATTTTTTAACAAAGGCTATGCAAAGAGATGACCATAGTAACACTTTTTGGAAAGAAAAGTTTGAAACAATCTTACCTCATTTGTTTATCGAGAGATTAAGTAATATTATAAAACAAAAGAATAATCGAAATAATACTAATGGTGAAGCCACTTACAGATAATTGATAGTCAAAATAAATTATATAGGACTTTAATTATGTAATGACTTAAAATTGACAATATAGATCAAGAGAGAAAGATTGTTTAGTAGATAAAAATCGGGACAATTTTTGAATAATTTTATTATAACTAAATGGAATTAAGAATGCCATAAAAAATGTTAGTTAGGAAAAAATTTCTTATTGTACATATCATAGAAACATAAATTATAAAAAACATCATAAATTAACAAATACTAAAGTGTATAAAAGGGAATATAGAAAAAAGAAATTTTGATTGTAAAACTAACAAGAGAATGGAATGTTGTAAGTGTGGAAAGAAAGGTCATTATTCAAATAAATGTAAAACTAAAAAAATAAACTACTTAGAATTAATAATTTTAAAAATAAAAAATTAGAAATAATCAGACATTTAAGAAGAATCACATTTCTAATCTAATTAAAAAATTGAAACATTAGATTACGTATATTCAGAAGATACATATAAAATGATTCAAAATGTAATTGTGAAAAATATAGATTAGAAATGAATGTACTCACTTCAATTATAATCCATATATTTAAAGAAAGAAACAATCATTTGTTATTAAATTTAAAATGTAAAAGATATCAAATTTTCATTGGTATAATTTTCTTATCATGTTTATGAAAAGAGATGACTGTAGTAACACTTTTAGAAAGAAAACTTTGCAAAATGCTTACATCATTTGTTTGTTGAGAAGTTAAGAAATAGTGTAAAACAAAAGATAATGGAACAATACTTTATGGTGAAGCCACTTATAGATAATTAATAGGAAAAAAAATTATATAGGACTTCAATTATGTAATGAGTTAAAATTGGAAATACAAATTGCATTACCAAAATCAAGTAGAATAAGTATAAAAATGGATTAATCTGTTGGAATAGCTAGAAAGTTGGTTACTACATATGAAATAAAATCCATTTTGGCTATATGATCTCTCTATGTGAATTAATAAAAACAAGGAGATAATTTTAAATTTAGGTTATTAAGCTGTTGCATCTCCTTTGAATTGATAAGAAAAGTTATAGTCTAATCTAAGTGTAAAAGCCTCCATTTTAGTAGCAGTATTTAACTATAATTCAAGTGTAGCTTATAAGCCATTAGCTGATTGTTGGTGTTGTGTTATTCATTATGGTGTTGATAAGCCTTTATTTTGGAATTGAATCCTTTAAAAAGATTCTGTGATTCCTCTCTATCCAAATTGCATATATGATATTGATTAATGCAGGTTGGAAAAACAATCCAACCTATTTATTTCCTCTTATGATGGTTACATCTATGAAACTTTGCCAACTCAAGATAAGGATATTGGTATGACACAAACCCTTACTTGTGTTCCAAATGCTTAACTTAGACTGACATTTAAAGAAAAGATACTCCACAGTTTTAACAGTTTAATTGTGAAACACAAAATTATTAGCAAGTGTAAGAAACTTCCTTAATCAATCCAAAGAGTTTAACCTCCTTTTGGTAGTAAGCCAAAGCATAATCAAGGCTCTATGGCAAGCTTAATGAAACCATATCAAGTTGTTCTAACAAACATTGACAGCTTAGTAACTTAATAGTAATCTATATGAACCATTAGTGAACACTCTAGATTGGTGACTTTTACATCTGATATGATCTTCCTTATTTTGTGAAAGTTGAATTAATAATTAGTTGCACGTATAGTAATGGAGATCAGTCCTCTCTATATATTTATAACTTCATAACCTGATGCATTATTTTCATTTGTTTTCTTATAGTGCAAAGTTCATAAACCTTGTTTAAAGGTCCTAAGATGGACCAATTGTCATGCTAAAAGGAAGTTGAGCATCCGTTGCCAATCCTATATGAGAACTCCATTCTTTACCTTTGTTTTAATATGAGTCATTATCCCTAGTGTATCGCATTTTTGTTCCAACTTCTAAAAGGTTCTATTTTTAATATAGTAAGCATGAATCCACTTCATTTATAAGGATTTCTTATCATTTAAAATTCTCCAAATTATCTTAAGCATTTGCACTTGGTTGGTGACCATTATTGGTATAATATCAACTCCCCCCTCCTTTTTATTCTTATATAGCTTAGTCTATGTGACTTTAGCTAAATAGTTTCTACTTCTATTACCTAACCATATTAATTTCTTTAGTATCTGCTCAATATTTTTGCTAATATTCTTTGGTAACCATAAATGAGAGGACCAATACACATGTAAGCTATTTAGCATTAAATTTCACTAGCTAAATCCTCCCTCCAAATTTTAAATTTTGATTGCAAAAGCTTGTAATCCTTGAATTAATCCTCCTTAATAATGGCTTAAAATCTATATAAGAAGCCCTTTTAGAAGCGATTGAAATGCCAAGATAAATAAGGTGAGGTTTAGTGTTGAGCAAGTTTTAATTCTATAAAACCTTTAATGTTCCGCAAGTGCACGGGTCGTAAAGGTAGTAATAGAGATGTCGATCCCACAAGGAATTAGTGAACTAAATGAATCCTAACTTAGTCTAAGGTCCAGAAATTGTAATTAAAATGAAACAAAAACTAAAACAGAAATTTAAGCAATTGACTATGGATCAATTGAAATTGAAATTCTAAAATTAACATAAGGAAATTAAAATTGAGAACAACCAATTGACAAATCAAAAATCACACAAGGAAGATTAACCAATTATGAGAAAAGGAGATTTATCTTATCATCAAATGCTAACTTGATTACTTTTAAGTTAATCGGTATTGGCCCTAGAATTCCGAAGGGTGGATTATTCTCTTTCGAGTTCTAATCCTGAAACCCAATCATAAACCCTAATTGAATCGAATTAATGAAATTACAATCTCTCAATTAACAAAAATAACCCACATTCCAAACACTCTAATAGACAATCGGGTCCTCACATATAATCTCTCTTCGTATAAATTACCGATTTGATTGTTTGTGTGATCTATTAGATTGTTAACTCTCATTACCCAACCTAATAGTTTTGCTATCGGTTCACTCTCTCGATTTATTACTGAAGCATGCAAATACGACAAACAATCATAATACCCAATACATTAACATCAAAAGCAAAAGCAATCAAATTAACATTGATTCAAGAACAAATCCCAAAAAGAGTTTAGAACATCCTTAAACACAAGTTCTTCATCCTCATATCCATCTTATACATCAAATGAAAGAAATAACAAGATGAATTGAGAAAGTTAACTTGGAATGGACTGGGAGTGGCAGCAGCAGTAGCTCCTTCCTCTTCTCTCCTCTTCAATGGTTCTTTCAAAAAGTAGCAAATGGAGGCTCCCTTGATCAGGTCATTTTCTTTTCCTTTTATAGTATTTTTGCCTTTTAGGGTAAAAATTGGGTTTTACCCAAGCCAAAAAGTCCAAAACGACCCTCCAAAATTAAAAATGGAAGTAAATCCCTACATTTGTATCGCGTCTGTTACGATCGTGAAACTTGAAATTGAGCTTTTATCACAACTGTGACCATGGATGGGCTACTTCTGTCATGATCGTGACCCTAAGTCTTCCTCTAAGCTTTCTCCAAACTTCTCCGATCTTTGTTACCTAATCTCAAACACATCAAAACACCTCAAAGTCACAAAATTAAAGCCCGATAACATGCCCTAAACCACACAACATTCAAAAACATAAACAAATAATCACACTAACGCAATTCTAAACCTAAACATGCACAAATCATCTAATTAACAACTAAAAACATACTAAATTACCCACTAAAACATAATGTAACCTATAACTATCAATAAGTTCAACATAAGGTGTGATGAATTAACTATTACTTGAACCCCATAACAATATCGTGTCGCAAAAAGATGTAATAGAACATTATTGGAAATTGTTAGGTACATAATGGCATAAGCAAATCTACCAATCATCTATTAGGGTGACGACTTATAACAAATTATTTACTAAACGATGTCCACATAAAATTAGTTACGAGCACTCCATATGAGTCATTGACAGAAAGAATGTAACACCTCTTATACAGAACCTACAACCATCCACACATAAGGCAACCGATTTCCTATATATACATTTACATGATAGTCCAAAAGAAAACATACAATTTTCTTTAACCATTACATGTGTAATCATCTTTAACTAAAAATAAATTCCAAAGATACTTTTATTCCTTGCTATTGGCCTTGGTCCCTGCAGATGATCCCCTTTGCCATACTCCTATGACTTGGACCTACACGGATTAACACCCGTGCTAAGCTTGAAAGCTTAGTGAGGAAAATGCTTAGTTTAGATGAACACTCACAACAGTCATCCGCCAAGCACATACATTCAGAAATATCACAACTCACATACCTTAAATTCACTTTCATGAACAAAACATTGATATTCAATCCTCATGTAAACAATGATGGCATACTTAAGAAAAGTACATAATGCAAATATGCATCAACGTATTATCCATATATCGAAAATGAACATTTATAAGCCAATTATTGATATTCAACGCTCATTGATACAAATTATTAAAATAGTTGCAAATCATTACAACTCATCATTACAATCAATACAAGTGCTCATCCATACCAGTTATTCATATTGTCACGTTGTATTTCTTATTTATATTTGTTTACTTTACTTTTTGTGTTAAGCCTGCATATTTTCTGTAGGTGTGGATAACGGGTACTGTGGATATTTGAAGATATCAAACTGTGGATACCCGAAGGTATCGAATTGTGGATATCCGAAGGTACCAACCTGTGGATACCCAAATGTATCAAACTGTGGA
>JAOQMM010000002.1:15481459-15492300 GCA_027563515.1 Erythroxylum platyclados
TACAGGTGTCTTACATCTAAAACACGTGGCAACATCATATTATTCATCTGCTTCAAGAAAATTAATAAAAACAATTTATGGGACCGTGAAGGCAAATGCATCATCGGTGGAATTGGCGATGGTTCTATACAGGTCTGTGCCTAAGATCAGCATATTACTCTTCTGCTTTTAGTTTCTTGTCATCACGTATTTTTCAGACTTCTCGAGTAGAAAATTTTCAAATGTAGCATGATGAATTCTTTTAGATTTGGAACCTTAAGCCTGGTTGGGGAAGCAGGCCAGATATGCATGTTGAGAAAGCCCATTCTGACGATATTACGAGGCTTAAATTCTCAAGTGACGGGCGAATTCTACTTTCAAGAAGTTTTGATGGCTCAATGAAGGTATTAATTGAAAATTCTTTTAAAGCCGCTTCTTTTTTGTTTTCTTCATCGATACATGTTGTACCTTTGCAATTTGAAATGGTTGTTAGGTTTGGGATATGCGGAAATTTAAAGAGCCTCTTCGGGAGTTTGAGGATCTTCCAAACAACTATGCTCAAACAAATATTGCCTTCAGTCCAGATGAGCAACTTTTCTTCACTGGAACATCAGTTGAGAGGGACAGCAAAACTGGAGGTTTACTTTGTTTTTATGATTGTGTAAAACTTGAACTTGTTTCAATAGTTGGCATTTCCCCAACTTGCAGTGTCGTGCAATGTGCATGGCATCCAAAGCTGAATCAGGTAATACTTGGGATACTTCTTTATTGAGTTGTTTATAATGATATTGGACAGAATAAGGGCAATCCTAGGTGTCTTTTGAGTATCAATCTGTGTGTGATTAAGTAATTTATTAGGGTTATTCGTTATGATGTTAGAGGAAATTCCTCATACAGATAGTATACAAAAGTTAGAAATTATGATGACGTCTGCTTTGTTTTGATCAAAGATCTTTGCAACTGTTGGAGATAAAAGCCAAGGAGGAACTCATATATTGTATGATCCAACAATGAGTGAGAGGGGAGCTCTTGTCTGTGTTGCACGTGCACCTCGTCAAAAATCGGTGGATGATTTTGAGATTCAACCTGTTATCCACAATCCTCATGCCTTGCCCTTATTTAGAGATCAGCCAAGCCGCAAGCGTCAGCGAGAGAAGATTTTGAAGGATCCCCTCAAATCCCATAAGCCTGAACTTCCAATAACAGGACCAGGTCATGGTGGAAGGCTTGGTACAAGTAATGGAAGCTTGCTGACACAGTATCTCCTTAAGGTAAGGCTCCCTCTCTTGTAACTCTTTTTTTTTAATATAATTTTCTTAGTCATGTGTTCTAAATCAAGTGAAAGTAATTTACACATGATTTAACTTTTTCAGCAAGGAGGAATGATCAAAGAGACATGGATGGAAGAAGATCCGAGGGAAGCTATACTGAAGTATGCTGATGCTGCAGCTAAGGATCCCAAGTTTATTGCCCCAGCATACGCACAAACCCAACCTGAGCCTGTTTTTGCAAAATCAGATTCTGAAAATGAAGATGAATGATTGGATGACATAGGGCTGCTATTAAATGCCTGGTAATAGAATCTATATTAATATTGTTACTTTCTTGTTGAAACAACAAAATGATTGGTATGTCTGTAAGAGATTCATTAATGCTAATTACCTTGTTACAGGTATTGGAACTCCTATCCTTCAAGTAATTGCGGTTGCTGCCTGATTTCTGCCACCCTTACGTTCATTCAAAATTTAACATTGGGATCAGCAGACCTTGAAGTTGAATAATTGCTATGGCTATTATCGTAATAGGAATTTGTAATATTATTTTTGAGAAAAAATAGGAATTTGTAATTTGCCATAACGTATGTCAGTCAAACTTATTGCTAAGGCCCTGCCTTTGATTCCTATAATTATCTGGCATTTGTTTAAAAATGCTACAAAGCTGTCGCTTGCGAAGGTGTCAGTAATTCGGAATCAGTCTCTGTTTAGACCTGGGCATGGTCTCTTTATTTCTATCCAAAATACAGTCTACTTTGGAGGTGTTATTGGTCTTAGCCTGCTTGTATTTGTTTCAATTGATAGGTTTGTAGCAAGACTAACCATGTTACTTACAGGAAAGTTGTCTGGTGTGGCTAATTATTTGATTGCTATTAATAATATTTTGTAAATTCAACTTGGGTTGTATTTAAATTGAGCAGAAGCATTTAAGCACTAATATTGTTGTGCTACAGAAAGGAAACTTCAAAAGATCTTGTAGTTCATTGGCAGAGAAATTGTTGAAAGGGCAGCCATCCATCAGGTTTAGTATTAGCTGCCGAGGGAGGAAAATTTGAGAGGTTTTCAGATTGATGCCATAAGTTTGTTGAAGTTGGATCATGAATGATTCAACAATAAAATACCAGCAGAGTTCGTACTTTCTGGACTTTTATGCTCCAGGAAAAGATGATGTGGTTATGAACGCATAAATATGTGATTTCCATGATATTTTTTTGGTATCATCTGACAACCCCAAGCAGGCGTCTGTATATTATTCCACATATGATATTGCATAATCAATTTCGATTACTAGGACAATTGTATTGCCTAAAATAGGAAGTTGGAAAATTTGTATATGATTCTCTTTCATAGTTACAAACTATTTGGGATCGACTTGCCACCTCTGATCTAAAATGGCACGATCAAAGAGATGTTGAGCTGTTACTCAACAATACAATTGTATGAATGTTATGAAGCTTTTAAGGTCATTTTATTATGAATTTGCAATAGTTTGTGGATCTCTTCTATATTGTGATCCATTTCCTAAATAGAAACAATTATTGTTAAACCTATATATGAGGAGATCAAGTTAGCCACACCAAAATCTCATTGTTTCTTTGACATTGTCTTAGCTACAACAGGCTCTTATCCTTAAAGGAAGGGAAATTGTAATTATTGCAAATAACTCGAATATTACATGTTTCAATATCTGATTATGACACCAAAAAAGGATCCTAAACAAAAGTTTGGTCAATAATAGCTCAAGCCTTCCTCTTTCACCATTATACTTGCTAAGGATTCCACTAAGCCTTCTAAGTCTACCCTTAATATTCTTCTTGATATTGATGCCCTCAAACAATCACTTCTTTCTTCTTAACATGGTAATTCTAAAACCTTAGTCTTGTCTATCACACAAGTTACTAATTCTTCTTGGTATCTTGATTCTACAAGTTACAATCATATGAGTTTTGTACTTTTATTGTTAAAAATAAATAATTAGTTTCCTATGTATCTATTTAGACACATAATTGAGAATTCCCCAATATTCATTAGCAATATTAGTTCTGCATCTACATTTAATCTTACATTACCAAATACCTTCTTAGTTCCAAAGGTATCACTTAATTTAATCTTTATTGGTCAATTTTGTGATCTTGGTCTTAATGTTCATTTTTCAAGTTGTGATTATGTGTAGGATCCAAAGATGAGACAAATCATTAGGATAAGGCATAAAGAGGGATGGTTTTTTGAGCTTGCATCACTTCATTTACACTTATGTCAATCCAATTGTGGTGCGATTATTACATCTGAAACTTGGCACTCTCATCTTGATCATGTTTCTTTCAATGTTTGAATCTTTGATTTTTTAGTGATTTATTAAGATCTATTAAACAAAAACATGTTGATTGTTTATCTTGTCAATTTGCCAAACATCATACTTACTTCTAATAATAGCCATTCTATATCATATACTCCTTTTAATTTAACCTATTATGATATTTAGGGATCTTCTTCTATTCCTACTATATGGGATTGAAAATATTTTGTAATCTTTATCGATGACTTTTGTCAATATGCCTGAATTTACTTTACGTAAAAACAGGACTTGCATATCATATATACTTAGTTTGACCAAATAGTCAAAAAGTAATTTGTAAAACAATCAAAGTATTTAGAATTGGTAATGCCATAGATATAAGAATAATTCATTTCTTACTCTCTTATCATAATATGGTACAATGTTTCTTCGCTCTTATCTAGGTACATCCTAACAAAATACAATACAACAGAAGGGACCTTTAGCGATGAAAAATTTCATCGCTAAAAGTCACAAAATTGTCACTAATAGTCATTAACGATGATTTATATTTTTTGCCAAATTTCTGTAGCAAAAAACTATACTATATTTTTTCACTAAATCGTCACTAATTGTTTTTTTTTTTACTATGAGTAGTTTTCGTAGCGAAAATAATAGGTGATGTTTTTTTAAATCGCCGTCAGTAAGTTTTGGCTACAGTTCGTTTTTGTTGCTAAAACTTATTTGCTACGTTTATGAAAACGTAGCTAAAAGTTATTAGCTACGTTCTTGAAAAGAAAGCATAGCCAGAACTATTTAGCTATGTTTGCTAATAAACGTAGCCAAATAGTTTTGGCGATGTTTTGAAAATTTTAATATACATTATAACTAAATATTATATCATGTAAATTATAATTATTGGTGACATTTTTAATTGATATTATTGTATGTAATATTTAGATTTTTTTGTTGTATAATTTATTATGTAAAAATATAATAAAAATTAATTGAAAATTAGAAGCATTGTATATAGAAAATAAAATATCATTAAATATGATCATATAAAAGATGTCATTTTCATCCTCACTGCTTACATAATTCGACCCAAGTAAAATTTTGACCAACTTTTCAACCTTGGCTAACTTTTTTTCATCACATTCTAATTTAGTATGAAGCGATTGGTTATCCTCTTCAAGACGTTGAACATATTGTGGTCTTGATGAGGATGAAGCAGTTGGCTTTGGCCGAAACCCATGACCTTTGATGTAGCCGAATCATGTGCCAAACACCTTGTTGCAAATGTCATCTACATTTTGTTTCATCAGACATTGATGTTTGCAACAACTCATGCATCTTATTCTAAAATTTAAAAATCAAAATCAATATTCAATTCAAATATTATTAGTTAGTACTACATAAATAAATAAATTTAAAATTTAAAAAAATTTTTATACTTACATAATTATTGTGCGCTTCTTCAAACATCTAGCCTTCACCTTCCTTATAGTATGTCAGTTTGTAGAGTGTGATCCTATTACATTGTTCTCCATATAGTTCCTTCTGACTTTGTTTTATAGAAAAAAATATAAAACACAATAAATAATATTGTATTTATTGATATAATTATAACTTGTAAACAAAGAACTTACATTTTTATTTTACAAGACAACAAATGATTTTGAGCCTTGGTTGTGAGGATTTTTCAATTTTTCCTAAATAAAGAAAAGAATAGTCATTAAATTATGTAATAAGATTAATGGAAGCAAATGTGATGAGAAAGAAAACAAATCTTAACGTTGGCAGAGGCCCAATAATCGCACATATTGCTCCAATTTTTTGGAGACATCCGTTTGGAAACATGTCTCCTTGCCTCCTCATCCAAAGGAAAAGATTTGTAATATTGATGTAGTTGATAGCGATGATCCCTGGTCCTTTGTTTCACCAGTGAAGTCACACAATTTGAAACATCAAGGTTGTCAATATCAATGATGTTGAGCTTCATCTATGACAATAAGAAAAAGTGAAATTAATCTTTAAATAAGTAAAATAATATTACATATAATTAAATAAATTGAAAATTTTCTAAAACTTTATCCAAAGCATTCTCCAGCAAGTTATCTTCCTTTAATTGCTTGGCATGCTTAAGGCAAGGCAATTTAATTCTAACAATAACCTACAACTCACTAGACAATTTTGCCAATTGAATCTTGTCTAAAGGACGACCTTGCGAAGTATCAATATATACAGACTATTTGCTGTTCATTGCAATATTTATTTATTGCAACTCACAACCTTTAGTTATAACTCTACCTCTTTTTCTGACGTTGATATTGGAACATGAAAACAAATGAATAATGATAAGAAAATATGCATTAAACATGTAAATATATATTTGAGCATAAATAAGTCTAATTGTAGGTGTTAAACAATAACTAACCTACATATCCCTCAATACTAATTGAGGCAGATATTGCTGACTGAGTTCATTGGTCGATGAAGTCGATCGTTGTTGTTGACTAGGATTTGATTGATCTGATTGTTGTATCTCTTCAATTTAGTTTGTGTCTTCTTGGGGTGTAAAAATCTTGCTGCCCCTGGTGGAGGCGGCGGTGGAGCAGCTTCTTTACCAAGTGGCGTGGGTGGACGTGGTGGCAATGGCATTGATCCATTTGAGGAGATCATGGGTGTAGGAGGTGGGGGTGGTACTGCTCTCGCAGTTCCTGTAGGTGGGGGAGGGGGTGGAGGCAGTGCTGCTGCTGTTGCCTTTTCTGAAGATGGCGTTGGCGGCGGCGGCGGCGGGGTAGTTGGTGGTGCTACTGTGCTTTCAGATGCCATAGGGGGTGCTGATGTCAGACCTGCTGCTGCTCCATTTTGCTGCAACTTGTGTGATGGTTGCAATGGAACAAGTGGTGAGTGAGATGGTATACTTGGTGCCACGAAAATATTAGATATGGATGGTGTTGGTGGAAGAGTAGGCGGTGAACGTGGCTGCAGTGCTACCTCTTCCATTGTTGATGACAACACTGGTGGTTCTGATGGTGATAGTGGTGCTACAATTGCTCTTGCTTCAGTTGTTACCAAAATTGTCTTGGTCGTTTTAATTTCATGCATTCCATTACGTTGGTGTCTAACTTCCTCAGATGTTACAGGTTTGTTAGTTCCAGAGTCCGTGCTTTCCTCTGTTTCAATCATCACTTCATCATCTAGCCTTCTCTTTTGATTGAAAGATGTAGTCTTTCCTATCATGTCTCTCAGTATTTCATCATCCACATGGTTCTTTTGGTCTGAATAGCTGAAATTATGAAATCCTGCATTTGGAAGCATGTGGAACGAGAAGCGTTTTACATCGATGGGGTTCAGTTTCCCAATAGCCTGGTCTCTCAGAGACCGGAGTAGAGGTGAACTAGAAAATCGAACAAATTCTCCAGAATGGCGAGACTCCATGAAATCTGGAAGAACTGAAGTTGGGGTGACAGGAGAGTCACAGCAGGAGGTGTTGCTGAGATCTGAATAAGACCCTGTCAGGAATTTTCCAGACACACTAGTTCGCGGACTGCCTTTACTCTGATTATCTTCATCAATCACGTCGAACTTCTCTTTCGGTATCTTCATCAGGCAATTTAGTGTTCTCAATGCAAGTTCAACTGCCAAGAGGTAAAATGAAAAGATATCTAAGAAACTCGCAGAGCTTGCTTCCACTGGTTATAAGAAAGTACATGAATAGAGGACCCCAGAGTACTCCAAGGTCATATAATAGCAATTCGTCCGTTTTGACCAAAACATGAAGACATTTAAATTAAGAAGTCGCAAGTCTTACCAAGTTGTTCTGAATTGAGTTCGCTATTGCCATTCATGTGATTTGTACTTCTGTCCATCCAGTCTTGATTAATCATCCATGAATCTCCAATAGATGTCAAAACCTCACAAAAATAGGCCAGAACCTGCTCCCGTATGAAGATAATCAGCTAGGGGGCTGAGAATAGAATTCAGTAACTTTAATAACTCAACATTCGGATGTGCTTAAGTGGCGAACCTTATCAATAGAGGCTCCCTTAATTTCTAAGATATGATTTCTGGGTATGGTTTCAGGGAAAAGCTTGTGTAGATCTTTCATTGTTACCAGCACCAGCTACATGAATAAAAAGAGTTACAAGATCATCAAATGTCATATATGCAATACTTTTGACCATGTTATACGAAAGAGGTTGGAGTATTACTTCATTTATGGTAGCTGAGCCATTACAAGGTGGCAGGTCAATAATGTCCCTGAAGCTAAAGATCTTCTTCCTGAGCTCCACCATCAAGATGAAATTCCCTGCAGATCCGTGCGAAAGATCTGTTTTCGGGCCTTTCATTTCCATCTTTTGATTCTTGACTGATTGAAAGCTTTTTGCTATCTGCATCAACTTTTCCATGAATATTGCATAAACACAAAATTTTTACAGTTGATAAGAGATTCATAATCTTTGAGTAGCAGAATTACATTCATGAAAGCCTCTCCTATAGCCACCAATTTTTCTTAACAAGACTAAATCGGAATTATCTGTAGAAATACAATCAGAATTAGTTCCTGATTGCAAGTTTCTGGTTTAGAGGATCAAATATGGTTTGGAAGACATCTGAATCCTTTTCTTCAAGTGGTGAAACCTAAATAAATATTTCTATCTACTTACAAGAAAGCAATGGTTGGGTATAAATTATGGGTATATGTCTCTCTTCTGTACCAAACTTCTTCAGGTTCTAAGATGCAGAGATCATCCCAATTTATTGGTAGGAAATCTAGATGATCGTCAAACAGTCCAAAAATAAATGATACTTCTCATTATAATCTAGTGTATCAAAGTATTTTGGAAAAATATAAAGAAGAATTGGAATTCCTTGAAATTGAAATAAATAAAGATGCAAATACCTCTGGATCTTCATAGCAAGGACAAAATGCTGGAACGGGATGAAACATATACAATTCAAAAGGTTTGCTAATGGCATTACAAGATACTTCCCCAAGATCGAAAACAAACCATTTTCTTTAATCATAAACATGTTGTTCGATTACCTCGAACTTGGAAGGTCTGCGACCGAACAGTAATGGCTTCAAACCACAGAGGCTACCAGAGGTCATACCTCGAGTCATATAAAACAGTGGAACAAGAAGGAGGCCAGCGACGACGAACAACCAGACAACTTCATTGAAATAAAAAGAAAAAGCCACGAGGGTCAGTTTGACTTGTGTAAGGGAGAAGAAATATAAAAACAGAAGAACAATTCAAAGGTTCAAATGGTTCCTGCAAAAACCATCAACGTGCAGTGCATTAAATAGATTTCTTTTTTATGTATTGTTCTTGCTGACAACGGTGGAGAAGAAGAAAAAAGAGAGCATATAATATATATTGGGGCTATGGAACTTCTCTCTCTCATAGAGCTAGAGAAGAACAAAGAAACAGAGAAAGAGCAGTTGGGCTTTTAATTGTTGAGCTGCTCCGGAAATAATGCTTTCCGGGCAGCTTAGTTTCTCTGAGCTATTACCGGTTAGTGTTCCAATGCTTTTGGAGGGATAACGGCTCTGTTTACAACGACTAACTGCTTTCTCCGAGTACAAGGTTAAATATGGAATCCGACAGATCAGCTTCTCGTTATTCATTATGCACTAAAATATTTTAATCGTTTGTACAAAATGTAACCTCCTTTAGGAATTTGCTCAGATCGATAATTAAATTAAGACTGTTTCCTGTATAAATAAACTTCCATACTTATTCATGATTATGATCTTTCTTTAACCTTTACTTATTCTCCCTAGTATCTGAACCGTGAAGGAGCCAACTTACAGATTTAAGTTGGCGGGTATGATGATCCAAATCCTGTACTTAGCATAATGATTTAATAGGACTATATCATATATACTAAGAAACATGAGAGGTTGAACAATTATTTTCTTAGATTCGAACCTTATAGTACGTATATTGAAAGATAAGATAATGTCGACGGGGTCTCTTTCTTTTAATTATCATGGTGGAGGGTCAACGTCAAACCGACGTTCAAGTTATGCCTAAAGTTTAAATGATACTTATATCAGAGTTTAAATTCGAACCTTATAGTACGTATATTGAAAGATAAGATTTAGACCTTGCTTCTCTGTTCGGAAGTTTGCTGCCTTTAGTTTCATCTTTGTTAAGAGAGGTAGATTCACCATATAAAGCAACATTTGAACTCTGCACATCTGCTTCCAAGAGTGATGTATCAATTCCGGGTCTGTAGTCCAGGATTCCCTACTGGACTCGAGTCTACAGTCTCAACCAAGCACTAAATATTGGTACAATAGTATTTTGTACATTGTTATCGTTGTATCAAATTATAAATTAATCCAATTCACTCTATAATACTTCAAATTTCAACTCAATCTTCACAATTTCATTTAATATATAAAGTGAACATATATAAGCAAAACATGTTAAAATCTTTAAACATTTTTATACGCTTTAAAATAACACTAAACTTAAAAAACAAAGAAATATCTACAAGTTTGTCTGAAAAGTCTCAGTCTTTTGACTCAAGAGTAAACACATTGTCATGAAAATCTCTAGTTACTCTACTAGATCACTATCTCAAATGCTTATTAGCATTATTCTTTAACTTATACCTTTTTATTAGTACAAATTAAGCAGAGTAAATTTATTTATATTTGTTTATTCATGTATTACTATTTTTCTTTGTTTTTTATTTTTATGTGTGGGATGATATAAATGCTCAAAAAGAATTAAAATTTAACTCAATGCATGCATAAATTATATACAAAGTATCATAATTTCAAATTAAGTATTCATTATCAAAATTAACAAACTAAATTGAAATTAGCTTAACCATGAAAACTTATAATTACTTACCCAAATAAATAAAATCATAATCACAACAAAACTCATGATGAATCATCTTGATCAGCATTCCTTTAAAATAATCATGAAGTATTTATTATTAAGTTAATTGTAACAAAATTGACAAGTTTGATTGTTAAGTCCCTCCTCTACACTTAAGCCGTAAATTATATTCAATGTACAAAACATGTAAGAATTATGAAAAGTATGAAAAATACTAGGAGGAAGTAAGGATAACCGGTACTCTCATGATGGTAAAAATTTTTTAGCCTTGTCCAATGTCATTAACATCTATCTAGTATTAGTGAAATCTTCTCAACTCTAACACATTAAGGTGATGTTGTCTTCATGCCTGTGGAAATCCGTAAAATCTCAAGTCATCAAATTAGAACCATAGAATTAAAACTATGAAAACAAATTAAACTACTCATGAAAATCTTATAAACT
>JAOQMM010000002.1:15502577-15515801 GCA_027563515.1 Erythroxylum platyclados
AAATGATCAAATGAAGGAAGAGAAGAAGGAGGCTATAGCTCACGAAAATGGAGAGAAGAAAGAGAGAAAATGCAGCTTCAAAATGTGAGAGAGAGAGGTGAGTGATCGTGAGAGTGAGGAGAGGAAGAGTGAAGAAGAAGATAAGTGAGTGGGAGTAGGTAAATGTCACTATTTATGCACTATTCCCATTCCTTTACTCTAACTAACTCATTAACTTGGTTATCTCCATTCCATTACAATCCAATTCTCCCTAATGACATACCATAGGCTTAGACAAATTTTATTTCAAAAAATTTAAATTAATGACTCCATAACAATTAGTGCTTACTTAGCCTTAATCACCAAATAGTAATCACTTACCTCTCCACATGACCATCTTCACTTGCATTGCATCCATTTTCCAGGACCCTTGGACCCGGAATTGCATTTTTCCTCAGACATAGAAAAATGTAGATAACTTCCTTAGCTTCGATTTGCCATTTAAATCACATCAATCGGAGTTGTATAACAAAAGTTATGATTTTTCAATGACAACTACTCACTTTCACAATTCTTCACTATTTTCTCCAATTAGTCTCAATTAAACCATTAAATCCACATTCAATTATGCAAATTCCAATTAGGGTATGTTTTGGGATATTACATAAGTTGCTTCTACGGTTTTTAATGGACATTAATAAGTCTTAGTATAAGTTGTTGGAGTTTAGCCTACAACATTTTCACAATTTGGAAAAAAGTTCCTTTTGGAGACATATACATCACTACTTTCACACATTATCTATTATAAATATTTATGATATCCCACATATATATTTTACCAAATAATTCAACATATTTTACATATTGATTAAATGGAAAGCAATGATAGTTTATATTTCCAACTTTCTCCAATTTCAATTCAAAGTTTGAAATCTTACAAAACATACATAAACAATTTTCATTTCCAAATTCCAACAATTTCATTTCTAACATTTTCCAACAATTTCAATTCAACCAATTACAAAACATACATAAACAATTTCCATTCCCAATAATTTCCAACAATTTTGAACAATTTCAATTCAAAGTTTCTAACATCACAAAACATACATAAATAATTTCAATTTCCAAATTTCCAACAATTTCATTTCTAACAACCAACAATTTCATTTCCAATAACCAACAATGTCAACCATCACAAATTCACAATTCACAAAATAATGAAATATACATAAACAATTTCCATTTCCAATAATTTTCAATAATTCCATTTCCAACAATTTTGAACAATTTCAATTCAAAGTTTCAAACATTACAAAACATACATAAACAATTTCCATTTCCAAATTTCTAGCAATTTCCTTTCCAACAACAAACAATTTCATTTCCAACAACTAACAATTTTAACGAAACAATTTCATTTACAACAACTAACAATTTTAACTATCACAAATTCACAATTAACAAAATAATGAAATATACATAAACAATTTTCATTTCCAACATTTTTCAACAATTTCCATTTCCAAATTCCAACAATTTCTAACGATTTGATTTCTAACAATTTCCAACAATTTCAACTCAATAATTACAAAAACATACATAAACAATTATCATTTCCAATAATTCCCAACAATTTTCATCACAAAACCTACCAATAATTTTCATCACAAAAGGAAAAGATACATAAACAACCAAATACAATGAATTTGTTTTTCAAATTTAAGAGCAAAAAACTCACCCAAAAAAATCAGAAACTAATTCAATGTATTTCGGGTTAGATTTAGACCCAGATCTATTTCAGATCTGGCGATTCCGAGAAGACTTCGTGATTATGACTGGTGCGGTGGTGGGCTGGTGGCGTTAGGCTGTTCCTGGGTTACAGTGGTGGTTGCCGGACGGCCAGAGAGGGAGTAATGGCAACGACAGTGAAGAAGAGAGAGAGTGAGAGTGTGACAGAGAAATAATGAGAGGAAGAAGAAGAAGAGCAGTGTTTGGTCACTCGGGTGGGTGGGTACTATTGGGGCTTTTAAAAAAATTTGATCTTTTGTGTGAAAGAGAGATGAGTGATGAGTGAGAGTGTGAGTTTGTCCGAGAGAAAATGAAGAGAAAAAAGAAAGAAGAAGAAGAGTAGTAGGTGCATACGTCGGCGGGGTGGGTTGGGAAGAGGAGGGTTTTTTAAAAATTTTATTTTTTCAACTTTTTTGTAAAAAAGTCCTTAGACAATTTAAAATTTTCGGTACCATATCTGGTCTGTATTCTGAATGCGGGTGGTACCGGCCGGTACCAACCGAAACAGACTGGTACAGTCTGGTACCGGAACCATGTTTCTTATACCATTTTTCGGTTAGAACGGTACGTACCGCCTGGTATCAGCCGGTATGGTACAAGATCCTTAACTATGACTTTGACCGTTAATAAATAAAAATAAAAATTACTAAAAATACTATTGTCTTCACAATTGTACTTGATGACTGTTAATTTATGGAAAAATTTTAAAAAAGAAAATATATTTATGAAAAAAAATTAAAAAGATAATAAACAATAATAAAATAAAATATCACCATTTTTATGTTTCCCTTTTGCTCTATAAAACTATAAATTATCTTTTTTTGTTTTCTAAGTCATTCCCTTACTAGGGATGACAAAGGATCCGACTGGGCTCGGGCTCCTCTTGGCGCAGCCTATCCCAGCCCGACCCACGGATTGACTGACCTGTGGCTTGACGAGCCGGGGACTTCCTAGCTTGTGGCCCTACCCGATCACGAGCTACTAGCCTGTGGCTCGGCCCTCAGCTTGACAGGCCATAGGCGGGCTGAGCTAGGCTGCCTGACCCGACTTTATGGTTTTAAAAAATAATAAAAACAGTGTCGACTTGTACCTTCCCGACGGGTCATAGTCCGGGCTGAGCCAGGAAAGCCCCAACTAGTGGCCTTATGGGGCCAAGCAATCTTGGCCCATGGCCCTGCCCGTGACCTAGTCAACTTGAGTTGGGCCGGTCAGGATGGGTCGGGCCACATTTGTCATCCCTATCCCTTACCCACCGATTTTTATATTTTGTATTTATAGTTTTATAGAGTAAAAGGAAAACATAAAAATGGTAATATTTTACTTTATTATTGTTAATTATTTTTTAAATTTTTTTATAAATAAATTATCTTTTTTAATTTTTTTTCATAAGTTACAGTTATGAAGTACAATTATGAAGACAATGGTATTTTTAGTAATTTTTGTTCCTTTTTTTATTTATTAATAATCAAAATGTAATTCATGCTTAAAATAATTTTATTTTTGAAACAGAGGGCATGATGAAATAAATAAAAAATATAGGAGTTTAATGTATTTTAGTCAACAAAAGACTGAAAAGGTATTTTTGTCTAAAAAATGCAACATTGTATAGTTATGGTGATATCATTACAATATAAGGGTAAAAAAGTCTTTTTGAATTCTAAGTTCTTTTGACTAATGGTCAAAGGGGGTAATAAGTTTATTTTTAAAATAGAGGGGGCATAATGTACCAAGGGATAAAACATAAGGGGCTTAAATGTATTTTAGCCTTCATTTTATTCCATTAATAAACCAAATGAAGCTAGTCAACCAATAAAGTGTCTTATTGTAACCAATGTTTTAAAAACTAAATCGGACAGGCCGGTTCAACCAGATTAAATACGAACTGGACTGATTTTCGGTTCGATTTAGTTATAACCTTTGTGAATAAGACCCTGTCGGTTACATAAAAACTGTAAAAAATGGTATTCTTCTTCTTCTATTCCGATGCCTACCAGTCAAAACACAAAGATTCATAACCCAAAAAGCAAAAACATAAATTCAGGCCTAAGAACTAAGAAACAAAAAGGGGCCAGAGAACAAACACACACCCACTTGCCCAGAACTTCTTCCAAAGACTTGACTGATCTTAGTTTTTAAATTGGCTCCGTCTGGAAGCCTCTCCATAAGGATTATCTAGTTAAAGTTGTGAAATTTAATGGAAGAGAAAGATGAAGAAGTTGAAAGTGAAGAACCAGATATTAAATTAGTTGCCTGTGTTCTTGTAGACGGAGATAAAGATATAAAAGAAAAGTATGAAAATTGAGAAGGCTTGAAAATGAAGTAAAAAGTTCAAACTTGAAAGAGACATGGCTTATAGACGAAGATAAAATACAGAAGAAAAGCATGAAAATTGAGAAGGCTTGAAAATGGAGGAGTGAAAGGTTCAAACTTTAAAGAGAGATGGCTTGTAAATGGAAAAGAGCTTCCCATGTTCCAACTTGTTGTACGTCTGACACACTGTATTGCCCAACGGATAATGGTGCAACGTTATTTCATTTTCCATTACCAACTATTAATGTTACTATTTATAATTTTGTTAAATATTCAATTTAAATATAGATTCTTTTTCTTTAACTAAATATTTATTGAATAAACATTTGAGATTTTCGTGATGGAATAATTAAATTAGATTTATTATATAATAATAGATATTGATGGATTTTAATAAATATTTTTTTATTTTTTCTTATGAAATTTATTTCTTATTTATTATATACTGGTTTTATAACGGTTTAATATTGATTCAACCTTTAAACCTTAAATCTTTCCTTTACTCGGTTCAATATCCGGTCCGATTTTTAAAACATTAATTGTAACAGTTAGGTTTCTAAATCACAATTAGAAATAGGATTAATGTGATCATGCCTAATTATACGGATAAGGGGCACACCCATAAATCAACTTGAAAGGTATGCAACAAGTGGTAGTATGTTACGATGTGTTCGCAATATTTAACACATGGAAGCCACATAACCCACTCACGGGACCTGGAGCCCATAAAGTAGTGTAGGTAAGGCTTTAAAGTTCAATTCACCACTTTATTTTGACTGTCACTTTAGGAATGATATTTAGTGCTTCAATTCAGGGATGTCTACTAGTAACAATCCAAACCAAAAGTGACTCAAAAATACCTTATCCTAATCTTAAACAATTAAATGTGGAACTTATAAAGCTTGATAATATATGGAGAACAAATTCTTCTACTACCCTCTTTGTTGTATAAGGATGTTTTAAAGGAATAAAGTGGCTATACTTATGCAAACTATCAACCACTATTAAGATTAAGCCATACTCTTATGGTTTCGGTAATTCCTCAAAAGGTATACAGAGAGGTCTTCCTAGATAGCGAGAGAAATTAGTAGGGACTGGACTTAGAGTATCGTACTTATTTTGTTGGCAAGTGTGGCATGAACTCATAAATTGCTTAACATCTATCTTCATACCCTCCCAATACAACTCACTTGTCAAGTGCCTATGCCCCCTATAAGGCTACAATGAAGTTCCTGCAATAATTTTATTTTTATGGTGGAAGTTTTAGGAATCACCATCTTGCCCTTGTAATGTAATTGCCCCCAATATAGAGTCCATCCTAGTTTGGGACCCGCTTGCAATGAAGATACATACAAACTGTTGTAGTTGGGGGTCATTTTTCACTTCCTCTAAAATTTGTTCCTAGTCCAATACTACAGGAACCGAAAGGGTATAAACTTCCATCGGTAGAGGCATTCTCAAAATGGTTTCTATAGCTTGATTTTCTTTTCCGAGCTTATACTGGATTTTGAAGTCGAATCCTATTAGCTTGGTGAGCCAGTTTTTCACGTTTTGAAGCTCCCATTTGCTTCTCAAACAGAAACTGAGGGCTTTGCTAATTAGTCTTGACCTCAAAGTGCCTTTCAAGTAGTAATGTCTCTTTTTCTGGATGACAAAAACCATGACCATCTGCTTCCGCTTATAAACCAATTTCAATTAAGGAATGAGGACTTGTAAAATTTTGTTTTTACCTTGAGTGAACAATATAGATATGGACAGCGGCGATTCGCCAGCCGCTTGAGACCTAGGATGTTAGGGAGTTTGATCAAGTGTATTTGTAAGTTAGGTGCAAAATTGTTCAATGAGAGTAGAGATATCAAAAGTGCCCTCAATTTTTTGGATTGGGATAAGAATAATAAATTTAAATAGCTTGGTGACAAAAGGATGAGACGAGTGATATCATCTAGTCAGAGATCATTCAGACCACCTATAGTGTCCAGAGACTCCTAAAACACTAGGAGCTCAATACTTAGGTATAGTTAATATGGAAGGAGACCACCTGCATAGGTTGGGGTAATTGTAGTAACCCAACAGGATGCTGAGGATACATCCGATATAGTGATAAGTACTGACAATGATGAATATATTTAGAAAGATCCCAGAAATATACACTCGTATGTGCTAAAAGATTTTACTAGCTAGATTAGTGTGAAGTTGGAGCTTTTAGAGTGTCATTTGATAATAGCTACTTTCACTAAAACTATGCCAGTAGCGTAGAACGTTCATAGAGGTAGTTACATAGTAGTTAGACTTAGAAGCTTTCCAATTAGTTTGACCTTATTAGATATCCATGACTATGAAGTCATACTAGGAGGAAAAATGACTAATAGTACATTTTGTTGATGTGGATTGCTTTTAAAAGAAGTTAGGATTGGTACACAAGGGAAGTTAAATATAGTATTAAGCAGGAAATGCAGAATGCTCCCATCTCTTAGCATATCAACCATGATAGCTAGAAAAGTACTAAGAAATTACTATACAAGTTATTCAGTTCTATGACTCAATAATTACAGAAGTTTACTAGGTTATTCAATATTTTAATGTTGAAATCAGGTGCTATTGTGAGAATGACACTTCTATTGTTGAGAGTGGTGAGCAAGGTACCAATTAGAGCTGCTTCTCCTTCTTACCCTACCTATCCAGACACTGCTGATTATGAAAAAAATCTTCAAGATAAATTATCCTTTGATTAGACGAAAAGTTGGATATAGACATACGGACGAGAAACTTTAACTGGTTTATGATCCAGTTGCAGAAATGTATGTTGTAACATGTTCCATGTTACATTTAATTATTTTCCTTTTTTCAAAAACACATTCTAATTCTTTTAACTGGTCATTAATTTTAAAAAAGATACTCTGGAATAAATATAGCCACGGATGAGCTAGCAAAACAAATGTAATGACTCTTGGTAAAAGATCTGCGCTTTCAAAATTAAAATGAAGAGGAACAGATAGGCAATAAATCATGTACCAAGATGTCCGCCGGCCAAATTTAATTTCACAAGAAAAAGTTGTTACTCGGTCAAACACACTCCCAAAGAATAATGAAAGCCCTTATCATGAACGTGTTTGAAGGATTATTGACATCCGTTTAAAAGCATACAAATACATAGAGGAGGTACAGAAAGAAAGTCAAAATATTCAAATATTTTACTCTTCTCTTTTTCAATTTCTTGTCTAACCGAATACCATTATACTCTCTGATCGGTCCTATATTAGAATTTCTTTGCCCCCATTGAAAATCAAATCTACCTAGCCAGCTCTTAATATTCTTACCATCTCCAGTATCCTACCTATATAAATGTCGATGAAGCTTAACCTCAAACACTCTCACCCACAACATCCAATTTCTTAATATATACTATCTACTTTGATCCAACACTTTTGCTTAATTAGCTTCTTCGTGCAGATCAGGTCACCATCCGCAGCCATGAGATTGTATAGTAAAATCGTGCCACACTACAAACAAATCCAAAAAGCCATTAAACCACCTTGCGACATCTTCATTAATCACAGAGGAATAGACACCAAAAGAACCATTTCCGGGTTGCTTTACGACCACCTTTTTCGACTAGGGCTCAGACCTTTCTTGGACAGCAAGAACATGCAGCCTGGTGACAGGTTATTCGACAATATAAATAAGGCAATCCATGATTGCAAAGTTGGTGTCGCCGTTTTCTCTCCACGTTACTGTGACTCTTATTTTTGCCTTCACGAATTGGCCTTGATCATGGAGACCAAGAAGAAGGTTATTCCTATATTCTGTGACGTTAAACGCTCGCAGCTTCGTGTCAGAGACAATGGAAGCTGCCCGGAAAATGAGTTGCAGAGATTCATTTATGCTCTAGAAGAAGCAAAATATACCGTAGGTCTCACATTCAATACTGATAAAGGGTAAGTCTTATGACTAAACTCTTCGGATGGCTGTTACTAATATTTTATAGGCCTTTTTTTCAAAAAAAATATTTTATAGGCTTTGAGCAAGATAAAAAATACTCCTATTTTTATCTATTTTTGGACTTTAGTAAAGAATAAAAAAATAAAAATATGTATCTTTTTTATTATTTTTTATGAGATCAAGAATAGATTTTATTTTATTATATTTTACTTTTTATAAAAATAAAACTAAGTTATATTTTATTATTTATGAAAATAAGTCCCCGGGAGTGCCCTAGCAGCCCTCGCCCAGGCCAGCCTGTTTGGAATATACTGTAATGAAACAGGATTCAAATCTTTCTTCCATGTGTATTCATATATATATATTCATACATGCATGCAGGAATTGGTCGGAGTTCCTAACGACAACGACTGATGCGATCATGAAGAAATTGATCGAGGTGGATGACGAGAAAATTCGCAGAACCTGAAGATATGTTTGACGCAATATTTAGCAATAATGTAGAAACTCGTTAATCACTTCACCAAAATAACTTTTAATTACTTAATAAGATGCTCCATCAATTAAACGAGAATGGAGATATCTCATTTGTTGGTTGTTTCTAACAAATGGTCTGTTAATTTAAATTTTCGTTTTCTCACTTATAGGAAAGTGTACATCAAGAGGTGTACCGCCTAACACAGGCGATACTTGTAATTTTTCTTTCAACGAATAAGCTAGTGATGTTAAGTTGATACAATCTAGGAGATCTTGTTAATTAGCACTCCGCATCACATACGGGTAAAGAGTAAATTACATTATTCTATATCTACCTTATAACACGTAACGGGCTCTTAGTTACGTATCTCGGATCGAACGTGAAAGAGAAATAAATGAAGAAATGCGAAAAATACCTGGATTTCGATTTTTGAACTTCAAACGAGCTTTCCGAAACTAAACGAGTGCGAATTTACCGCCGTCTTCATAGGAACTGGTCATCAGGACGCGGTCAACGTCTTTATACAGTTTTCTCAAAACGTAAGCTCTCTTAACGGGTTAGAGATTTCTTATGCTTACGAATGATATGAGCAACTGCAAGAGACCTTAACCTCTTTATATAACTTTCATATCAGGCTTTCCCATTGTAGGCCCGATATGGACCCGGTCCACACTGATCGGGATCCATTTTTTACCTGAACTTTGACCCATTAATTGAGATCATTTATTGAGTCACTTTATTATTTTTATCCAGATCAAATTATGTAACTTAACCAATAATTGAGTTAAAAATCGAAAATTACAATTAATAATTGTCCAATTTTATAAGAAAGGACAAAAATGTCAACGTACCTTTCCGACGCATATATTGTAATCAGATGTATAGATGGCGTTGGGATCAATAAACTGGTCAACTATTGTATTAATAGAAAGAATCTGATCTCCGTACTTGATGAAAGTTCTATTAAAAGAAACGAAAAAAGAATGGTATCTACATGAAATATTATGCGAAAGTTCTTAGAAGCATAAAACAAGGTTGAATATGATAAGCTCACTTTTTTTTTATCTTTTGGAGAAAGTAAAAGAATCTAATAATAGAAAACCAGCGGAAACCAGCGCAAGTACAACCAGTGGAGATTAGTTCCCTATGTCCCAGATAGAGGTCAGAGTGGAACTCAGAATAGGCACAATATCTTGAGCTAGGATGAATTGTTTGATCCATTGCATAGTCAAATTGGTAAACCGTTGATCTAGAGTGCTCTTGGCCTTGAAAACTCTCAAATCCATCTTTCTTCGTAATGCATAAATTCCAAAATTTAGTGCTTGAAAATTGTAAGTTCCCTCAACAAGTGAATCTGACAGGCCGCTCCAAGCTATGAGGCTAATCTGAACTAGAATAGAGTTTGCATAATTCTAATGCCTTGCACCAAAAGAAAGAGGAGTAACTAGCTGAAAAAGAGGTGACTGTTGTCCTCTAAAGCCAGCTTAGAAAACGTTCATATTTTACTAAAAAGACAATCCCTTTAACTTTATCCACAAAATGTAGTTTTTATTTAATAGCTAACCACAACATAAAGAAGCATTAGAACTGTAATTAATTTAATAGTTAACCACAAAATAGAAGAAGACTTAGAACAATAATTAAGGAACCAAACCAATTTTCTCCTAAATGCATAAGTTCCAGGAAGCCTGGTAAACTTAGACTATATTTGGTTAGCATAAGGTTTTTAATGAAATGGTATAGTTTAGAATGTAATAGAATATAAATGGATGTAATATTAGAAAATTATTATTTGGGATGGATGGAAGGGTTCATAATGTAATATAATGAAATGTTGTTTAGAAGAAATGTTTATAATATAGTATAGTGAAAAATTGTTTATCATTTTACATTCTATCCTAAATCCTTCAAATTGGAAATTTCTCGTTTTTACTGTTTAGGATGGAATGGGATGTAATATGAAACCCTCATCTGCCATTTTATTCCATTATAAACCCTCCTCTCTAGCGATAGAATAATATTACATTTCATTCTAGGCTTAAATACATTTAACCCCTTTGTGTTTTATTTCTTAGTACATTATGCCCCTCTATTTTAAAAATAGACTTATTAACCCTTTTGACCACTAGTCAAAGAAGCTTAGAATTCAAAAAGAGTTTTTTTACCCTTATATTATGATGATATCACCACAATTTTTCATGTTGCATTTTTTGGACAAAAATACCATTTTAGTCTTTTGTTGACTAAAATACATTAAACCTTATTTTTTGTTTTATTTCATTATGCCCTCTATTTCAAAAATAAAAATTATTTTAAATATGGATTACATTTCGACCAAAGTTGCGAATACAGTGTCGAACTTGGTACTAGATTGTGTTCTGGTACGATACTGTACCAGTACCGGTCAATACTGGGTACCGTTTCGGATAATTTTTAAAATTTATGAAATAGCCCCTGAAATTTTTTAGAAATTGCAAAATAGTCCATTGTCATATTGCACTGTGATACTGTAAACTTTATAAGTTTACATCAACCATGTTTCCAAAAATCATAATAATAAATAATAACCACAATTAATATGAAATAATAATAATTTTCAGATATTTCACATATAAATAATAACTACAATTAATATGAAAAAAAGACAATCTTCATCATACAAATATAAAATTAAAAACTATACAAAGTATTTAAAATATTATAATTTCATCATATAATAAATAATAATTACATCAAAACATCCAATAAAAATTAAAAAGAACCATAAATATCCCTAACTCTCAAACTATTACAATTTACGACAAGAGTTCGTGATGAGGAAACAATCTAGTATAAGTCAAACCTCAAATAAAAACATTTACAATTACATTACATAAATAGACACAACAAGAGTGACGACATTTAGTGACAATTTTTTTGTGACTAACTATCATTTTGTCACAAATATGAGGTTTTTTGTGACAAAATAATTGATTGACACTATTGTTCAGATTAATTGTGATGGTTTATTTTTTGGTCACTAATAAATTGGTAATTGTGACAATTTAGTATCTTTCACAATTAAATTGTCACTATTAATATATTAATAGTGTCAAAATTTCTGTTATCACTATGTTCTGTCACTAAAAGCATTTGCAATTTGACCCCAGAATAATTTTGGTAGGAATGAATAGTAATTATGACCAAAACATATGTTGATCACTAATATTTTCTATTTATTATGACAGAACATAGTTTGGTCACTAATATTTTTCTCTTGCTGTGAGGAAACGGTTTATCGTAACACGATATTTTATTTTTCTGATGAAAACTTTTGTCAATAAAAATTAAATTAGTTAGTGTCTACTTAATATTGTCACAAAACTTGAACTATCACTATAGTTGCTACTATTCGTAGTTTAGTTACAACGTTTTTTGTGACTAACTATCATTTCATCACAAAAAATGAAGTTTTTTGTGATAAAACAATTGATTGACACTATTGTTTGGATTAACTGTGATGATTTATTTTTTTGTCACTAATACAATGATAATTGTGACAATGTAGTATCTTCACAATTAAGTTATCACTGTTAATATGTTAATAGTGTCATGGTTTGTTTTATCACTAAAACCATTTGCAATTTGGCACCAAAATAATTTTGGCGGGAATGAATAATAATTGTGACAAAACATATGTTGATCACTAATATTTTCTATTTGTTGTGATAGAATATAGTTTGGTCACTAATATTTTTCTCTTGCTGTGATGAAACAGTTTATCGTCACACGATATTTTATTTTTCGGACAAAAACTTTTGTCAATAAAAATTAAATTAGTTAGTGTCTACTTAATATTGTCACAAAACCCGAACTATCACTATGGTCACTACTATTCGTAATTTAGTTACAACGTTTTTTTGTGACTAACTATCATTTCGTCACAAAAATAAGGTTTTTTGTGATAAAATAATTGATTGGCACTATTGTTTGGATTAACTATGATGATTTATTTTTTTGTTACGAATACAATAGTAATTGTGACAATGTAATATCTTTACAATTAAGTTATCACTATTAATATGTTAATAGTGTCAAGGTTTGTTTTATCACTAAGTTCTGTCACTAAAACCATTTGCAATTTCGCGACAAAATAATTTTGGCAGGAATGAATAGTAATTGTGACAAAACATATGCTGATCATTAATATTTTCTATTTGTTGAGACAGAATATAGTTTGATCACTAATATTTTTCTTTTGCTATGACTAAAATGTTTACCGTCACACGATATTTAATTTTTTACGACGAAAACGTTTGTCAACAAAAATTCAATTAGTTAGTCTCTACTTTATATTGTCACAAAAGCCCTAATATCAGTATGGTCAGTACTATGCATAATTTAGTGACAACGTTTTGAGACTAACTATCATTTCGTCACAAATATAAGGTTTTTTTAATAAAACAATTAATTAGCACTATTGTTTGTGTTAACTGTGATGATTTATTTTTTTTGTCAGTAATACTATAACACCGAATTTTTGGAATCTCAACACTAGTACGTACTCCGAGAGACTCTCATCGGTTATAATACATGTTGGAAACCTTTTCTTGTGAATGTCGGAGATAGGTATGCTGTGTTATGCATCATTAAAAACTGTAAGTTCATCGATGTAGGAAATCTTGGAGATTTCTGAGGTATAAGTTTTATATGTGAAAATTCGAGTCCCTTTGGATGGATATGGCCAT
>JAOQMM010000002.1:15606647-15620882 GCA_027563515.1 Erythroxylum platyclados
GTTGACCGTCTGAAGGTACGCTATCAATGGTAGAATAAAAAGGTTGATCACTAACTGTTTGACAAAAAGAAGGCAAAATAGCGTTTCTCTTTTTTGTAACACGAGCCTTTGTACGCCGTCACAAGAGTTCATTTTTTTTTCGCTTTCTGGCATTTCAGCATACTTTTGATGTCTCTTAGCATTTCTATGCATCTTTGAATGCAAAAAAGGTGGAACAAAGGTAAGAACAACTAACAATTATTCATAAAAAAATTATTAATTATTTCTTCGACAACACCTGTCTTCTTTATATATATATTTTTTTTAAATATTAAAATTTACTTATTAGTAACATTTACAGTACTTCAACTAAATATATATATATATTTAATATTATTGAATGAAGGTTTGTTAAATTAATAAATTTTGTTTAAAATTTGAAATTGTGGAAATATAACATGATCAAGAAATGAAGCAATAATATCACGTGTATTGCTGAAAATAAGACTATACATTTAACAAACCTTACATTTAACAAAGAAAGTAAAATTTTCAAAAGGTCAACATAATAATATTAGTGGAATATAGTGTCAGGTAAATAAAGGATTAGATTAAATAAAAAGGTTATTTTATGTCAATGTGATGTAACTGAGTATATTAAAAAGGTAAAATTGTATATTCAAACTATTGCTTTAACAATTGATAAGGATAAATAAAGGAAGCAGATAACGATTATATTATTGAAAAGGTGAAAAATGTCCTGGATAAAATAGAATTTGATATAATAAAATATTAGGCAAAACAAAATATACCTGACAGTGCAAGGACGAACAAGAAGAAAACCTAAAAAAAAGATTTGAGAAAAAGACATATTTAAAAGGTTAAATGTCGTGACAAAAAATTTGGACGGTCACACAGCTGTGACTTGTTAAATTATAACCATGTAAGGATACAAATTTAAACAAATTGATTGTGTATTTTACACGACATAATAACAATAAAAATTGATAGGATAAAATGCAAAACACGTAATTCCTGTTCTCAACTCTGATAAGAAGTTCATGTAAGTCACGATTGTGATTTTCGTGCAACAATTGATGAAAAAGATAGAAAATAGCTCCATTACATATTTTACATAACATAATAACAATAAATGAACGATTAACATGATATAATACGACACATATAATTTTTGTTGTCAACTCTATTAAGAAGTTCATGTAAGTCATGGTTGTAGAAAACAGCTGTATTATATATTTTACACAACATAATAACAAAGAATGAAGAACTAACAAAACATAATGTGTTTACTAAATACAGAGGATGCGATGTCTTTAATATATGACTCTTTATAGTCTGAAGCCGCAGAAACATCTTTATAAATGTATTGGGGAGTGAACATCTTTAACTTTGGTATGGTTAGATAATAAAGGATATAGTAGTTGGATTAATAAATGATAAGAAATAATGATCATGTCCCATCTTTTAAATTGAACTTAATGTCTGATCAACTATAAGGTTATTTATAATAGGCCTAGAATTCATAATTTATAACAACGTAAATTCACAATTTATTTTATATTGTTATTTAAAAAATTATTTCTAAATTACCAGTAAATTTCTTCTTTGAATTTTACCTTTAGCGGGTAATTTATTTGTTTCCAATGTAGATCATTTGTCCTACGTCTATCAAAGTTTCACGTTTAAATAATAAATAACAATGACATAAATTGCGGCCACCGGCCTAGGTGGTCTAGTCTAATAACTTTTACAATTGATTATACATTTACCACCAATCAGTACTGTTTCTTTAGCAGTTAATTTCTGCATCTCATCTTTGAATTTCATTTTCCAACATTCATTATTTTTCTTTGTGTCCATCGGTATGTCACTTTTAATGAAAACCATCAGTAAAGGTTTAGTTGGCGCCGATTGCATTTATTAATTTACTAATTAGAACTGATATTACTATTAATTTGAAGAGGGAAGCAGGTAAACGTAGATAGGAAATCTAGAATAAGAAAAAAATAAAAAATATTTTAAGGCGTCAGTTTTTTGCCTAAGTGACAGCAATTGAACTCACCTCCTCATTAAATAAAGTTTAAAACAACATCATTGAGACCTGTGAAGTATTGTTAATTTTGAACACCTGCACAGAATACATAAAAGTGGACTTGTTTTTGAACACCCAAACTAATGACCAGTCGTTTGATCGAAAGTATTGTTAATTTCATTTTAAATTAAATATCACGGTTGTCACTCAAGGAGTATTTGTAAGTCACGCTTGTGACTTGTATATGTAATAAATGCAAAAATGGAATTTTGAAAAAATATAAATAGACAACCGTCTTGATGATTTTTTTCTTTCCTTTAGTTTCAAAAAAATAAAAAAAAAGGTAATTAGTAGAGTTAAAAATTACCAAAACAGGTCTCGATTCTTTATAGTGACCCACTACATAACCGAATCCTTCTGCGAGTTCAGAGGAAAATTCATCTGCTACCAAGTTTTGTGTATTTCAAAAATAAAAATAAAAAAACATAAAGTAACAACAAATACAATAATTGATAGATTTTAAAGTAGTATCTACTGTTCTTTATTTTTCATATGTTTTCACTAAAGGTGCAAAATGATGTTTGATATGTGTTAATGACTATTTTCTAAAGAGTTTTAAGTTCTGTTGCATCTCCAGGAAAAAGCAACTTTACAAGAGTTTTAATTTCTGTTGCATCTCTAGGAAAAAGCAAGTTTACATGAAAATCCTCGAACTACCTGATAAACAATTTAATAAAGGAAATATCAATGAAATTACATGTAAATCATCGAAGTACCTGATAATAAGTTATTTTAATTACATTCGAAAAGAGGAGAAAAAAATGAAAACCTAGAAATCCTTTTATTCTTCATGTTCAGAACCCAAATCCAGAGATGCTTTTATTTCTCATGTTCAAAATCAACGTTGAGCGTGATGGTTTGAGATCCTTGAACAACTCCTCAGTCGGAGCCCAGAGCCTCCTTCCTTTAATGTACAGAAAACCTAAGGTACAGAGAGAAAGGTTGGAACCACAAAGCTTTTTAATGATTGAACAAAACCAAAATATCACGTTCATTACCAAATATCAAAATCCATAATTTTCAATAAGTTAATGACTTATATAATTATAAAATAATAACTTATAAAAATGTGTTAACTATTTAATTTGAGAAAGAGCCACGGTTATTTTGAAATAATATAAACACAAAAGGGAGAGGCTCTTGTTTTTGATAACTTGTTTGATAGTTTGGGTAAAAGAGACAGGAAGACTGGATTGTCTGGTGGAGATTCACGACGCCAACCTCAAGTGTCTTCGAACATCTGAAGCATCCTCCATTCATCCAAGGTTCTCACATCTACATATCAAGATGAAACGATGAAGAAAATGAAGAAAACATGAAAAATAGGAGCGAAGAAATTTCTGAAAAGGTAGGAGTTAACATATTTAAAAAGATAGTCTGAATAAAAGAAACAGCAGCACTGGATTGTCTGGTGTAGATTCACAATCCCAACTTCAAGTGTCTCTACATTCTTGAAGAACATCTCAAAGGTTTCTCGATTCATCCAAGGCTTTCGCATCTATATATGAAGATAAAACGATGCAAAAAGTTAAGAAAACATTAAAAATAGGACCAAAAACATTTGTGAGGAAGTAGGAAACAAGAGGCTAATTCTTCCTAACTTGATCAGCAAGAACTATCCTCTGAAATTCATCTCCTTCCTATTGAAGCTATTGAATTTGAGCTTTCAAAGAAGCAGCAATTTTGGAGCCTTAAAAAGAGCTTTGTGGGTTTTGTGTATACACTATTGCTGGAGAAAGATTGAAGAAATTAGGAGAGATTACAGATCTATTCATTAATTGGGTTAATAGGTTTTCATTTAATACATTTATTGTCAAAATTTATTACGTTTGAGATTTGGGCAGTTAGGGAAGATTTGTGTCAATATTATTTAAAGGTTAATGGAATAAATAGGAAGAGTGGAATAAATTGAGACCATTTAATAATAACATAAGTCAGAAATAATTAATAATAGATAATAATTAACTGACATAATTAATTTAAATAATAACAGGTGTGAATTAAAAATTTAATAATAATTTATAATTAACAATAACATAATCATAAGAATAACTCATAATAAATAATAATTAAGTCACATAATTAATTTAAATAATAATAGGTGTGAATTAATACTAATTTAGAAAAAATTAATAATAATTAATAATTAATTGACATAATTAATTTAAATAATAATAGGTGTAAATTAATAAGTTAATACTAATTTATAATTAAGAGTAACAATAAATAATAATTAACTGACATAATAAATATAACTTATAATAGGTGTGAATTAATAATTTAATAATAATTTATAATTAAGAATAACATAAACAATAAGTGACAACCGTCCATTTGTATAAATATGATGATATAACAAATAATATTGATGTATAAATAATATAATATTAATAAACTGAGATGATAAAATGTAGCTGTAATAATAGCTTGGTGGTCCTGCGTAGATGGTAAGTGAAATAAAAGTTCAGAATTAACGGATGTGAGTTAGACGACGAGTGGAAGGGAACCGTTGGATGAAATGGACGGTGGGATGGAATTTCGTGGTCGTCCATCCCATTTGTCCTTAGTATATATACTTAATGATAAAGAGTTGTTGAAGCTGAATTAATTTTCCTTGCAATTGTTGAGGATTGTAAAATTCGCTTTTGTATTTCATAACAATAAAAGAATATGTAATTTGTTTTTGTATTTTGAATATGTTAAATGTTGAATTTTACAAGTCCTTATGGACTATATATTATATATAAATGAAATTTTTTGGTCGTTTTCATTTGATACTATGTACGCAATTAAAGCGTATGTTAATATTTATATATTGCTTTTAATATTTATATGGATATTGCCTATATAGTGATAAGAGTTTGGTTTTAGGTTAAAATTTATTGATAACGAAAGAATAAATTTTTGCTTTTATTTTTACAAATTGTTGCCTAAAACTTTTCACTTTTTTGCCTTATCTATTTAACATTGTTGCCTAAAAAGACGTAAAGTGTTGTAATATCTATATAACATTGTTGTTATAGTTTGAAACTAATGTGTTGCTTTAGTCAAAACTTAAAGCAACATTTTTTATTTTGTTGCCTAATCAAAAAATTATATTGCCTTAGAGTTATAGCAATGCCACTTTTTATAACGATATGAATTATGTTGTCTTAATAAAAAAGCAACAATAATTGTTCTTATAACTACACTTTTGCCTATTGCCTGAAGCACTTTTTTGCCGTAGTGCATCAAAAGGTGTTACTAGTAATGTCATGTCTTTGCATAGCCTTTGTAAGAAAATTATATTAACAAAAATTTTATATTTTTTTACATTTTAAATTTAATAATAATTCATTTTTTTAAATACATATGTTTAAAAAAAATCATTTGAAATGGAAGATATTAGTGGCATTTGGATGTCTTTGAATAATGATTGCATTAAATTTTAAATTTAATAATAATCAATTTTTTCAATCTTTGAATACAAATATTTCTTAGAAAATAATGTAAAATGAAAGATATTAGTATATTATTGGCATCTAGTTGTTTTATTATTACTAAGTTTCTAATAAATGTCATAATCCTAATTTTTTTATTTATTTGATTCTTAAAACTATTTCATAGAATGTTTAATATCATTTCTAACTTTTTTATAGTATATGTTTTCCTCCACTCTTTTAAAGTTCAAGAAAGACTATTGTAAGTGTTCCAATAAGTATGATTACTTCCCCGACCAAATTGTGCCTCATTAAAGTTCACAAGGGTCCTTTGCTGCCTATGATATATTTCATCCATCATCGTTCTTTCTATCTTTTTTGGCATTTAATTTTTTGGATTCCTCATAATCACCATGTGACGTCCAAATTGATGTGTCTTCTATTTTGCGCCCAAACTTCCTTCTCTTTCTTTTTTTTTTTAATTTTCTGTGATTGAGTACCACAATCACAAGAAAGGGTAATAATTCCTTAAAACAAAGGAATTAAAAAAGTCCTAAACTAATTCCCCAAAAATGGTGCCAAAAACTTGTTGAGCAAGTTTTATAATTTATAAAACCCTCAATATTTTCACAAGCGCATTAACGTAATATATGAGGTGTCGATCCCATGAGAAATTAGTGAACTAATCGAATCCTAATTCATCTAAGACCTAAAAATTTAATTAAAATGAAAATAAAAACTAAACAGAAAAATAAACAATATGCAAGAATTCAAATTTGAGCACCACCAATTGACAATTGAAATTCAAACAAGGAAGATTAATAAATTATAAGAAAGGGGATTTATCCTATCTTCAATGCTAACTTAGTCACTTTTGTGTTAATGCGTTATTGGTTCTAGACTTTCAAATGGTGCATTAGTCTCTCTCGAGTTGTAATCACCAAGCCCTAATTCATGAACCCTAATTAAGTTAAGTTACCAAACATGTAATCTCTTGATTAACAAAACAACCCACAACCTAATTAGTTCTTAAGCATTCCAATAAACAATTGGGTCCTCACACGAGATCTCTCTCTGTATAATTACCGATTTGATTATTTGTGTGGTTTATTAGATTGTTTAACTCTCATTAACCAACCTAATCATTTTACATTTAGTTCACTCTCTCGATTTATTATCGAAGCATGCAATTACAACAAATAATCAAAACACCTAACGTCATTAACAACAAAAGCAACTAGATTAACATTAAATCAAGTATAAATCCCTAAAAGAAGTCAGAACATCCTTAACCCAAGATTCATCATCATCAATTCCATCTCATACATCAAATGAACAAAGTAAAAGATGAAAAGAAGAAAAGATAACTTGGAGGATTGGAGGTTAAAGCAATTGAAGCTTCACCTTCTTCTTTCTTTTGTTTTCTCTCTTCCTTCTTCCTCTTCCTTAGCTTTTTTCCAAAGTGGCAAATGGAGGCTCCCTTTCTAAGTCATTTTTTTGTCTTATTTAGTCTTTTCTAATTAGGGTAGTATTTTCTGTCCACGTGTAAGCCACGACCACAGCCCTTCAAACCACGATTAAGGCAAGCTAAACTGGTCTCTGACACAATCGTGGGCCCCCAGGCCATGATTGTGGCTTGATAAAAGGGTCTCTATGATCGTGGCCCTAGGTCCTCCATCGAGCTTCCTACAAATCTTCTACGTTCTTCGACATCTAATCTCAAAAACATCAAGGCACCTCAAAAACACAAAATTAAAGTTCAATAGTATGCTCTAACTCACATAACACTCAAAACCCAAATATCTAACTGACTAACTTAATTCTAAACCTAAACATGCATGAATCAATTAATTAACAGCTAAAAACATACTAAAATTCCTATTAAAACATCATGCAACCTACAACTATCACCCCTTGACGTTGCTTTCTTTTTATATTCTTCAGTGTTTTTGCTTTTTTTTTGGCTTTTTATTCTCTTTTGTGTTTTAGTCCTGCCTTTGCTATCCATTTTGGCCTTCTTTTTGTTGCTTGGTGTGCTACGCTGCATTTTTTTCTTTCTTCTTATCTGCCACACTTTTTTTCCTTTGGACTCTACATTGTGCTACTGGCGTTTTCTCCTTTGGACTCTTCTTTTCCTAGGAGCTGTGTTTTTATTCTGGTGGGTTATTACCGTGTCGTTGTGCTTGTGTGTGTGTCTACTAATGTTTTTTGTTCTTGTCGACTGTGTCATTTTGTTGTTACCTACTGTTGGGTCATGGGCTATCTGTTGTGTTGTTTGCTTGTGTTAATCTTGTTGTCGCTACATTTTGGTTTTTTATCCAGCATTTTGGACTTGTGTTTTTGCTCTTTTGCTCCATCATTTTCGGCTACTTCTTTCGAGTCAGATTTTCTTATAGATTTCTTTCTTTAAGTCCACTATGCCTACATGAAAATATTTAGTACAATTTAAACCTTTTTTAGAAATAAAATATAAAATTAGATAGCTTGAATAATTAATAAGAAAATACAATGCTATGTAAATAATAAAAAAGGGTGAAAAATATGTTGTAATTTCTACTTATTAAGATTTTTTAAAAAATGGGATGCATTTCTATAGATTATCTTTGTTAGTCTTATTGATTTGTTCAAATTTTAGTCTTATTGGTTTGTTCATATTGGCATCTATCTTTTGTTTTAAATTACTTATAAACGACTTAAGAGAGCCTTCATATAAATGGATCATGAGTTAGATAGAGAGGGTTGAGGGAGGTACTCAAGGGGAGACCTAGGTGATCTTCCTAGTGTTAAGGTGAAATCTTTAATGGGATTTGAGAGAATTTAATGCATTCAAAGGAGTGTTAGCATAGGTAGACATATATGTTAACCAATTCATGAGTAGATGGTTATAACCAATCTATGAGTAGATGGTTATAGCTCAAGAGATTGTAGTTTCAATGTCAATAAAGTCTTGTCTGTCCAAAGAATATATCCATTATAGGTTAATTAAATCATAAAGACAAAAATGATACTAGGGAAAGTACTCATCTATACGTAGTCATTTGATTGCATTCTCTTTTGATTAATTGTCTTATTGTTTATTTCTTTAATTGTCTTATTGTTTATTTCTTTAACTAGTGTCAATATCAATATTAGGTTTAATTTTATTTTATTATTTTTATTCTATAAATCCTTAAAAACTACCTTTTTATTTATTATCTTTATACTAGTTAATAGTATTTAAGTTTTTCTACCCATACTAGTTCTTTGTAGGATTGATATTTTACTTACCACTATATTGCTTATCAATGATAGGTGCACTTACCTAGTTAGTAAGTGATAGATTTATAATAGGAAAAACTTTAGAAGCATTAAAAATATATATCAACTATATACATAAATGTTTCCAAAATCTCCTTATCTTTCTCTTCTTCTTTGGCCCTTCTAACTTGCTAGCAAAAGGAGGAACTAGTTTATATTAAAAAAAATTAGGGAATTTGCACTTAGGTTCAAGTGCAATCTCTTCTTTCTCTATAACTTCTCCTCCTTCTACTAAGGATTGCCTTTATTTGCTCCTCCATTTCCTTATCACTTATCAATATTATGGCACTCAAATTTTCCTTTGGGTTGACAATAGTTTGGGCTGATAAGTAATAAATTTGGTCCATTGTTACATCTTTTAATGAAGACAAGAAAGCTCTAACCTTGATTTGTTCTCTTGTCACTCCCATAAGTTTCATAGTTTTACATAATCATTTGAAATTCCATTAAGTGCTTATGAAAAGATGATAAAAGATGTTTCAAATGTGGCGTTATCTTTGAAGTAGGGAATGTAATGCAAAGGGGTTGTTGATTCAAATCAGGGGCAATACGCTCCTTCAAAGTTCTATACTCAGCCACTGCTTCTTAAGATTTTTGTTTTGCATACAATCTTAACATATAAAAAGTTTTTTCTATTTTTGTACTAAATTACAAATCAACTTGGTTAGAAAATCTAGTAACAGGCATGCACGATTAAGAAAACAAAGATCGGTACAAATAAGAAAAGGTAAGAGAAAAGAGAATAAAAACACAAAAATAACTAGAATAACTTCCCGATAATGATGTCAAAATTTGATATGTTATTGAGTGCACTTAAAAATAACACCTTACTCTGTATAATCATGTAGTAGTGAAAGGAATGACCAATCTCATAGAAAGAACCTAGCCCTGTTTTGTACTTTGCAAATACAAAAAAATTAAAGCGGATTTTAATTATGATAAAGAAATATATAAAACTATATCCAAGAAATAATGTGAATTAAGATATAAGGAAATCAATAGAAACAAACTTTGACCTAGTCAACATCCACCTTGAAAATTGAATACCAGATAAGATAAATTAATTTGTGTTTGAACAATTACCATTAAAATTAATTCATAAACCTTATAGTTAATTAGAAAGAATACATAGTCCAACTAATCCTAATCACTGAATAACTATAGGACATGTGCATAAGATTCAGTTAAGTAATAACATTAAGAACAAGAGAGATCAATAAAAAAGAATAACATAAAGCCTACAAGGTAGCATTTAGTTTAGTTAATTATCCTTTCTAAGATTTAAGAATCCTATTAAGTAGCAATATATAAAACACTAGTTATTTAAGAGATTAGAGGGATTAAACAATTACAAATTTAATATGCCTCACTAGCAATAGATTGAATCAAGTGAGAAACTAATAGGCCTCACTAGCAATTAATAGATATAATCATAAAAGATGAATACAGAAAACACTTGATACTTAGTATATAAATTAAACAATAAAAATAAATAAAAGATCATAATTTAATATATCCCAAAGTTTCATTTTCCTTTGACCAAATGTAGATAATTAGCCATGCAAGACCATGGTGAGACAAAGAAGAAAAAAAGGTGAAAGATCACTCTACTGAAAACCTATAAAAACTTAATATGAGAAGTTATCTAAAAATTAGAATTTTTGACTCTTTAAATAGGGGATCTTGCATTAGTTTTGTAATGGGACACAATCTTGTCTATAGTTTTGTCCCAGACCATAGATCTCTCTACTTTTTTATGGATCTTTTTATATAGATTTAAGCCTTGTCCCGAACCATATATCATATTGTTTCCTCTAAAATTGGTGCACATTCTCTAGCATAGTCGTGGCTTAAGCCTGGTTGTTTTATGAATTTTTTCCAACGTCACGTAATTTCTCTTTAAACTGTGTCTATTCCTATATTAAATCTATATTAGATATGGGTTGGCATACAAGCATGTGTCAATCTGTGTTAAATCATGAATTAATTTATATTCTTTTAAACTTTTATCAAAGAAATAGGAAGACACAAGCGCTTATTTCATTATAATGACCTACATCATAAAATAAAATAAAGGATTAATTTAAAATTTTCAAATTTTACTTAATTTATAATAATAATTCGAACTTTAAAAATAATCCTAAATAATCAAATTTTTTATTTTAACAAAAATAATTTAACATTAAATTTTTTGTTAATTTAAATAACGTGGAGAGTCTAGTCAAATTAGTATTTTTGCTACGTGACAACTACATATTATATTTGTATTATTTATAAATTTTATTGCTTAATAAATTAAAAATATCAAACATCCTAAAATAATAATTATAAGATAAAACATACAAAGTAGTGTGTAATTATTTTAAAATTTTCACATTTATAATTTATTAAATAATAAAATTCATACATGGTATAAATATAATATATGACAAGCACACAGTAAAATATTAATTTAAATTGACGAGTCATGTCATTCACATTAGTCCAGAATTTAACATCAAACTATTTTTTCAAAATTAAAAGTTAGAACATTTTTGTGTCACAATTTAAAATTTAAGTTAATATTATAAAATTGAATAAAATTTTAGAAAAACTTTATAATTAATCTTAAAATAAAGACTTATCACCGGTTCATACCTAACCCTGTCTGACTTCGGTTTTTTATTAGCAACCGTATAACTTTACAATACATTTCAAACATTATTAGCCACTCGTATGTCATCGGACACTTTGACTGTTCAAAACGGACTACGTACTGTTTGAAACAATAACAACTAGAGAGAGTGAAACTGAATCGCAAACACGAATTTAATCTCAACTTACCTTGAAGTCAATATCAACAAAATCACTGAAGCAGAACACCGACATAACCCGCTTCCTTCTCGATATCATCGTCCACAAATGGCGAAGGAAAATCACCTAACAGAGGACCAAATTCACCCCTGGGGCAGTACCCCAGAAGAAGAGTACTACAAACAACAAGGAATCAGAGGCTCGCAGTCATTTTACACCTCACCAAGAGGCCACTCCCTGTTCACCAGATCCTGGTTACCTGATTCCACAACCCCTCCAAAAGGTGTCATTTGTATGGTACATGGCTATGGCAATGACATTAGCTGGACCTTTCAGGACACAGCTATCTTCCTTGCCCACATGGGTTTTGCTTGTGTTGCTCTTGATATTGAGGGACATGGCAGATCTGAAGGCCTTAGGGCTTATGTGCCCAATGTTGATCTTGTTGTCGAAGATTGCCTCAATTACTTCAGTTTCGTGAAACAGGACTCAGAGCTTAATGGGTTGCCTTGTTTTTTATATGGTGAGTCCATGGGCGGTGCCATCTGTCTTTTGATTCATTTTGCGGACCCTGAAGGTTATGATGGTGCAATTTTAGTGGCTCCAATGTGCAGAATCTCGGATAATATAAAACCCAGATGGCCAATTCCTCAAGTTTTAACCTTTGTGGCAAAATTCTTGCCTACCTTAGCTATTGTTCCAACAAAAGATCTCATACACAGATCAGTCAGAGTTGAGGAGAAAAAGACAATTGGGGAGAAGAATCCAATGAGGTACAGGGGAAAACCAAGACTAGGGACTGTTCTTGAACTCTTGAGAATAACGGATTATCTGAGTCAGAGATTATGCGATGTGAGGATTCCTTTCATTGTGCTACATGGAAGCGCTGATGTTGTTACTGATCCAAATGTAAGCAGGGCTCTGTACGAGGAAGCGAAGAGCAAAGACAAGACCATAAAGATCTATGACGGTATGCTGCACTCCTTGTTGTTTGGTGAAACTGATGAGAATGTTGATACTGTTCGCCATGACATATTCTCGTGGTTGAATTATAGATGTGGCAGAAATCATCAGTAATTTCATAAATTGTTAATGGATGAGTCCATGGCTTTTGGTAGAATTCGTTAATAACTAGTATAATTGCGTTATGGCCATTTTCTTGCACAGACCACCTTTATTGATAGGCATTGCTAAGGGACAAAAGTCAGGATAGTGAACACGTTTCATCAGCTTCCTAATTTCATAAATGCTTGACTTTATTTTTTTTTCCCTGTTCATATGTCTGCGTATGCGCAAACAAAAGAGAAGAATTGAGTGGAAAAGTGGATGTCAACAGTTCTTACTTGCCTTATAGCTAACTTCTTAAATGACATGAGAAATTACAAGAACTAACAAGCAGAAGTACATGTTTCAGTGAAGTAGGGTGGAAGATAAATTTGCACATACTGATTGTGCATTTTATGAGTTGTATTTGCATGAATACTGCATTCAGATTTACCATGCAGAAGACGGTTGTAGCAGGGTGATAAATTCCCATCCCATCGCATACAATTTGGTAAAAATGAAAACATAAGAAGTTACCTATAGACCTGCCATTTATTACTAACTCTACGTGTCTATACAATGAAATGGATTCTAGGAAGTAAAAATAAGAAAACAAGCAATAAAAAAAATGTCCTATTTTTTATCTTCTTTGCAAAGAAAAAACCTTATTATGCTGACCACCACTTTCCTCCTATCCAATAGCAGATGATACCATCTCTCTCTTCTTTTGCTGCAAAGGATCTTAAATGTAGATCCAGATGAAAAATCTACCTAGCTGATGAAATCCATGCTGGTTTTTAGTACAAATGCATCCCCAGATTCCCACACACTATATTTCCACAGTCAATATAGTCAGCATTTACAAAAAGACAATATATAAACTACTAGAGTACAGGGATCGAATCTCTCAGTATCTGACTGAAAGACATCAACCATCCATCAAAATAGACACAAAGCGCATGTATATAGCAAAGGATGGAGTTAAAAGAACTTTGAAAACAACAGTATAATAAGCTTAGCAAGAAATGTAGCAAGCCACCAGATAGTGGTGGATCTTGGTTTTTACAAAAACAACCAGTAATTAAAAGCTATGTTTCAAGTTCAGCTGCACCATATTCTCCCTTGTACCTATATCCAAGTCAAAAACTTTCCTAATAAAGCATGGACATCTTAACGATAATAGTACCTGTAGAGCTCAAATTCGATCTTCAACAGTATCTTTCACGGTTAACTGCGACATAATACAGAACGTGTCTGCCCAACACGATGTGCCCTATCAATTGCTTGATCCTCAATTGTAGGATTCCACCACAGATGGATGGAGCAGAAGAACACAGAAAGCTGCAACCATGTTCAGTCCAATACTAGCAGCTTTCAAAGACACAACAATAGCTGACACCTAAGCAAAAGGGTAGAAAGTAAGAGACCAGCCAATAACACTATAGAATTTTCTAGACCAGAATGAGTTGTCTGGAGTACTGTGAAGAGAACAGAAATATCAGAATCAAAAAGAAGATCTGTTTTTCTTATTAACTTCAATCGATATATACAGATTTAAGATACCTACTGGAAATAGACTTCCATATCTAC
>JAOQMM010000002.1:15633171-15645239 GCA_027563515.1 Erythroxylum platyclados
ATGTCTCGATTCCTAGTTAACCATCTTCTTTAAAGTTAAAAAGTTATAGTTCCTTTCATTGCAACTCAGACTTTTAACCCTTAGGTTGGAAGGTTACTGGAGGACTAACTTCACCATTTGGACCACTAACTTAGAGGTTCCAAGAACATAATATTTGTTTTTACATATAATTGATCTTGTTTCCATTATAATCATATAAGACATCATAACATTATGTGTAATACATATCAACATAGAGTTAAAACTATGTTAAATGTTTTTATATAGTCAAATTCACTACTAAATATATAATTATATGATAACCATTATAAATATACGTATGTATGGGATATAGAAAGTTCAATAGAAATGTGTATAATGACATAATGTAAGACATAATAATGTGAAAAGGTTAAATGGATAAGTTTTCCTAATCCAAAAATGAATAATTGGATAATGCAGACTACATTAATGAATACAATTATTGAAATTCTTAGCGTTTATCAATATGTTTATTTGTATATTGGTGAATAAATAAATTATTGAAATTTCTTAGAATTTATTAATGTGCTTATTGGTGAATGAAATTTGTTAGTTACATTAGAACTTTTTTTTTTGCTTGTCACTTTAACATATTGAATAGGTCTTCCATGATCAATAGGATTCTACGATACTATAATAAATAAAAATTACCTCTCTAATAGATGGATAAATACTTAAAGCATCAAAAGTCATGTCATAATACAAGTAGAATAAAGCTTTGATACTAATATCATAGGATTGAAATAAATCCTTTTATTAATAATGAAAGATACACATCACTTATTAATTTTGTTTTCTTTCCATAGGTTAAGATAGATTTGTATAAACCAATCCAACTCATCTAATCTAACTCATAATATAAATCCAATTAAAAGTCCAAATTGACCCTTACCTATTTTATGAACATGTTTAATTAAATATCTCTTTTCTGATTAGAAAATTGTTTGTCTTATCTTCTTATATCCAGTTTTTTGGTTCATAGTTATTATTTTTATTATTTGAGGATTTTCACAATTTTCTTATGTGATTATAAGAAAAATAACGGCTAATTAACTTTTTAGAAATGAATAAAATTAGTCCATGTTATTAGACTCTTAATTCTTTTAAATATCTCTAAAATAAAGAAAATAACTAAATACATTCTCAAACTTTAGCTAAAACATTTATAACAAAAGAAGTATATGAGTGATTTATTTATGGATAAATTATTGTGTTTATGAGTGGAATCCTATGATAGTTAGCCAAGTGAATAATAAAATATTTGCGCTATTGAATAATTAACAAATTCCCAACGAAGCCCACAATTTACCGGATCCAGGCCATGCATATGTCCCAAGTCCCGACCCGAAAGCCGGACCAACTTGAACAAATCATAATTTACGCTTGGCGAGAACGTCGAAGTTCCGAAAGAAGCAACGCAACGTTGAAATCACCGCAGCTTAACACGCCACGACACCGTATAAGCTTCCGATACGATAATCTAGATTAGTCAGTTGTACCTTCGAATTCTATCTCTAGGAAGGACTAGGTAAGAAACTCTCTCCCGGAAACTGGTAAACAAAAGTTCTCCCGGAAACTTGAAATTGTCCACTCCACGCAAAGTCTCGTTATATTTTAATCTTTGGACTTTCTGGTACGGCGAACTGAGCAAGTTTGGAATATTATGATTTTCACAAAAATGTGTAATATATGGAAACATCTGTGTGCTCCTTGTGTGTTTGTTTACAGGGATTGGTGGAACCTATTTCTGGAATGTCGATGGGCTTGACGGTGCTCATGCACTGATGTCACTGTTTTGGATTGTGATTCGTCAGCTTGCAGAGATCGAGGCTATGGTAATTAGGGTTTCTGGTTTCGTTTTTTCATTTTCTTCTTGATTGGGCTCGGTTTAGTATATTGTGCACTACTGGTGATGTTGTTGGGCATAATATTGTTTTACGGTTTTAGATTTTGTTTTAGTTGTTACTTCCACTAGTGGTTGTGCTGATCGTTTCTTGGTTGCTAGGAGAAATGAAGATTGGTGTTGGATTAGTCGAATGATGGCAAACTAAATTGTCAATCAGTGATCATTTATTTTGGCTGTCGTACCATTTCTTGAAAATAGAGATTGTAATGCTTATTTCTATATTGCGTAGGCTGCATCAAAGAAAGTGATTACAAGGGATGAGTGGGAGAAGAAGCTGAATGATGTAAAGATTAGGAAAGAAGACATGAATAAGTTAGTGATGAACTTTCTTGTGACTGAGGGTTACGTTGATGCTGCTGAGAAATTCAGAATGGAGTCTGGAACTGAACGTATCCTTGCTATTATAGTTGCTTAATCTTAAAATTGGCTGTTTGATCTTGGTACTCATAAAACATAACAGTCTTTTGTGTATCCTAATCGCAATATAGCTGATATAGATCTTGCAACCATCACGGATCGAATGGCAGTCAAGAAGGCAGTACAGTGTGGAAATGTTGAGGATGCAATTGAGAAAGTTAATGATTTGAACCCTGAGGTTTGACACTTTGTTTTGTTGCTTATCTCCTTAATGTTCGGTTTTGTATTAGGTTTTGTATTAGTTATTTGAAGATCTAAACTACTATGGTTTTCTTTAAGCTTTCCATGTTTGACTATTTTCCTCTTTTCCAATTTTTTCTTCTTAAGAGGTTTAAATGACCTTTATTATCTGCTTTTTCAGACGATTGATGTTTTCAAGATTCTTTTACTTTATATTGCATTTGCATCTTGGATTCCAGATAGCAATTGTGTGGCTGACAATTATAACACATGTGCTCTTTTATTAATTTTCATCTCTAATGTATCTTAGGTTTGAACGTCTCAAGCACTCTGGTTACGTTCCTGAAAATCATTGAAAAAGTAATGGCTCATATGCATGTTAGTGGCACATTATAAATCCTGATGTGCATTGTTATTTCACATGTTAGAGATATAGTGACTGATGCATCAATCTCTTGATTGTGGACTGAAACTGCATTGACCATAGGTCTTTCTTCTGTACTAGAATGACCCACTGGATCGTAGCAGTGCATTCGCCTTATATACATGAGGTTGAATTGTTCAATAAGATTATCTGTGAGTAATAAGTTTCCATTTTTAAGACTATGTTTTGCAGCATGCTCACATAAGTGACAACCACATACTGAGATAGGTAGAGCAACATTTGGCTCATACATAAAGACCTTGTTTGCAGATATTGGACACAAATCCGCAACTGTTTTTCCATCTTCAACAACAGAGATTGATAGAACTGATTCGAAATGGGAAGATAGAAGAGGCTTTAGAGTTTGCCCAGGAGGAGCTCGCACCAAGGGGAGAAGAAAATGTAATTCTCAGTTAGTCATTGATTTCCTAGGCGCACTTATCCTATAATTAAATTTTCATAGTGAAATTGCCTCTGGTGTATTGTTTTACTGATATGATGAACTTCATTCATTTCATCAATTATTCATCATATCAACTTATAAAGCCTAGAATCCTTAGTTACCCAAATCATGCTGGAATTATTTTCAGCAAAGCTTTCTGGAAGAATTGGAGAGAACTGTTGCACTACTAGCTTTTGAAGATGCCTCAAACTCTCCTGTTGGAGAGCTTCTGGATGTTTCACAGCGTCTAAAGACTGCAGGTGAGGTGAATGCGGCTATTCTGACAAGCCAAAGTCATGAAAAAGGTTAGTGGCTTTTTCTTAAATTGTGATTTTAACATTCTGTGAAACTTAAAAGGTGTGAAATTGCTGCTATATATGAAAGGTCAAGCCAAAGAAAAAGAAACTTTTATTAACATCAGTGATTATGTCAAGGCTAAACTGAACTGGACCATGTTTCCCTTATACTTGATTTTAACTAACAAAACCCAAGATTTAAGAGAATAGGTTATAGGCAAGCTGCAAGGAGCTTGTCCTTGAATGCTCATGAGTCTTATGATGTTCAACTTGTTGGGCCGTTCTGTATGCTCCGTTTAATTTGATTAATAAAAACCCAAGATTTAAAAGAGTAAGTATATATCATGCAAGTTTATAGGAGAATGTAAGGCTAATCATTTGATTGTAGCTCATACGTTTTGTTAACATATGATTAGTGATCCAATGATCCCACAATGAGAGTGATTTTTGAAATTAAATGGTCAATGCAACTTTCCTGGAAGGATATAAGTATTGCAGTGCAACAGCTTGGTTCTGAGTAATAACTAAACTTGGAAATAGAAATCTTCTTGGCGCATATGATAGTTGTGTTAAATAATCAAAAACCACGCTTACATATGTATTGGTCACGAATTTTGAGTTAGAGAAGATAATGATGTAGAAATAAAGGCAAGCATCATATTTCCCCTTTATTGTTTTGGGTTCTGAATCAGATGAAACTATGGGTTTTTATATTTTTATTTGAGTGACTGAGCATGGATGTTTGCTTATATTTGGTAGTTGAGTTAACTGTCTTGCATCTTTTCACAATGGATGTTTAAGCACAATTTTGCCGACAGATCCAAAGCTTCCCAGCTTACTGAAAATGCTGGTTTGGGCTCAAGACCAACTTGATGAGAAAGTTGCATATCCTCGGATAAATGATTTGTCTAAAGCCGTGCTTGAAGACCCTGCAGTTTGAATGTCATATAAGTTCTTGAAAATCAGGGTTCTTAGCTTGAATTAAACTCTGTAGTCTGTACTTCTATTGAAGCTACTCTGGGGAATGATTTGGTGGATTGTTAGCTATCAAGTCATTTTCTGGTCTTAATTATCTTGCAACAATTGTAATGCCGTTGTGCAATTTATTTGTTCATAAAGTTTGCTTTCTTTCAAGATTGTAGCCTTCTAGCTGACATTTATCTGGGGGCACGAAGCAGAATGGAACTAAGAACAGCCAATTCAATGTCCAATCAGAGATTGAAAGCATATTAAATACTGGGTTTTTAGATTTTACCTAGTACGGATGCGTCATATCCACCATAATGTGTGATGAGTGCATTGCATTGCGTTGGCATCTAAGCATGGTAATTCTTGGAATATAATGGGCATCAGCAGATGTGAAAATACCAAGAAATCAAATGCGAGTGAAGGTTTCTGATCGAATAGAACAAGTTTCATTCCGTACACATCCAGAAAATAAGTTTCTTCTATTAAAATTGTGGGACCACATTTATAAATCAAACTACGCAAATAAATAAACCAATAATCTGATCCACGTGTGCATTACTTGTTTGGGTTTTTGCACACGACATAGACCCAGACAATGTCAGTGAAATCGTCATCATGATACTTGGCGTGTTTGATTACAGAGCCTTCTCCACCGGAACCCGGACGGCGACAACCATCATCAAAGTTGAGAGCATAACTTGAAGGATCATATTGGAACTTGGACTGCTTCTTCCCCCCATTATTGACCGTATCCCTAACTGCTGCCCTCAGTCTTCGCAGAAAGCTCTTGAAACCTCCGACCACTCCCATGTTCCGTCCTATTCGTTCGTAGAACTGCTAAAATCTAAAACTCACTATGAAAGCCCCAATAGCCCAAAAGCAAAAAGAAGAGCATACCACAAAAGGCTAACAGGATATTTGCATATCCCAAAGTGCTTTGAAGCAGAGATGCTTATAAACAAACAAGCAAAATTCAACCCAGAAAAAGCTCAAAACTTCTGAAATGAGAAGGTGACAATGAATTGGAAAAGACAAACAAATCTTTTGGGTCTTTTAAAGAAGCTGCTCCACCTTCACTTGCAGTCTGAATCTCCACACCCACCCATATAAACTACACTATCTACCCTAACAGGGTAGGGATAGATGCAAAAGAAGAAAGAAAAAGTAGTGGGCAGAGGTCTTAATCAGTATCTGATACTAGTTGTTGCTGTCGTCGTTATTCTCGTCGAAGAAACATGCGTTACATCGTATTTCATTGCGAATTGAATTCCTCGTATTATTACTCTTGGAACCAGCTTTGCACCTAAACTACCCCCGTTCTCGTTTTCGTTCATGCATGCAATCACACGGAAGCAACCTTCTGATTCGGAACAGAAAGTGGATGAGAAAAGGGGAAATTTTAAACACACAAAAAGAACGATTCTTTAGTGATGTAGGTCTTTTTTTCTTTGATTTATCTGCTATTTACTTGCGTATTCAGGTGAGATTTTGGATTCTACATATTTGTAGAATTGCGCATTCCAACTAAATTCTGCCAACGACAACGAGGTCCATGTTATACATTTGTAATTTAAGGCTAATGGCTGTCGTTTAGTGAAATCAGCCTACCGAAAGAATCCAAGGGGAAAATCTATAGTGATCACTGATCGATCAATCAAATCAGGATTCTCATTTTTGCCTAAAGGCATTTGGTCTTCACCTCGAAAGCTAGTGGTAGTTTCCCTTTTTGTTCCTTTGTCCGAGTCTCCAGCTCTAAAGCAAATTTAAACGTATCTTTTATTAATTAATTAAAGAAAAAATTATAATAAAAATTATCTCTTTAATTTATTTGGATTATAATCTTCACATCTTTTAATTATCCTTATCTCTTACTTTAGATAATATTAAAATTAATAATTGAAATATTAGACTCTAAATTCATCAATTGTCTCCTTTTATTATCAAATTCTTGGTAGGATTGAGAAATAGAGTGCCCATGTTTTATTATGACATTCTACCCAGATTGAATGGGAACAGATCATTTGTTCCAGTTAGTCTGTTCCCACTCTATTCTATAGGATCTCAGCCATCTAATTATTCTCTGTCCTATTTATTGGATGGCTAAGATTTCACAAACACACCAATTGAAACAGAAGATTTGATTTCGGATTGAATTACTTGCTATATGTTACGTAATAATGATAATTGAATTTATTTGCTGACATATTTGGTACTACATTGAAGGAGTTGGTTGCTAAGATGTGGAATCAATTTAAGAACTTAATTTCAAACGAAGGCTAAGTATAATCTTAATCTAATAAGTCCATCAATCAAGGGTGAAGGGACTTATTGAGGAGGCTAAGCTAGAAGTAAGTAACATATAGTCATGTATTAATTTTAGTTGAGACATGTAAGCATGGTTGTTGTAACCTATTAAAGCATCAAGTCTTATTTAATTTTTTATATCTCTCATTAAGTAACAAAATTTTTACTACTACATTTTAGTTGGAGTTCAGCGCAAGGTCTTGATGCCCTCTTAAGAAGACAAGAGGATTATTAATGTAAAAGCCTAAAGGTAAAGGTGACAAGAAAAATGGACACCAACCTAACATCACTACCTAACTATGGCACCAATTGGATCCCATCTATGCTTTTTGGCGGCATATCAGATGGCTGGGGAATCTTCACGTACAATCTCGATGATCCACATATTTGAGACAGACATGCTTGAGGAGCATGGAGCCCATAAAAGAGGAAACAAAGAAAGAACTCTGCAACCATTGCTGTGTTTACTAGTCTTGGTTGAGTTTCTTTTAGTAGAACTAAGTATAGAATAATCTATACATGTGGGCTAAATATCTATAAACCTCACCAATAAGGTTAGGGTTCAGATTCTCTGCTTCCTCCATCTGTTCTTACTCTGTGTCATTTCCTTTTAGTCACAAATTTCACAATTATTTAGTCAGTCAATCTGTACAGAACCGAAAACCACACACATCCATTGTCAGGTAGCTTCTTCCTTCGCAACATCACTTATGCTTATTGCTTTTTCCTTTCTCTCCAACTTTTCCGAGCTTAGTTACTATTTAGTGCCATAAAAAAAAGGGCGATAATCTTATTTAGTTAGTCGGAGACAAGAAAGCCATACTTACCTGCCTTAATTAACCAAGATATGGGTTTCATTGATTTCTTCCTTGTTGGATTAAGTTCAGGAGTCCAAGCCCAAATTGTCACAAAATAATGTCCCGAGGCATGGCAACAGGCCGGGCTAACTGTCACAAAATAATGTCCCTAAGCATGGCAACGAGTCGGGTTGGGTCGGGCTAGCGCCTGGCCCGGCCTGGCCCATGGCCCGCGCAGGCAAGAAGTGTCTAGCCCATGGGTCAGTCCGCCCCATCAACATCATTTAAAAAAAAGTCAAAATGACGTCATTTTGGCAAAAACGATGTTATTTTGACATTGAGGGACAGGCCACGGGTCGGCCCTCCTGTGGCCCTCCCTTGACCGTGGTCCGCGGGCTAGCCGCGACCCACCCAACCCTTGCCTAACCCGAACCGGGCCATTCTTACTAACCCTAGATGTCCCACCTTATTTGCAGATATCCATATATACTTTCCATCAAAAGAAGAGAAAGGCAGCGTACTAGAAAAAGAAATTGAAAAGCGAAAGTGGAAAAGTAGATCCTTTCACATGAACCATGAGCGACCTCAGCCCCTATCATCACCACCCACCATGCACTCACTTGACCACGCCGACTCCCTGATGCTGACCGTGTCCGATCCTCTCCAATTTCTTCTCATCTGACACAAAACCGCGATCCCTCGAGACTCATTGTTTGGTTACACAGGCAACATCACACACGTGCGACTCGTCCTACCATAACACGTGTGGTTTGCTACAACCTACATTTTGCTACAGGTTTTACGTTTTTAACCCACCTGACCGTTTGACCACACTCCCCATCCCCAGCAACCACTTTGTACTATTTGAAAAATGATCTGGACCGTCTTGTAGGGGACAATCTCGAGAATTTTGACGCCAGCTTGTTGGTTAAAACCTGAAAAGCCCGACACTGGAAGCTGACATGTTGGTGCTGATTCCGGGGCAAAATTGATATTTAAGCTTTTTATTTTTCCTTTTTATTTGTTTTATTTTATAAGATTAAAAATTATATACTTTTACATAATTTAAGAAAATTTTAAAAAATTCTTAATTTTTAAAATTAATTTCATAAATGAATTCATTTGGGAGACTTACCGTTGGGCTTGGTAGTTTCCATTGGGTTGGCTTGATTTAGGTTGGTCTGATCTGAAATAATTAAATGTAGTTAGACTGAAACTCAAGCTTGGGTGCCTTTGGATGATCTGCCCGCATTAGTCATGTAAAAGAGCGCTATGGACTTGAGAGTTTTGGGTTATTAGTTAATAGACTTCGTTCCTTGTAATAATTTTTAGGTTCCCAGGTGAGAATGCTATAAATAAATTGTTTGATGGGAATCTAAAGTCACTTTAAACATTATACATTTATCATATGCTGTGGAAGCTTCTCACATCCATGTATTTGCACCTACTCTCGGTGCCAGATGCCCAGCCCATTTATGTAAACATTTGCTGTTTTTCTTGAAGGTAGTTGCAGGAGGGTAGGAGAAAAAAGGAACGAGGCTAGTGAATGGGCGTAGCTCACTAACACCTTTAATCTTGCATGTTATGTGTCTGTATTTTTCTGTTAAATGTCTCGCATTGAGACATTGAATGATATGTGTTGGGCGTGAATGTGACGTTAGCCTCTTAAAGTTAGCAAAAAGTTGGTAGATAATGCTATTTGGACTTGGAAGAAGCAAAAACAATTGAATAGCAAAAAGTTGGTAGATAATGCTATTTGGACTTGGAAGAAGCAAAAACAATTGAATAGTCCATGGCTTTATTCCAAATTGCTCCTAAAATAAAAAACAGGGCAAAGACAAGTCCTTGGGCCTTCCCCTTAAAGATTTTGGTTCCAAAATTGGGTGGGGCGATAACAAATGTTCTGATACTAATAAAGAAAAGGATTTAACATCCCTTAAAATCAAAATACAGGAGGATCACGCTTATTAGGTTATGTTTGGTTAGACATAAAGTTTTTAATGTAATAGAATGGAATGATTTATAATAGAATGGAATGTAAATGGATGTAATATTAGAAAATTGTTGTTTGAGAAGAATAGAAGGGTTCATAATATAATATAGTGAAATGTTATTTGGAAGAATAATGAAATGGAATGTAATGTATATATAATAATAATAAATGACTATTCTACCATTGATAGAATAATGATGTATTGCCTTGCTGTTTGTTATAAAATTGAGGGTATAATTGGTATTATAAAAAATTATTGAGGGTATATTAAGTAGTACATATTTATCATATTACATTCTATCCTAAACTCCTAAATTGAAGGTAACTCATTTTTACTGTTTATGATAGAATAGGATGTAATGTGAAATCCTCCTTTTTCATCCTATTATATTTCATTTCATTATAAATCCCCCTTCTAAATGATAGAATAATATTACATTCCATTCAATTTCATTACTAACCGCTCTACTAAACATAGCTATTTAGACAACAACTAATCACTATTATTAATTTTTATTATTTAAAATAATAATGGTCATTAATAGTCACTATAACCAATAAGCTTTACTTTTTCCAATTTTAAATGCATTGCTTAATCTGATTTTACCCAAAATTACCTATAATATGGTAAAAGAAGAAAGTCTATTTTCTTTGGTAAACCAAGTTTGTTGTCGTATTTTCTTCATTAGTAAGTTAAAAGGAGGAATTGTGGCTTGGCAAGCCTGCCTAATTAGTAATCATGGTCTACCAACAGTGATAAAGCTGACGGAATCTCCTTTGCGTTATTTCTTTCCAAGCAAGTACTCTCTAATATTTGCAGAGTGCCGATATTTCTATGCTATGCCTCCTCAACTCACTTGGCATTTAGTAGAGCAGTTGATGTTATAAGAGTCACAATATGTGAAGCTACTTAGTCCACATCAAATCACTGTATCGCCTAAAGCGAGAGCCCATGAACATGTTCATGGTTCATGCTTGTGTTTTTTACCGCAGTCACTTCAAGACCTACCTACACGCTAACACCAAGCACAAGCCAGACAAGACAGACCCACAGTACATAGCAAGTCTTGTATGGTTAAAATAAGCTGAAAAGTCTATTTCAACTGCCCAAACCACCATTTTCTTCTTTCTGTACACCAAAAGAAATAAAAGAGTTAAAAAGCAGAGCTATCCAAGTTCCAAGATTCTTCCTTTCTCACTCCTCCTCCTCCTCCTCTCTTCTATGGTCACCTTATTGTAAACATAGAGTTAGCCCACATGCTCTTCCTCTCTTTGCTTCTCTCGCTTTCCATGTCCTTGGAAAAATACTAGTTCTTTATATATATTTAAATATATATAGCGTCAGTGCTATGCCTTGATTCCAGTGTAAAAAAGCCTTGAACATCGCCTTACCTTTTGATTACACACCATAATTTTCCTTCTCTCTCTCTGTCTCTCGTGATCAAAATAATGATAATGAAAATGAAGTTGATGAAATAGAAATTGTAGACTTCAAAAATGGTTGCACAGGATGGTGGCTATAATTCTTGGCCACCAATTGGAGCTCCAACACTGTTGAACGTGCAAGGAGAAGACCACCTCAGACATTTCGACAACTCTGTCAATGCTGTGTCTTTTGGGTTTGTAGCTACTGCCATTCTCATCTCTATGTTCCTGGTTATGGCCATCTTTGAAAGATTACTCAGACCTTCCTCTGATAGGAGCCATGGTGACCTCGAGTCCCAGATAGGTGTGCACGCAAAGCTTGGTCACCCATCTCCAAAAGTGAGTGAATCTCTTCCCATTTACTAAAATTTTCTTTTTTGATTTGATTGCGTCTACTCTTGACAGGTTAAAAGGTTTTAAGATTTCTAGTGTTGGGGTAAATGTGGTTGTTTCTGTCTTTTCTTTCTTTACGCTCTTCTCTTAACAATTTGTTGGTTGTTTCGATTTTTGCTATAACGATAATTGTTTATCTGACAGAAAATACAATTATAACTATGATTGTCAGTGTTGGATATATTTCTGCCCAGCTACTGACATAGATTAGATGTGGTTATGTTTCAGAATTAAACTTGGGATCCATGTTATTAATCACTCTACAATATGAATTAGTTCAATGACCTAGCTTCTGCATTTTATGAATTTGACCTTTTCCTCTGCTTGAGTTCAAGGTAGATTTCCTACCTAATCTTCGTGTTTATATCCATTTCAATAGTTTTTTTTGGTCTCCTGCAACGTTTAAGTCTTAACTAACAATTCCCACTTGTCACTTGAGATTTCTCATCATATTTGTTGGCCATATGGCCATTTTAGTAAGGTGCTAAACTGCATCTGATC
>JAOQMM010000002.1:15660125-15681850 GCA_027563515.1 Erythroxylum platyclados
TTGAAAGATATCTCCAACGAGTTAAGACGATTTTCCAATTGGTTCTGATGTTGTTCTTGGTGCATCATGGTTGGCTACTTTGGGCCCTCATGTCACTGATTATCATACTTCTATGATTAAATTTATTCCTAATGGGCAGTTTATTACTTTGCGAGGTTTCAAATCCACTTTGCCCACTACTGCTGAGTTTCATCATTTTCAGCGCCTTCTATCAACTAACGCCATTTTGGAGTTGTATACATTATCTTCGACTCTGCTTAATACTAACTCTTCTGATGCTATTACTTTTCCTCCTGATTGCCCTATGAATTTGCTTGAAGTTTTGCGGCGTTATAAGGTAGTTTTCATTATACCACACGGCCTACCCCCTTCCCGAGCCTATGACCATGCTATTCCTCTTCAACAGGGTACCCCACCTATTAAGGTACGACCATATCGTTATCCTTTTAGTCAAAAGGCTGAGATTGAACGCATGGTTACAGAGATGTTGAATGATAACAGATGCTCAAAAGATGGAGATTAAAAGAAAGTGAGTGGAGGATTTGAAGCTAAGTTATTTATTCCAAGCTATTTATTACTTAATCATAGAAACCTTTTTTTTGTAAAGACACATAAACAAAATTGAAATTCTATAAAGAAAAAGTATCTAGGGTGAATGCGAACAAAGAGACAACATCTTCAAGCACTTCATACATAGTTCAAAATGCTTTCGATGAAATAAGAAGAGTTTTTACTAATTATTTTTATGTACTATAACAATTGTTGACAAGATACAGATCCATGGTTGTAAGATGACAAACATTACGATAATAGAGAAAAATATTTGATCAATGACTTCAAAATTTGGTAAAATTATTTAATTAATGACTTCAAATTTTAATTATGTTATTTGTTTTATTGAAGAACCAAAATAGGTCAGTGAACTTTCAATTGATGAATTATAAGGATCTTTACTAGTTTATGAGTAGAAAATTAGCTAGCAGGACAAAAAGTTGCATGCTTTATAGGTTTCAACTAACAACAAGCATACATTAATACCAAATAGACCAAATAGATTAGTAGTTCGAGATAGATGTAAAGGTCAAGGTAGAGTATAAAGAGGTCAATGTAATAAAGATGGAGATAAAAGAAGAGGATATGATTAATAATTTGACAAATACAAAGTAGAATTTTGTAAGTGTCATAAGCTTAGAGATTATCAATCTAAATGTTATATCTAGATGCTTCAAGATAAAGAAAAGTAAGAGAAATCAAATTTTGTATAAAATAATGAAGAATAAACTTTGTTGATGACATTCTATCATAATAAGCATAATCCTTAACCAGACTTACAACATCTAGAAATGAGTTACAACAATCATATGTATGGTAATAAGTCATTCTTTTATGATTTAAATGAAGACTTTCATACTACTATAAATTTTGGTGGTACTTCTAAAGTAAATTTCATAGGAAAGGAAGATGTTCAAATTGGCAGTAGAGATAATAACGTTGAGACTATGTCAAAATATACTATTTTTTTAACCTTAAAAGCTATTTGCTAAGTCTTACATATCTTTAAGAGAAACGATACATGACTACAATTAAGAATGGTGCTTGTGAGATCTATGATTCTACAAAAGCTTTAATTGTCATACTAATATGACACCAAATAAGTTTTTTTCCACTAAAATTCAAGACCCTCCATTCTAGCTTTATAGTTAAGGTGAATGATCTAAAATTTCTTTCACATCTTTGTTATGGCCATTTAAATTTCAATGGTTTTAAGACTCTTTCATAAAAGAATATAGTGACTAGTTTTCCTTAATTAAAGTTCCTTCTTAGGTTTATGAATACTATGTTGTTGGAAAATAACATTGAGATCATTTTCTAAAAGGAAAATTATAGAAAGCAAAGGAAGTTTGGATTTGGTTCACTCTAACATATGTCGACTAATAAATAAAGGTAAAAGTAATTAATAACCTTCATTAATGATTATAATCGACAAAATTAGTTTTTTTTGTGAGAGAAATCAAAAGATTTAATGCATTTGAAAGTTATATAGCACAAGTTGAAAGTGAAAAAGGTAAAACTATTAAATTCTTCACACAGACTATGGTGGAGAGTTTTATTTGAGCAAAATTTGAAGAATTTTGTAATAAGCATAGTATCTAAGGACAATTGAAAGCAACCTACACTCATTAGCAAAATGAACGATAAAAAAGGAAGAATCTAATTATTTAGAATATAATGAGAAGCATGTTAAAAAGAAGCAGTAAATTGGAGATTCATATTTTGAGTTAAAGTCCCATATTGTTGTTTAAACTATAACATCATAAGAAGTTTGGAGTAAAGAAAAGCCAGTTGTTGATCATTTCAAAGTTTATGGGTGCATTACATACACACACATTCTAGATGAAATGAGAGAATTTAGATGACAAAGGTGAAAAGTGTATCTTTATTGGAATTAATGATCAATTGAAAGCCTAACAAATTGTTCAATCCTATTATAAAAAAGATTAGCATCAGTCGAGAAATTGTTTATTTATGAATAAAGCATATGAAATTGGAGTGAAAAAGGTTTAGGGAAATAGCAATTACTTGTAAGCTTTGACAAAAAAAGAAGTAGAATTACAAGAACAATCAATTATGTTTACCAACCGGTAACTAACTTAGTCAAATGACCTTAACAACTAAATAGAAGAAGAAAATTCTCATTCTTAAGGAATTAAAAAGAGGCCAATATGGATGGAAGATTATAATGTTAATAGTGTTGTTCAATCTAACAAAAATGATACACTTGCTTATTATACTTTACTATCATATTATGAACCTATCTCATTCAAAGAGGTTGTCAAAGATTTAAAGTAGTAAACAACAATGAATAAAGAAATCATATCAATTGAGAAAAATGAAACTTGGGAACAGTTAAAGCTCCCAAAGAAGCAAAAATCCATTAGTGTTAAATGGGTTTATAAAACAGAGCAAAAGAGGATAGCAAAGCTGACAAGTTCAAAGCGTGGTTTGTTATTAAAAGTTACAAGCAAGAACTTGGTATTAATTACAAAAAAGTATTACACTAGTTGCTAAACTTAACACCATTCATCTGGTGTTATCTATGGCTACCTAGAATTAGTGTTCTATTTATCAGTTTAATGTGAAGTCAGTACTTTTGCACAAAGAATTAAAAGAAAAGGTATACATTGATCAACCTCCTATATATGTGAAGCAAAGTCATGAAAATTATGTATACATATTAAAGAAAGTATTATTTAGAATGAAATAAGCACTAATAGCTTGCTACAATTATACAGATTCCTAATTTTCCAAAGAATGATTTCTTAAATGTCCTTATAAATACACACTCTTTATACTAAATATAGAGATGATAAGAAGACATTAATTCTGTATTCATATATTGACGATCTCATCTATAACAGTAATGATAACTTCGTGTTTATTGACTTTAAGAAGTCTATAATGAATGAATTTGATATGAAAATTTAGGGTTAATATATTTTTTTATTAAAGTAATATAATCACTTATTGATATTTTTATATCATAGAAAATTGTGTTGAAGGACTATAATTTTATTTCCGCTCTAACTGAACTTGGTATGAGACTCATAAAGAATGGAGAAAAATAAAGGATGAGTGATACTTTTTACAAGAAAATTATTGAAAGTCTTATATATTTAACATCAGTCAGACCAAAAATTATGTAAGACTTCAATTTAATCAATAGGTAAATTTTAAATCTAGTTGAAGTTCATATCTTAGTTGTAACTAGAACTTTTTTCAATTTGAAAGGTACTATAGATTTTGGAATTCTATATATAAAGGTGAAAATTCAAGCTTGATTGGGTTTATAAATAGTGATTATATTAGAGATCTTAACAATAGAAAGAATACTTATGAAGTAATATTCATATTGAATTTTGGAGCTATCATTTGGTCATCTAAGAAGTAACAAATAATGACCTTTTTTAACTACTAAAGTGGAATTTGTTGCAGCAATATCTAGTTCTATAAAGTTATTTGGTTGTGAAGGATACTTGAAGTTTTAAACACTCAACAAGGTCTAACTTTGAAAAGTTTTCAAAAAATCATGTTTTAGATACAAAAGCAAACATTTTGACATTAGGTGTCACTTTTTAAGAGATCTATGCAATAATTATGTTGTTAATGTGATGTTTAAGAAAGATGAAGTTCAAATTGTAAATATTCAGGGTCATCAAGCCTACAACTTTTATGAAGCAATAAAGAATGTATGGAGGGCAGTGCATCATGTTAGAGTTTTCTGATACTAAAGTGATTTTGAAAATATCAATTTAATGAAGGGTTTTAAGAATTTATTTTACTTATTTCACAAATAAAGTAATAAATCTAATCTATTAAAGAAGACCTACTTTATAAGAATTTATTGTGATAGATGTTTGGCTAGTCACATTTTAAGTTAGAGGTAGAAAGTTGTTTCACATTCATTAAGTAGTTATTATTTCTTAGATTATATACATATATTTAAAGACCTTTTGTCTTTTAACTTAAAGATAGAGAACAATAGTCTTCTTTTGTTTTTACTCCTCAATTAGGTTCTTTATTATTAAGTTAACTATTTGTATCACAATCTTTTCTTCTTTACACTTTGCATCCTTAATGACTATCAAGATACTAAAAATGTATTGATCTTACAAATTTTGATTTGAAACATCCACAATTGCATTGTACCTATGATAGCATAATAGCCACAACTAAACCATACTTAATCGCACTCAACTACACCCTATCACACTGTCCCTATCATTGTATGCATCTACCATCGCACCATGTCCAATTAATAATTACTTTCATATCAACAATGACTAACAAAATCATTTAGAAACGATAAAAAAGTTTGTGTTTTGAACTTCTAAATATCCAAAACGAGATCCAATAATGAAATGCTAAAAAATAGAAAATAAAACAAATTAAAACCGAATAAAGACAAAATACTTATAGAATTTCCAAAGGAAACTAACCTAAAAAATTGTGTGAACAAATCAAGAAAATGTGATAAGATCATAAAGAAATCAAATTGGTGTGACACATAATTAAAGGAAGTTACCTAAAGAATAAAAGTTGTACACGTGCAGGGGTGTGTAGCCTTCTTTTCTTCTTGATTGATAGGGCATGATTCTTTTTTTGGTGTTTGTCACTCCATTACTTTCTAAAAACTAGGGATCGTAAAAAAGATCATCTAAAATGTTATATATTATATGTCTATAAGGTTTTTAGAACAAAAAGGAAAAAATGATAATCGAAACAAAACGAATTAAAGAAAAAACAAATTAGGTTAGGTTAAGAGTTTTTTTAATCATATTAATAAAGTGATTCTTCTTATATTTATATGGTATTATCACTTGTCTCATAACTGTCATTTTAACAAAATTTAACTAAAAAAATAAAAGCACTTATTTCGAAATTTTCATAAAAAATAGGAGGCTCCAATGAAATTCTTAAACTATATAGAGTTTTGATAGAATTTATAAAATTATATGGAATTTGATATCTTTTATCTTTTAAAATACACAAAAAGTTACTTGATTTATAAGAAAAGAGTTCAATTCAAAATTAAATTATTGAGAAACATCTCGTAATTATCCTATTTAAAATATCTCAACTCTCTAGATAACACAATCAAAGGGAAAATTTTGTTCATATTATATGTATATTATAATTAAAATTTTACCGTTAATCATAATAAAATCTCATTCATTTTAATTGATGAAGTCATAAACCCTATGGTTAGCCTTTTTCCCTTTGCGCTCTAAAATTTTAGAACTACCAAATGTTCCTTTGTAATTAAGTATTAAATTTAAATAGCTTATAGTAGTTAATCCCTACTAAGTACTTTTGATGAATAGTAACTTGTATGTCTAATAACTACTGTATGAGTAAGAGATCATCATTTAGAAAAGGACATAAATCCCTAAAAATCACTTGATGTTAACTGAAGCATTAGATAAGTTTTTTTATAAAAGTTAGATAAATTTTATTTAATAGACAATGATGTTCTAGATGAGTTTATTTCTCTGTATTTAATGATGTTGTCTTTCTTATGTGTCACTTGGTGGACATATAAGTTATCATATATGTTAATTGGACTGAACATCATCTCGTTTTATGTGTTATATAAGAAATACTTTATAGTGACTAATGATAGAGGTTCCTTGAAAACAACCATGAAATATATGGAGATATTTGATAATTTTAAATTTTAAGGTAAAGTGAAAAAGGGTTCAACTACGAAGAAATTTAGCTTATTTAGTCTTAACTTTTAATTACATAGTTTTTAATTAAATAAATATATCTTAGTTATGATAAGTCAAAATAATTTATAAATTTTGATTAAGATGATAAATTAACCAATCAAAATACCAATCGTTTTTAAATGCAACACTTATTAAACATCACTACCATAACTTGACATAAGATCCCATAAAAGTAGAATTTTAATAACACATAAAACCAATCGTTTTATGTGTTATATAAGGAATACTTTATAGTGACTAATGATAGAGGTGCCTTGAAAACAACCATGAAATATATGGAGATATTTGATAATTTTAAATTTTAAGGTAAAGTGAAAAAGCGTTCAACTACGAAGAAATTTAGCTTATTTAGTCTTAACTTTTAATTACATAGTTTTTAATTAAATAAATATATCTTAGTTATGATAAGTCAAAATATTTTATAAATTTTGATTAAGATGATAAATTAACCAATCAAAATACCAATCGTTTTTAAATGCAACACTTCCTAAACATCACTACCATAACTTGACATAAGATCCCACAAAAGTAGAATTTTAATAGCATGAGTATATCAATAAGGAGAAAACGTGTTGGTTTATGCCCTATAGCTAATCGATTGGTTGTAATTTAGTGACATAAATATTTAAAGATATTATTTATCTTATACATACATAGATGTATATGATAAAAGTCTATAAGGTAATTATATATTGCAAATAAAATTATGATGAGATTATAATTATAAGATTCATATTGCATTTATGTATTATTCATATTGCATTTATGTATTATTCATATTGCATTTATCTATTATTCCTAAATTGTTCCTAGTCATTGCTCTATTAAGATTGGACATTAATATGAATTAAAAAGACTAGCACATATATATTTATTCCTTATAAAGGAATTAGTTGATCTCATAGACTAAAGTATGAAGATACTTAAACAAATGTGTGGGTGTTTGTTGGAGAATAGGTTCTCTGAAATGACCCTGTATGAGAAATCTATTTGCAACTTTACTTGTATGTCTATAGAAATCCATTGTGATAATTATATAAGCGATCATTTGAATTGATATAACCAAAGTATTTCATATAGGAATTACTATGTTTTAATACTATTTATGACCTATTCTAGTCAAGTGTAGCTCAGTTGATAGTTATTGGATATAGTATGAATTATATGGAGATAGTTGAGTGATTAATATATGATTCATCACTTTAAAGTAATTAGGGAGAATGTTCATTGTTCTCGGTTAGTATTAATTCAGGAAATCATTGGCCAAAGCAGAATGACACTTTGAAAATAATTTTCAAATGTTATTAATTAAATCAATTATTAATGATAGAGAACTAATATAATTGAACTCAAATATAGTAGACATTAATTCCATATTCCATATGTAGTCGAAACATTGTCTGATGAAAGTATTGAATTATACAAAAATCATGCACAGAAAGGTTAGTTTAGTTAAAACTGTTTTGACATTCTTAAAAGGTGGTCATGATGTATTGCTAGGCACTAATCTTGATTTCTAAATATAAATTGTTTAATTAGAGAATTAAAGATAAATTAAAAGAGTTTAATTTATCTAAGCCTAAATATAATTTAAAGTTATAATTTATATCTATTGCCAAAATATTTGAGAATCTAATGGGTCACACATAAAGAATGGATTGAAGAGAAGAAAAATATTTTAATCAAGTTAGACTTTGATTGTAAAGTTTGAGAAACTTTAAGATCAAATATGAAATATTTAACAAATAGAGATTAATATAAGATATTATGTCTTATTTGAGCATAATTGGTATATAATTAGAATTATTCAACATTTTAAAAACCGGATCAGACCAGTCGATCTGACCGGAAAAATTCAAATCGGCCTGGTTTCCGATCCGGTTTATATTTATAACCTGTGTGAGTAAAAACCTGGCGCTTTTTATAAAAAATCGATTGGGTAATAACCCAACCAACCTTTTGAGCATGTGAGTCCTACATCCTTTAAGTATATGGGACCTACCAAAATGTCTTCCTCTATCTCCTTTAACAAATGAAAATAAAGTATATGAGACCCACCATGTAAGACCACACATTCTCTCTAATTTTTAAGTTTTGAATCTTTTTTTAAATTCACACATTTTAATTAATAAATTATATTTTAAAATTATATTTTCTTTATTTTTCTCTTTATATTTTAATTTAAAATTTTGTTTTTAAAATTTATTGTTAAAAAATAAATTTATATTCTTATCCTTAAGAATACTAAATTTATTTAATCTCTCTAATAAATTATATTTGTTAAAATTTAGGTTTTTTATTTGTCTCCTTATATTTTAATTGAAAATTTTTAAATTATTATTGTTAAAAAGTAATTATTATTTTATCATGAATTTGTTTATTAAATTGATTTATTAATTATTATATATAAGTAATTTTGCTTAAGATAATTTAAGAATGTGTTAAAAAATAATATTTAAATTATAAAAAGTATGTTTAAAGAGCATTGAAAAAAAAGTTAGAATAAAGTTAAGTCTTTTCTATTGACTTTTTTTAGATATACTTCAATTTTTATGAGTCTTAAATAAATGATAATATAGAATACAATTTTTATTTTTATTTTTATTTATAAATTTATGTTTGATTCAATCTTTATATAAATTATTATAGATTCAATATTAGTCTAAATTATTAGATTTATTATTAGTTTATTATATATTAATAGACATTATTAGTGTATATTTATTTCAATAAAGGATTTTATTTTATACTATATTTTACTTATTCTTATAATTTTTACATCTTGTCTATTATACACCAGTTATATAGCGGTTTAATATCGATTGAACCTTTAAACCTTAAACTTTTCCTTTGACTAGTTTGATATTCGGTCCGGTTTTTAAAATATTTGTCATAACTAACAATAATTTTACCACCATTATAATGATATTGGTGATTTGATGAAATCTACCATCTTACCAAATCTCCATTTATAATTCTGAATTTTATTTTCCTTGATTTTGGTCTTCAGAAGTCCAACTATACAAAAATTCTTGGAATTTCGGTAATATCAAATTATCTTTTTTTTTTTGGCATAAACGTTCCATGATAAACATAGAGTAGAGGCGAAGGTTGGTGACCATTTTCTTTAGTTTCCTACCTCGTGTCTTTTGGTTATGGTATTAGTATTATATTCTTTATCTTGTTTTGCAGAAGGGATTTTTCCATAAGGTTTGAATAATTTTGAGGCAAGCTCTTGATCATGCCTTAGTTCTTTGAAAGATTTACTATATGATTTTCTCCAATATACTTTATGTATAAAGTTTGCACAGAAATATCCCTTCACTCTCTAGCCTCTTGAACCTCAATTGAGCCAGCACTTACTATAACGGGCCCTTTTGGAAAAGCTTCTATAGCCTAAGTAATTATTCCAATGGTGCTTCTTCACTCATCACTTAAGGGGTGGATTCCTTTGATTTTGTACAAAGGATCGAAGGAGAAGAGTTGTTGAGTAATTATTTCGATAAACCAGTTTAGCATCTTTTACTAGTTTCCTTCCATTCCTTATAATTCCTTTGAACTAAAGGCTTCCACTGATAATTTACCTCTATTTCCTTCTTCCATAAGCTCGTAATTGTCATTTAATCTCACATTTTTTTATGTTTCATAAACCTCTGAGTTCATGTCAATGAAAATCCTGGTGAATCTCACCCACGTCATGATGGTTGTATGTTCATTTAGGCATAGAGCTCTCCCAATTGAGCTACCTATGACCAATCATAGTAAAATATTCTAGTGGAAGATTATAAAATTTAATCCAAATGGGAACATGTTTGAACTTTATATTCAAGTTTATCGATAATTATCTAATACATATACAAAAATAATGATAATTGTGAATTCTTTATAATAAATGAAATGTCTTAAAAAATTCTCATTATTATTTATTATTTACGTAAAATGGAAATCATTTTTTTGTTGCAATCAATTTTTAATAAAAGAGTATGTTAATATGTTTTGGGTGATTAAAAATTTTTATCGTACACCTCAAAATTGAAAAAATAAATTTATTGGAGCATATAGATATTTTTATCTTAAGAATTCTATTCTATTAGTGAATCTAAGGTTAACAAGTACTAAAATATTAAGAAAAAAACAAGAAGAATTAAAGCTCAAATATTTGATTAAAAAGATAAAATATATGTGAGGAGTGCTCCTAGTCCTAGGTCACGAGTCCCTGTACGAAAATGTATTAATGCACATTAAAACCCATTAATCCAAGCAACGAAACGCAAATCCTTTCAATTCAACTATTGGAAATATAATTGGGTTAATTAACAAAAACTCAAATTTTTGTTAAATTTTTAATTATAGCCCGGATATTAAAAAGTATCAATAAAATGCCTAAATTTTTAAAAAAGTATCAATAAAATGCCTAAATTTTTAAATTTTTTTAATTCTAGCCTGAACTTAAAAAAGTAACAATAAAATACTTAAATTTGTAATTTTTTTAATTCGAGCCCTCACACGAAGGTCATCAGGAGAACGAGCTAAAAACGAAGAGTTTACTAGTAAAATACGCTGTAATGTGAAAGTAGTTTGAGACGTCGGAAAAACAAACAGAAAATAAATGACTGAGGGCATTGGGAGAATAATAAATAACATCATACTAGAATTGAAGAAAATTGAAAATTTAAATATTTTATTGTCACTTTTTTAAATTTAGGTTAAAATACAAAAATTTGAAAATTTAGATATTTTATAGTAATTTTTAAATTTCTACAAAAGTTTTTTTTATTTATAATTATCCCAATATAATTTATAAACAGAATGGCACTTGATCGTAAAGTTTCAGCCCCTTGATGTGAATCAGGCGTTCAATACAAGCGCAATTTGAGATGATCGATATCTCACGACGCACAGGCTCAGAGACACTAATCCGTACGTTTACGTTAGTAATCTTGAAACCTCAAAAAGATGTGATCTTGAAGACCTGCCAAAACAGAACAGAGTCACTTTTCACAGTGCCCACCAACTTCCTTTTTCGTTAATAAATAATTGTAGTACCCGTTAGCTTCGTCAGCTTTGCGAGTTTTTAAATTTATGGAACACACTTGAAAGCCACACTTGGTTTGTCGTCGTATATAATTAGTTTCCTGACCTGATCCAAATTGTCAATTCAAAAACTTTTGATAGCTGTACACTTATACCATCGATGCACTTCCCATATATTTCCGTGTAATCTTGGGGAATCACTCTGTATTTGCCTTTTCTCTGGCCTTCTGCATATTATTCTACGCGTATAATACACCAAAGCATTTGGCCTTTGCTGTCTTCGCCTGTTACATTAGAAAACATTCACAATAAGGAGACGAAAACGGTGAAAGTTTCGATCTTTGTAAGTTAAAAGTGGAAAATGAAGTGTGTAAGGTTGGTTGCGGCGGCGGCGGCTGTGGTGGTGGCTTTTACGGCTTCGTTTTCGCTTGCTTTTACTGACCCTAGTGATGGTAAAACCTTCTTTTTTTGGTTTCTGATAGAAGGTTTAAGATATATTTTTGTCCTTACCCTGTTGGTATTTTCTTCGCGTAGTACTATGCTGTGTTTTGATTACTGTGATTTAAAATATTTTTTTGGAGGATATTATAGTTTGGTTTTCGTTTTGAGGTAATTGCAATGCCCATATTGATGAAACTAAAGTGTTCTAAAATATTCCCAGTTGAGGCAATAAATAGCTTGTGGTATTATCTGAATTTCCCGATTTTAATGGGGTGGACGCCCGTTGGGGGAGACCCGTGCGGCGATAATTGGCAAGGCGTTGGCTGTGTCCTCTCCAACATAACGAATTTGTATGTTTTGGCTTCATTCTGTACTTTTATATGTTTGGTTTCGTTCAAATACTTTCTTATGAAAGGTCTCGACTATGCAGAAACTTAAATGGCTTGAATTTGGGGGGAACTGTGGCAGAGAGCTTACCGCTGTTCAATTCTATTCTACAAATGTATGTAATTGTAATTATTTCACTGAACTATGAGCTTCTTAGCAGTGCATCGGTATGATTTATTTGTAGGTAGAACAGGCATTTTACTTTATTGCATGTTTAATATTAGCATGTTTGGTACTACAAGTGTTTCTCATTAGCCATCAAGGTTGTCATAGATTTGGTATTAACGAGTTTTATCTCGGGCTTGGGAAAGATCTGAGTTTTTGAGGCAATGGAAGTTTCTGTGTGGTTTTATGCGTGGGCTATGCTGTAATTTTTGCCTTTTTTCAAGGCAGAGATCTCAGCAACAATCACATTAGTGGGAGAATTCCGGTCAACTTGCCGACCACTTTGCAAAATCTGTATGTGTACTTCATCTGTGTTTGGATACATAATTTATCTTAATGAATTTACTTCTTTTTCTTTTTTTTTTCCTTTTTATGGAACCTTAAATGCTTTTACTTTCCCGGTTTCAGATCTCTTGGTTCTAATAAGTTGAATGGAAGTATCCCAGAGAGCCTATCATCTTTAAGTCAGTTATCTTACTTGTAAGTTTAAATTAGAAGTGTTTATATTTTTGTCAGATTTAAGTTGTTTTATTTTCTTCTTTTTTCATTTCTGGACTGAAATATTGGTTTAATTTGCCCAGGTCAGTGAGCAATAATCTTCTGAGTGGAGTCATACCGGATTCCTTTCAACAATTGACGACTTTAACAACCTTGTATGCACCTCAAGTTAACTACGTTCTATTCACTGAATCTATTGTAGTCTGCATTTACTAATGACCCCATCTTATGAAAAGGGATCTGTCTGGTAACTCTCTGAATGGTGAGCTGCCTCTGTCAATGGGAAATTTGGCATCTCTGAACTCATTGTGAGCATCTCTACTGCATTCTTGCAATCATTTTATTGTGGTTTTGATGCTTTTCTAACTTACATTTGATTTGGGTTGCAGGCAGCTGCAGAACAATCAGCTTACGGGGACCCTTCATGTTTTACAGGATCTACCCCTTCAGGATCTGTATTGCCTTATAACCTTTTCTTTTTCTTCAACATTACTTCTTTGTTAACACCTTTTTCATATAATATGCTTTGGTTGTTTCATGATGATCCATTTTCACTTTATAGGAATGTGCAGAACAATCTGTTTTCTGGGCCCATCCCTGCAAAGCTGCTGACAATTCCAAATTTTAGGTGAGCAATAATACTGATTTTGTATAAGGCTTTTTTGGTTGATATGAGTCCATTAAATTAGTGATAGATGCCCTTGAATTTCTTGGCAGTTAAAGTATTCTCTAGAAATAAAGCGGATTTAAGAAGCCCATAACATAGTTTTAAATACAGTTGGCCTTCATTAGTGTCAATATACGGAAATTTTCCAACGTTATGAACCAGTTGGATTTCTGAGGTTCTAGGTTTGTATGTTAGTACTTAATTTTTGTATTTCCCTATGGTAACAACAACGTCTGATTTGCAGAAAAGATGGAAATCCATTCAACACAACCATCATTTATTCTCCTCCTCCACTTGCTTCTCCTCCACTTGCTTCTCCTCCAATTGCATCTCCTCCGATTGCATCTCCTCCAATGCTTGACCAATCTCCTGCAAGTATACACCCTATCTTCCACCCTACAAATTCAGGAAGATCAAATATAAGGTTCATGTGGAGTATTCTTGCTGGGGGAATTACTATTATTGCATTAGGGATTTGTGTTCTGTCAATGCTATTCTTTAAAAAGAAAAAGGTCATTGAATATGCTAAGAGGCATGATTCAGGGGTATATAAGGGCCAAGCAAATAGGTTTACTGATAATCCTTCTCTACAGTGCTACGACCAAAGCAAGAAAGGTGACTCAGTATTTCCTTTTTGTAACTGAAAAATGTTGCGTATGACTTTTCTTTTCTTTTTTTAAAATACAATTTTACTTGAGAAATGACCCTTTTGAGCAGTTCCAGCACAGTCAAGTGGTCAATTAGATAAGGGAGGACGGGGAATAAATCCAGTTGAATGTGAGATAAATGTGAAGGGAATGGGTGCTTATTCAAGAGATAATACAGATCACAAGACAGACATGACTGGAGTAGATCTGCATCATATGCAAGTCCAGCAACCACAAGCACATGTCCCAAGGCTTCCAATTGAGAAGGTCACTGTAAATTCAAGTATGCCCAAACAACTTCACATGAATACTAGAGGTCTGAAGTCATTTACTGTTGCAACACTTCAGCAATGTACTAATAGTTTTTCAGAAGAGAATTTTATTGGAGAAGGTAACTTTGGGAGCGTTTATGAGGCTTTGCTTCCTGGTGGAAAGGTAAATTTTTCTTTCTGACATGGTTGAAGTTACTAGTTATCATGTGTGTAATATGATAGAGCCTAAAGATGAATTTGCTCTCAATCTTGGTTCTTTCTGAATCTTGGATATTGAGTGTATCTTGGTTTTAACTGTTTATGGAATTCCTTTTGAGTTCATTTCTTTGAAGCAAGACCTGTATCATAACATGTACTATATCCCACAATCTGGGCTCATGTTCCATAAAACTATATTTCTGGCTAGTATTGTGTCAAAATATTGTAAACGCTCAGGTATCTCTCAATTCATGCAAGTGGGCCTATTTCACCTTGCACATGATTACTTTTCTCTTGATGCTAGGTTTATGTAGATTGATGTCTCTTTTTCATCATTTTTTTAGTTACTTGCCGTAAAGAAACTAAGCAGTACAGCTTGGGAATTGACTGATGAACAATTCCTCAAACTTGTTTCTAATATCTCAAAAATTCAACATGCCAACATTGTGGATCTTGTTGGTTACTGCAACGAGCATGGTCAGCATCTACTTGTCTGTGAATATTACAAGAATGGGACACTCTATGATGCACTGCATGTAGATGATGAGGTCCATAAGAACCTTTCATGGAATACACGGATACAGTTGGCACTGGGAGCAGCAAGAGCCCTACAGTAAGTCAAGCCACCACCTTTTTAAACCTAAGAACTTCATATGGATGCTTGCTGAAATGGTTGCTCATTGCTGTTGATTATCGGCTGTCTTGGTTGCATCATTAGAGATCTGACATTTTCTCAATCAAGGCTTGCAAGTGACAGAGTTTATTTGTCACTTTGTCTTCTCTTTATTTATAGGCATCTTCATGAGGTGTGTAAACCGCCTATTGTGCATCAGAATTTTAAAGCTACAAATATTCTCCTTGATGAAGAGCTTGTAGCGCATGTATCTGACTATTGTTTTCCTCCAAGAGCTTGTAGCTCTGCATCTGAGGTAATGTTACAGTTTAATGTCTGAGTTTTGGCTGAGCATTTGCTTCTTTTCAAATTCAATCTATATAGCTTACTAGAATTTAAGTAAGTGCCTTTCTGAAAAGAAAAACTTTGCATTTACCTATTATCAGGTTTGAAAATAGTTATGCTCCCTATCTGTTTGCTTTTGTGATGATTGGCTCTATTGATTCTGTTTTCAGTTAACTGGAGACCACCTCAGTTCTTATGGCTATAGTGCTCCAGAGTGTGAATCAGGAAGCTGTACATGGAAGAGTGATGTCTATAGCTTTGGGGTTGTGATGCTAGAACTCCTAACTGGAAGGAAGACATATGACAGGTCAATGATCCCCTGAAAGGAAAGTTTAAGCTCGCTTCCAGAGCCACCTCTGTGGTTTAATGAAACTGAACTAACATATCATCTATTGTGCTTTCATTGGAAAATGTATCTAGGTCCCGGCCTCGAGGAGAGCAGCATCTGGTTAGATGGGTGATTCCTCAGCTTCATGATATAGATGCTTTATGTGGAATGGTTGACCCTTCTCTGGGAGGACGATTTCCTGTCAAGTCTTTATCTCGTTTGGCAGATACAATTGCTAGATGTCTCCAGGTGAGTATGTAAAGTCTGGTTTGAAAAGTCCCATATGTTCTTACCAACTTCTAGTTCCCACCAGCACTTAAGTCTTTAATTAGGCAAAAATTCTTCCCATTCTGAATTTGCAATGATTGACTAAAGGGCTAATCACCTGAATCCATTGTTGGATGTGCAGTGGGATCCAGAGTTTAGGCCAGCCATGTCTGAAATAGTCCAGGACCTTCTGCAGATGTAACAGAGTAAAAGATCTCTTGATTTGCAGTGTAAAGCAAAGCGGGCATGGAAACCAAGAATTTTTTTGTTTTTCATGTAATTATTAGAATTAGTTGGTATGAAGACTCGGCTAATGCATTTACTTTATTTTTGTTTTGTTTTGGTGATAACGTGACCAAAATTATTAAGAGAATCTCATTCTTTGTCCAAAAGCAACAAAAGGACAAGAGTCTTGTATAAGAAAACAAAATAGAATGGGGGTGGAGCTGCAGGTGAAGGTTAAGTATGCTTTAGGTGTCGGCAAATTCCTTGTCCTTGACCGTTTTGTATTTATTTTCTCAGTTTTGATTCACTTTTAATATTTTAATGCCCATCACATTACATGAGATTCAGAATATCTTGTAATTTTTGGCTAAATATTATAGCTCGGGTAAATTTTATGTCAGTCAAATATTTAAATTTTCAATTTTAATTTATTATAAAATATAAGTTAGGGTCATGAATGGCGATTCTCTGAATTGTCTTATTAATAATCAAAATTTCAAAATATTTTAATTGTATTTAATTCAAACTTAACTTTTAAATTTAGAGTCTAACATTGTTCGGTGTTAATTGTTGGTGAATAACTGATTATTAAAAGTTTTCAAAACATTTGTAAAAATAAGCACATAATTTTTTAGTACTATCTAAGAGGACAGATTATTACTATATAAAAGGAGAGTAACATTTTGACAAGAGGGCCAGCGTTCGAACAACTAGTAAGGTTGTTCTTTTATAATTAAAAAGTCACCGGTTCAAATCATGGAAACATTCTTTTTATAATAAAAGGAATGATGCATACAATTGAAGTTCATCTTCAAACCTTTACAAAGCGAAAAGCCTTATAAAATGAGGCTGTAGTGCTGTTTTTGGATGCAGAGAATAACAAAAGAGTCCAGGATACATTCTATCAGTGGAGAAAAAAGATAAATGTATAGTTTGAAATACCGCTTTGAATAATTTTAAGATGATGCAATTAGAAAAGAAAATGCATTCGAAATAAAAGTATACCATGAATTTTGTACAACTCCTTAACAATCTTTATCAAATATGCTTTATAATTTATAACAATTTCATTTTATCAATATGGGAGATCGTATAACAATATACCGAAATTTAGTGCAAATCAAAATAAAAAAAAAGTAACTTGTATTAGGGAGAAGAAACTAAGGTATATTAGTAAATTAGACAGACTTAATGTATATTAGTAAATTAGACAGACTTTATAAAAAAAACTTGCATCACATTAGACCAAGAATAATATCCAAGTTGATAAAGAACTTAAAGAGTCCCAAACTTTTGGTATAAAGACTTTAAACTGTCTTTTTCTGGAGATTCTTAATTTATTGTGAGACGCTCTTAAAAAAATTGACATTGTGGGGACTTAATTTTTAGAAATTCTAAAACAACCCCGAACTCTTATAGTCTATTCCCTTTTATTTTTTAAATTTATTTGTTAGATTATGTTTAAGATAACTTATGTGTATGCCAATTAATTTACCGTCTATTGATTTATGTCCAACAGCCAATCAGTTGATTGCAGTTTAGTGACAAAATAATTTAAAGATATTATTTATTTTATACATATTCAGATGTATATGATAAAGTACCATGAGATAAATATAAATTACAAATGAAATGATGATGAGAACATAATTATGAGATTCGTATTACATTTATATATTATCCTTAAATTGTTCATAGTTACTGGTCTATTAAGACAAGACATTAACAAAGTGTAAAAAAACTGACATACGTTATGTTTCTTTCTTATGAAGAAAGCAGTCGATCTCATATGCTAAAATATAGAAATACTTAAACAAACATGTGAGAACTTATTAAAAAAACAAGTTCACTTTATTAACCACATATTAGAAATTCTTTTGGAACATTACTTGTTTATGAAAATTTTCATTGTGATGATTGTATAAGTGATTACTTGACTTGAGATCACTAAAGTATCTTATATAGGGATTGTTATGTTTTAATATTATTTATGACCTATTTTAGTCAAAAGTAGCTCAGTCGGTACTTATTAGATATAGCATGGAGGTAGTTGAGCGTTCAATATAAGATTCGTTACCCCAAAGTAATTAGGGTGAATATTTGATTATTCTCGATTAGTATTTATTCAAAAAATCCTTGGCCAAAGTGGAATGACACTTTATAGAATAGTATACAAATGTTATTAATTGGATCAATTACTAATCATAGAGAACTGACATGATTGGACTCAAATAGAGTAGATATTACTTTCATACTCTATATCTAATCGGAACATTGTATAATGAAATGATTAGAACTATACTAAAAAATCATGTGCGAAAAGGTTAGTCAAAACTACTTTAACATTTCTAAATATTTGGGTAGTCATGATCCATTACTAGACATCAATCTTGGTCTATGGATATAAATTATTTAATTAGAGAATTAAAGATAAATTAAAGGAGTTTAATTTATATAATCCTAAATATTTAGGGTTATAATTTATATCAATTGCCAATATATTTGGGAATCTAATAGGTCACACACAAAAAACTAGTTGAAGAGAGAAAAGGTGCTTTAATATGTTAGACTTGATTACAAAGTTTGAAAAATTTTATGATTAAATATGATATATTTAGTAAATAAGGATTAATATGAGATATTAGATCTTATTTGGACAAAATTGGTATTTATTATAATTAAATTTAAATTTAAATTAGAATTTTATTTCTATTAGATTATTAACATTTCCAAAACTTATTATAAATAGGTTTAGGTTTCAAGAGAGCTCTTACTCCTTACTTAATCCTCTATACAACAATTGTAAAATTCTCTCAATATGTTCTGTAGATATCATTAAAGGTTGGACACTTATGTAGCTACAGTGGTTAAGATAAGCTGATTTCAGAAACAGCTCGAGAGAAACAACAAGAAAAATTATTAAGCTTTGGAATAAGAACCTAATTATTATTCATGCTTTATATGTTTTGTTTCTTGATATTGTTACAAAATTTTAAATGATCTCGAATTTTAAAAAATCATACGAAATAGATTTTGTTGTGCATGGGATTAGATCCCAGCCCGATTTTCTACATTGATATCAGAGCCAACTTTAATTCTATAACTTGATTAAAATTGTTTGATTCTTGTTGATCTTAAATTTTGAAATTAAAATTATAAACTTTAAAAATCATATTTATATCTAATTAATTTTAATCTAAAAAGTTCATATTGGAAGTTTTAAACATTCAATTTGAAGTTGAATTATCAATATGATTAAAAAATTGTTTAAGAGTGAAAAAAATGCATTAAATTAGTTTTATCGAGCATAAGACATCCAATACATTGAAAAACCTAGAATTTGCTAATTGACAATAAGCCTCATTTGTGTCATAAACGACCAGCTCAAATTTAGACTTTTGAAACCCATAGCTCCTATTATGGTCACCCTCCAGTAGTGACTTAAAGAACTTCAACCCAAAAACAAAAGAAATCGTGTGTTTATGTTGACGCATTGTGTTATTGATTTGTCTTGTAAGTTACCGGCGATTATGGTGAAATAAGGAGGCGTTTTTTGCTTAAGCTCCATAAGATGGGGATGGCAGCTGCCATTAGAGGAGCTATCGACGGTGAGCTATGTGAGAGACAAAAAATTATAGCTAGTGGCATTGGTTCGTGGCTAAAAGTTGTAGGAAGTTGTTGCTATCACTCAGGTTCATCTGGGTTGTCACCGAAGTAGTGGTTATCGGAAGTGAGGAACAAAGAGGCAGCGACATGTTTGAAACGCTGGAGAAGGAATTCTTGCGGTGTGCGGCACATTTAGAGAAGATAATGCAGTTCCATGGCCGATGGCAGTTTCATAAGTCTACTGGCGGCGTGTCTTCCAAATTGTGCAGAAGAACAATGGTTGTCACTAGTAGAGTTTCTGACAGGTGGCGGAGTCACGAGGAGCTACATGAAGGCAATGACAATAGGTTGTGGGAGGTGGCGAGATGGTGATGGAAGGTGTCGGCAGATGAGGTTTATGCGGAGAAAGAAATTGGGTCAGGATCTGATCTCTGCTACAGCGGAATAATTACGAATTTTTTTATATTTCAGTTTTTCGAAAACTAAGATCTTTTTAATTTTATAAAATGATTAACACAAATTATAATAAAATGAAAATTTAATTCATATTTTATTCTGAAGCTTAATCCTTATCTTTTCATATCTTTTGAACCGTTTTCGAAACCGATTTGTCTCAACCACCGTAGCCATACAAGTGTTCGACCTCTAATAATATCCACAAAATAGGTTGAGAGAACTCTGTAAAACTTACAGAGAGAGTTAAGCAAGAAGTACTAACTTTATAGAGCTTAAACCTATTTATAATAAGTTTTGGACGTTTTAATAATTTAATTGAAATTAAATTCTAATTTTAATTAAACTTTAGTTATAATTAAAAATACTTATAATTAAATATCATTATGCCCAAATAAGACCCAATATCTCATATTGATCCTTATTAATTAAATATCTCATATTTAATCATAAAGTTTCTTAAACTTTATAATCAAATCCAACTTGATTAAAATAACTTTGCTCTCGTCAACTCATTCTATCTGTGAAACCCATTAGGTTCCCAAATATGTTGCCAATGATTATAAATTATAATTCTAATTCATAATTAAAATTAGATAAATTAAAACTCCTTTTAATTTATTTTTAATTCTCCAATTAAACAATTTATAATCATAGATCAAGATTGGCTAATACATCATGACCACCTAAATATTTAGGAATGTCAAAGTGGTTTTGAATAAACTTTCTTTGCATGATTTTTTCGTATAATTCAATCCTTTCATCATACAATATTCTGATTAGACATAGAGCATGTAATTAATGTCTACTCTATTTTGAGTCAAGTCATATTAGTTCTCCATTATTAGCTATTGATTCAAGTAATGAAAATTTTAAACCATTTACCGCAACTTCAAGCGTTCAAAGGTATCATTCCTGCCTCTGCTAACGTTGCTCTTGGCTTAAATGCCTACTTCCAGATTCATAGTAGGAATCCCCATCCTAGCAGCTTTTCACTTCTCTGCAATATCACCTTTAGTAGGAGACCAGATAAAGTTCGGTGGCAGCTAACTTCTTCGGGGTAGTTCACTACTTCTTCATCTAGCAGCTTATATAGAACGGATCATCCTCAGGTGCAATGGGCTCAAGCCGTCTGGATTAAGAATTTCAACCCTCGGATTACCTTTCTACTTTGGCAAGCTTTCAAACTCAAACTCGCTACCTTTGATCGAATTGGTCGGCTGCTTACCATCCCTAATTGGTGCGTGCTGTGCAAGAGCGATGGAGAATCCCATGAACATCTATTCTTT
>JAOQMM010000002.1:15692763-15704940 GCA_027563515.1 Erythroxylum platyclados
ATGTCAAAGGTCTTGGTTATAGTCCTAAGCTAAATGTTTCATCTTAATCAAATAAAACAGTCGTTCAATAACTTCAAGAGGAAAACAAGATGTGTGAATATCTCTATAATTAAATTTCATAAGAGTATAGATTTGTGTAAAGAGGAATATATAGTATGAGATATTGTATGATGCAATATTTATTTCTTTTATAGCTATGCCCAGTACTATAGCTTATCTTTGAAAGTTCCAATCAAATCAATTAACAAGATTTCATATTAGAAATGAAATGATAAGACTTCGAAAGATTCAAATTTAATGATTTAGGGATGTCATGCTTAGTTTATGCATATATTATCCATTAAGTTTAGAACTAATTAGATAATATTATATCTAAAAGGTTGGATATAATATTATGTACCTCATTGAATAAAAATGTTTGCTTCAACATATACTATTAGGAGAATGATTCTCAAGATAAGTGGTGGGAATAAGATAAAATTTGAAAAGCTCAAATCACATGTGACGTATAGCTGAAAGGCTACAAGATGTTGAAAGATTCACTTTCATGATGAATTCAAAGAGTTTGTTTAAAAGATGATTATAAATTTATCATGTCTACAAGAAGATTAATAGGAGCATAGTTGTCCTATTTAGTAGGAGTATGTAGAGACATATTGCTTATAGAGAGAATAATAATTCCAATTTTTAATTGTTAAAAATATAATTGTCTAAAAATAATTCATATCGGATGCAAAAAAGATATCATTTATTCTAATATTGCTTGATATTTAAGTTCAAGTTTACATGGAAATTAAATTTAGAAGTAAATTCTAAGTAAGGTATATTTTAATTAGAAAAATATTTTTTGAGATTAGAAAGGTTCCAATGTAGCATTACTCGCTAATCAAGCTGTAATACATTTTTTATTTAGTATAAATGATTATTTGGATCAAGAAGTTCTTTAATGAACTTGGTATATTCAAACACTAATGTACTATAGAACATTAGAGCTATTAGGCATGTAAAGGGAGTTAAGATATCATCAAATATCCAAGTATGTATTAGGTGATTTCTCTTAATATAATGATAATTAGATGAAAGTTGTAAGATTTAAGAAAGTTTTGTCGAATTCTTTTACTAAACCACTGTCTTAACAGTAACATGATTGTCATATAGATATATGGTATAAGATATTTAAACGATTGGCTTAGTGCAAGTAGGAGATTGTTGGTTTAGGCTCTATAGTTACTTGTAGTTTAGTGACAAAATAATTTAAAGACATTCTTTATCTTGTACATATTTAGATGTATATGATAAAGTCTATGGAATAAATAAACATTACAAATGAAATTTTGATGAGATCATAATTATGAAATTTATATTGCATTTATTTATTATCCATAAATTGTTTTTAATCATTGGTATATTAAGATATGACATTAATAAAGCGTAAAAAGATTAACGCACATTATGTTTCTTCTTTATGAAGGTAGTAGTTGATCTCATAGACTAAAGTATATAGATACTTAAACAAATGTGTTGGTAATTATTAGAGAACATGTTCATTGAACTGAACCTATATGAGAAATATATTTGGAACACTACTCATATATCTATGAAATTCTCATTGTGGTGATTGTATAAGTGATTCTTTGATTTGAGATCACCAAAGCATCTTATATAGGGATCACTATGTTTCGATATTATTTATAACCTATTTTAATCAAGGGTAGCTCGGTAAATAGTCATTGGATATAGTAGGAACTATATGGAGGTAGTCAAATGATTAATATATGATTAATCTCCATAAAGTAATTAGGGATAATATTTTGTTGTTTTCAGTTAATATTGATTCAGGAAATTCTTGGCCAAGTTAGAATGAATTTTTATAAAATAGTTTACAAATGTCATTAATTGAATCAATTACTAATGGTGGAGAACTAATATGATTGGACTCAAATAGAGTTGATAATTTTTTCATGCTCTATGTCTAATTGAAACATTGTATAATAAAATGATTATATTATATATAAAAATCATATACGAAAAGGTTAGCTAAAATTACTTAAACAAATATTTAGGTGATCATGATATATTGCTAAAGGCCAATCTTGATCTTTGGATATAAATTATTTAATTAGAGAATTAAAAATAAATTAAAAGAATTTAATTTATCTAATCCTAAATATGATTTAAAGTGACAATTTATATCCATTGTCAATATATTTGAGAACCTAATGAGTCACACACAAAGAACGAGTTGAAGATAGAAAAGGTATTTTAATCAAGTTGAACTTGATTGTAAAGTTTGAGAAACTTTATGAATAAATATGATATCTTCAATAAATAAGGATCAATATGAGATATTTCATCTTATTTGGGAAAATTGGTATTTAATTAGAATTCTAGTTAAAGTTAATTGAAATTATAATTTTATTTCAATCAAATTACTAAAATGTTCAAATCCTTTTATAAATAGGCTTAAAGTCCAATAGAACTAACATTCCTTTGCCTAACCCTCTTTATAACAGTGGTAGAGTTCTTTCAACGTGCTTTGTAGATAGCGTTAGAGATAAGACATTTGTACGACTACGATAGTTGAGATAAGTCGATTTGATAAATAGTTTGAAGGAAACGACAAGAAAAAGGATCGAGCGTTTAGAATAAGATATAAATTATGATTCATACTTTAAATGTTTTATTTGTAATTCTTGTTATATAAATTTCAAGTAACCCTAATATTAGGAAATCATACAAATTCTGTTTCATAAATATCCAGGATTTAACTTTAATCTTCTTAACCACCCAAACTACTTTAAATAATTTGGTTAAGGCGTCCTTTTTATAAAAAAAAAATTGGTTAAGGCATCAAAAAAGAAAGATGAGATTTTGCACAACTCTTGCCAATGACGGTTGAACCTAGGATTGAATTTGATTGGGACATCCACGTTCAACTTAAATTGCTTAAAGATAAATTAAATTAAATGCAGTGTCCAAAGGACTAGAAGGCCGGTGGAAAGAATGAAAGGGATACGGATATGGTAATGGCCTTGCTATAATGACAGGCGGACCAAATTGTTGTGCTTACGTAATGGACAATGCACTTTCAAAGTACAGACCAAACCAACCTCTCTTCTCTCCAGTTGCCTCTTGAGTTTTTGCACAAGAACAAGCGCTGACAAAATTACTTTACTAGATGCTGTAATGCTTAAACATTCCTTCATAGGTTTGATTCCCTATCAGGAAAACAAATTAAGGAAAATGCCTCTCGGTCAAGGAACGAAGTAGACCAAATATATATATATATATATGTATGTATTTAATATATAGAGTAGAACAAGTTATGACAAATGTAGACAAAGAAGGAATGAACATACGAGTATTTAGAGTATTTGGGCAAGGCTATAGTCGTTGTAGCAGGATATTCATGGTCAAGCACTCGTGTTTGTCTTACAAAGACATGACAAGCACAAGCACAGGTTTAATGTAATGTTTGACCAAGAACTACTTGATAAATAGAATACTTATTACGGAAACAGATAAATTGTTCTTATTATTATGTTCTTATCCTATTTTATGAGCATCCATTCATTCAATAAATGAGACTCACAGAACATAAATAGATAGGTACTCATATAATAAGATAAGAATATAGTAATGAGAATAGGTGATCTGAACCCACCTATTACCTAATAGTAATGTTTTATTCGCATGTTAGGCTTAAAGTTGGTGGCATTAAGCTCTATTAAATGAATTAAATGGTTTGGTTACTTGTAACAGAAAATTGGGTTTAACTAATTGTCTAAGCTAATGTCGATGCCATGCCACTTCGCACACTAACCAACAATTTCAAGGAATCTTTAAATGGTTGTCATTAACCAAACTTCCTGCATTTGTCTGATAATAATACTAATGCTACTAATACCTAGGTCCTTTTCAGTAGTCCTAAGTACCCACTTAGGGTGGTCAAATCCCAGTAGGTTTTCTGCTTAAATAAAGAAAGATGATTATTATATGTTCAAGTTCAGGACAGACAGACAATGACGTTTGAGTATAACTAAACATTACGCTAAACTGTAAACGAGGATTAAGATTTAAGGGGTAAAGATGAAAAGTAGACGAATCAAATCTGAATTCCACTGTTTCTTACTTTCTCTGTATGTGTCAAGTCATTTTGTGTCACCACTCAAGTCATTGTGATCATTGATCAACAAGAAGAAAGAATTAAAATCTTCTTACTATTGCCCTTCATTCCAAAATTCTTGCCCTTCCACTTTTGGATGTGTTTCGATTTAACGCTCCCGGTTGATAGAGGTCGCCGATCTTGGTTTTTCTCGTTTCTCTGAAGAATGGCAAAGCGTGGTTATAAGCTTCGTATCCTCTTTCTCTTTTCTGCTATTGTGTGTGATGTTGGCATTTAGTTTGTCTGATAAAATTCTAGCTCTTTTCTAAAATGGTTTCCTGGGGCTCATTTTTCTTCTTTATTGAGCTTGTATTTTAAGAAAAAGGAACCATCTCCGTGTTTTTTCTGGATGCATGCTGTTCCTTTGACTGGAATGAAAACTAGAGGAATTTGTGGCGCATTCTACCAATGTCAACTGCCTTAGTATCGGTAAGAAGGCCTGTAGACTGTTTATCACAGGTGGTGATGATCACAAAGTTAATCTTTGGGCAATTGGCAAACCATCTTCCTTAATGGTAATCTTCTTTTCACTTATGTAGCTCATCTTTGGAGTGTGTTCTGGTTGGATTACTTGTTTCAGATTTGGTTATCAATGTCTGTGTTAATATGATGATCAAGGCACCTTTTTCAAACTGACTTGTCCTTGTACCATTTCGACTTAATGGTTGTCCACAACTATTCAGTTAAGACTTTTCTCTTTACAGATTCAAAAGCATGAAATACATGGTTCAAAACTTTTATCCCACTTCGAGATTTCGTTGGAACACTTGTTTGAGTGGACCCACTTGCCATTAGGCATCATTTCTATGAAATAATATTTCGTATTTGTCTTTGAATTTGCAGAGCTTGTGTGGTCATGCAAGTCCAGTTGAATCTGTAGCCTTTGATGCAGCTGAAGTATTGGTACTTGCCGGAGCTTCTGCAGGAGCTATTAAGTTGTGGGACTTGGAAGAAGCTAAGAGTATGTTAACAAATCACTTGAAATTTCTTATCTTAGTGTGAATTAGAGCAAATTTTGGATAGTATTTCATGCTCTGATGTGCCAATTGTGGCATCATAATTTTGGCGACATATGGGAGCACTTGCCAGATCTGACAGCTTTGAATCATGCCACCTAGTTAGTGTCCAAATTACACAATCTTCATATGTGTTCCGCCTTTCTAAGTCTCTTCAATATTATTGGTTGATTATGGTATAATGCCTATGTAATTGCCAGAATGGTTTCTTGAAAGATTTTTGATATACTTGTTATTGTCTTTGAAGTTTAGTGGTTCGCACTCTTACTGGACACAGAGGGAATTCTACTGCTGTTGAATTCCATCCATTTGGTGAATTTTTCGCATCAGGCTCAACAGACACAAATTTGAGAATTTGGGATATTAGGAAAAAGGGATGCATTCACACATATAAGGGGCATACACAGGGAATTAGCACCATTAAATTCACTCCTGATGGACGCTGGGTGGTCTCAGGTGGAAATGATAATGTTGTAAAGGTAGGCAATGACCTTTTTATTAAGCTTTCCTTATTCTTCAATGATTTTTATCCAAATTTGCCATATAGGTGTGGGATCTTACAGCTGGAAAGCTTTTACATGATTTTAAATTCCATGAAGGGCATATTAGATCCATAGATTTCCACCCCTTGGAGTTTCTCCTGGCCACTGGTGAGTTGGACAACCATGTCTCTGCACTTATGAATCATTAAAATTTTGATACAAGTTTTCTTTTATTATTGTGTATTCCATGATAATATTCACTAATGGGAATTAAAATCTATGCAACATTTACTTGTAGTTCACTAGTTGGCTTTATTGAAGGGAAAACTAAGGAATCAAGGATTTTTTTTTTCTTCTCAGTTTCATATTTACATACGACTGGGTATGGGCAAATAGGAATCAAAACAAGAAATGAGAATGATCCCCATAATTTTCCTTGGTGTATTAAGGATTTTAACTTCAATTTTTCATCCTCACCCCCTTTGGCATTGTCAAGCATTCTGCTTCCCATTGTATTTTCCTGCCTCTTTGTCTCTCTCTCTCTTCCTTGTTTGGTTTGTTTCTGTTACCATTCAATTGTTTTCTAACTTCTAATGAGGTGATTACTTTCCAGGTTCCGCAGACAAAACTGTGAAATTTTGGGATCTGGAAACTTTTGAATTGATTGGATCTACCAGAGCAGAGGTATCTGAGCTTTTGCTTTGTCTAGCAGAAACTTGAAATTTTTATATCAAAGTGCTTAATTTCTAATTTAACCTTGCCTTTTTTTGTCTATTTGTCACTGTTAAACTTTTGTGTTCCATTTTTCCAAAACAACATTTTTTATCTGTTCAGGCTGCTGGTGTACGCTCAATTACCTTTCATCCTGATGGGAGGACGCTGTTTTGTGGATTAGACGATAGCCTGAAGGTTTTGATTCTTCTCTGACAAAATTTACTAATGTATTTTCCACAGTATATAAGTGTGATAAATTTTGCTCAAAGTGCAGGTTTATTCTTGGGAGCCGGTAATTTGCCATGATGCTGCTGATATGGGGTGGTCGACACTTTGTGATCTTTGCATTCATGAAGGAAAACTTTTGGGTTGCTCATACTATCGAAACTCTGTAGGGGTTTGGGTGGCCAATATAAAGGTCTCTTTTTTCTTTTCCTTTTGGTCTCTAAATTTTGAGCCAAACAATTAATGAGCAGAATTTTATGTTTGCTTCAATTACCCCACTTGAAATTGGAAGTTGCATTTCAGCTTACTCAACCATATGGAGCTGGTTTCATATCTGAAGAAATTGACTGCAGAGAGCAGAATTTTAGCTCTTCCGGAATTCAATCTCCAGACAAAATAGACAATTTTGCACAAACCACTGAAGCTTTACATTCTAGGTCCCCTGAATGCAAGATACACGAGATCAAGAACATATGTGTGGACTGTAAGTTGGCAGTGTGTTTTTTTATGACCTCTCCATTAAGAAACCTGTTTCTTCCTATCATCAATTCATTCTTAAAACCTCATTGTGATTGGATTTATCATTGACTTTTCCTCATTCAGAAACTTGATCGCTCCATAACCTTTTGGAATCTGACTAAGTTTTGAAAATGTTAAACATAGAAAAATAGAATGCTTGTGTTAAATTTAAATGAGTTCTCATCTTTAGATAGATTCTGAATACCTAGTACTTTTTCAATTTTGATTTTTACTTTTAGGTTTACTGGATTCTGAAATGTGTGAAACATCACCATCTTTTATTGGCACTATTTGTTTAGATAAGTACACTCAAATTCGAAAATAAATTATAGCCTGTAGGGATTTGTCTGATGCATGTCTGCACTTCGTTCTTTTATCTAGATCTCTCTAACAAACAAATCTGTTTTCTATGTAAAGCTATTGGCGGAAACCCTGTCACCTCACAGAGAGTTACACCTTTGAGTTCTTCACAAGTGGTTCCTACATTGGATCTGAAGGAAAGGTCTACTCCGCCAACACAGAGGCAGAGCCCTGTGGTGGGATTGAATGCTAAGGCAAGCAGGCAGGCACTTAACAAGTCATTTATTGCACCAGCTGTTGTCCCTCAAGAAACTCCTCTTGAGGAGGACCTTCCAAACTCTGGAAGGGAAACTATCACTTTTTCAAGGACAAAACCTGGCATGTTGCTCAGACCAGCACATGTTCGGAGGCCATCAAATAGCAAAAACGATGTTGAGAAACTGCCAGAGTCTGGAATGTTTAGCAATATGGCACACATGAAGGACTGTACTATTGATGAACACTTGCAAATCCCTATTGTACCAGAATGTGGAGCTCAAAAATACAGTGAGGAAATGAGTTCCAATATCAAGAATGTAGCTGAAAAGATTGAAAACATTTTTTCACCAGATATTATGTCTAAGCAACAAAACTGTAAGTTTTTTATGGAATTTTAATGCTTAACCTGAAAACATCATCCTATCAATCCTTTCTTTCATGTCATCTCCTTTCTCACATGCTTTCCCTGGATTTTACCCCTTGATCATGATATTGACAGTTCTTCCAGAGTAATTATGTTTCAGATATCCGAATCGATTCTATGTTCCATTATCTTTGATTAAATTAACAAAAACACAAGCCAAAGCTGTCTTGCAAGTATACTTTTTGAAAATCAAACTTGCTGAGTGATCCAATTTCTTGAATTTGTTATACAATCTTTGTTTTTATCACTTATGTCACTGTATTAACATTCACATCTATTTCTTTCATGTGTACCATCTCTTGTTTTCATTCTTCATATAATAACACAAACAATGCTTATTCTATGTAGTCTGTTAATTGTGACTTACCAGATGTGGTGGCATGAATTTCTTCTAATATCTACAGTTTGATGCCTCCCTTAATTTGTTCTTTGTCCCACCAAAATCTCATTTTTGTCCCATCTTTTGCTCAAGCTACAACCACCTAGCATACACGTTTGAAATTTTTTCATTTGTGATTACTTTTCATTTCCTGTATGTCTACTTCGGCGGTATCTAGTAATGAAAAGTTCTTTTGTTTTTCAGGTGATAAATCTGTGGATGACAGTAAAGGGATCAGCTCTGTAAAAATTGTCAATGGAGGTATGTTGGGTTGCTGGGCATGATTTTGGAATATTTAGCTGTCTGTAAAAATTGTCAATTTAAAAATCTTCATTCTTGCAGTTGCAGTTGTGGCAGGCAGAATTCGAACTCTGGTTGAGAAGTTTGAAAGACGGGAGAAACTTACCAATGAGCATCAAGTGACACAATGGTCTCCTCAAGCTGTAGTTGACACAAGCAGGACACCTATAGTCGCCACTGATGTGAACCCTCAAAGCAGTTTCCAAACTGATGGAAAAGCCAGCATGACATCTGATAAGGCACCTCAAGTTATACAAGAAAATGATAGACCATGTACCACAGCCCCTTCTACCATACCTGCAACTAATAGTAATGCCAGCTCAGTATCCAATAAGACTTCACATATTATACCAAAGACAGATGTGGTGCCTGTTGTTCCAACTTCTGGTTTTGTGCATGAAACTAACTGGAAACATTCCTCCACATCTGGCATGATCCCTCACATCTTACCTGAAAGAGATAGAATATCAACTGTCCCAGCTACTGTGACTCCTCGTGTTACACGTGAAACGGGTAGTCGGCACCCCATACTGGTATGATAGTTACTTGGTGAAAATTTTTTATGGTCTTGATGGAGAAGTTTACAATTCATTTGAACATCTGTTGAATACAGTTTGTTATGTACTTTAATAGAATATAAGAACGGTGAAATATGAAGTTGAAGAGTAACCCTTTTGAGTAATAGTGTAAGACACTCATTCTAGCTGAACTCCACTGGTTTTTGCTTATGTTGTTTTTTATCTTCTTAGTGACTATTTTATTGGTTGCATTTCTGGTCTCTGAACCTATTACTTGCTCTCCTTAAGTGGTGCGAATGTAGCTTGGTCTGAGAATACCTTTTCCTGTTATTTGTTATTGTTGCTGAGTTGTTAGTTTATAGCTAATATGAAGAAAACTGAGCTTCCTTTTTCGGATGACAGAAAGAAGATCCTCAGATTTCTGGGCATGAGCCAACCTCTGCCAGTGGTAGGGTTATTAGTGAAGATCTGATGCAAACTCATGACATATTCTTGAGTGCCCTGAAATCCCGGTTGACAAAATTACAGGTAAAATTACAGCTAATTATGCACCACAATGCCTCTAGATGATGGCGGGACATATCATCTCTATCCTTAGTGTCGTCTTTTTCAATTTAAAGTGAGTAGTTCAGTCCTGACTTCGTAAAAAGTTGCTGTACAATGAAGGATGTTACTATCAGAGACTTCTATATGTGCGACAAGTTAGGGACACGTTTGTGCATGTTTCAGTACCATCACTGTTTCTTTTCTTTAGGATTTGTTATAGATTCTTCTCATGTCTTCTATTTGGTTAGTCCAAGTAGCTCTTTTATGATTCTGCAGGTTGTCAGACATTTTTGGGAACGAAATGACATGGAAGGTGCCATTAATGCCATGAGGAAATTGCCAGATCATTCTGTGGGTATTTATAAGATCTTATCTTCTGTTTTAGGTTTTCTTGAGAATTACCAAAAGCATGTTCTGGGTATCTTGTGTATCTGATTTTTCTGATGGCAATCCACCCATTCTTAGGTGCAAGCAGATGTTATCAGTGTTCTCATGGAGAAAATGGAGATTGTCAGCTTGTATTTATTTTCTTGCTTGCTTCCTGTGCTTGTAGGCTTACTAGAAAGCAAGTTGGAGAGGTATTTGTTGTTGAATTTGAACTCTAGTATTGCTAACTTGGAATTATTGCCAATCTAACCTAATTTCAGCTGCATAACTCTATAATCAGCAGTTATAATTAATATTCTATGGGCCTTACGGAAATGTGTAGTTTACTTCTAAATGTGTGGTAGTAAGAAGCATTCCCAATAGAAGACCTTTATGCTCTTCTCTAACAAAATCACAAGGACAGAACAAGAAGGGGTTGATTGTTGAAAGAACAACTCATAAAGATGTTCATTTAATTCTCAGCTGACCTTATGCTAGATCTAGAGAAAAGAAATGTCAATGTATCAACCTGCATTTCAAATGACAGAAGCTAAAGTTCTCAGAATTATGCAACTTTTATTGTAACCTTGTAGAAATGCAAAGGTCTCGCTGGAGATGCTATTGAAGCTTGTCGCAGTGTTTGGCCCAGTAATACGGTCAGCTGTTACAGCACCTCCAGCTGTTGGGGTTGATCTTCACGCAGAAAAAAGGTGGGTTTGATAGATGCATCGATTTTCTTTTAATTGTAGTTATTTTGCACAGAGAACTTAGAGCTGAGTGCAATTTGGTTATGCAGATTAGAATGCTGCAAACAGTGCTTTATGCAGCTGCAAAAAATTCAGGAGATCCTGCCATCCCTTATCAGGCAAGCGTCCTGTCTTTCTTCTTTTTCCTGCCCATGACTTGCTGGTCAACTTTAATGGGTGAAAAGGGACACAGCTATTATCAGTTCATAGAATGTTCTGGCTTTTGTGATTATAAACCTATTGTTAATACTACCAGAAATAAGGTCGGCAGAAAGAAGAAAGTCAAAGCTCAAAATAAAAGATTATTAGCTTTAACCAAAATGGGCACATATACAGCTGTTAGCTTTCATTTATTTTACGTGTTAGTCTTATATATAAATATAATTTAACTTTTAAAAAATATCTTCATTTACTGAGATTCTCTTAAGTCTTCTTCTCTTCTTTCCTAAACTTTGTCAAATTTTCCTCTCCACTTTCTTGACGTCCAAACAGAGGAGAACATGGATTTCAGTACCGGCTCCTGAAAGCCTGAACCATTTGAGTTCATAATTTAGTAATATAGTTATGCTCATTTTCCTGCAGGAGAGGTGGTTTGTTGGCTAAGTGTGCTAATGAGTTGATTCTAGTGCTTCAAGAATCTTAATGGGTGCTCTCATACGTATATATGGTGCACGTGCAAGGGAGGTGGTTTAGCTGATATTCCGTGACAAAAGTTTCTGTAACACAATCCTTGGTCTGTCACAAGATTTGACTCTGGCTTTGCAGATAACACGAGTCTTACAGCTTCGATGAAAGCAATTGGTACCTGAATGCTAGTGAGATGTCATTTTGCCCTGACTCTCGCGATTCTCATCAGTATCATCTCTATTCTTTGTTCATATGACATTGATATGTACACGAATTATGGTATATTCAATGAAAATGCATTTCTTGTTTTTGTTTTGGATTGGATTTCTTTTATGAGTCGTAAAAAAAATTCTCGTTTCTTCACTAAAAAATTGTTTTCCTTTGGTTTCTCAAAAGCACAGAACATCTGATTCTTGAATAATGTTGGTGGGAGGAGTGCCGTTCACACCCATATAATATATACCTAATTAGTTATTATACACTACATAGGTACAATTGTTATACATATGGATGAACATAGCTATAGTATAGGTGTATTGACATAACTATGTGTATATAATATATTAGTATACATATGTATATAGTGTACATA
>JAOQMM010000002.1:15711054-15730585 GCA_027563515.1 Erythroxylum platyclados
ACTTAAGATGAGGTGCTTACCATACACATTGAAGGATTGGGCCAAGGCTGGGTTAATGACCCTTCCAACCGATTCATACCTATGTAGTTTTTGGTTCAATGTAAGATTAACGTTAATACGAATACGACTGTTGTTTCCTCAAAATCTTCATGGTATCTGAGCCACTGTCAGTTTGAAAGTTGAGTTTGCTCCCTTCGGCAGTAGGTCTCCTCGAAAAATAGCTCTAACTTGTGTGCTTATGGGTGTAATACGCTGGTTGTTGGGCAAGGGTGAAGAGGTCACGTTTGGCACCTCTCCTTTCAACACAGCCCTCACCGAAGAACAGCCCAGGACAAGTTTAGCGGGTAGGCAAATTTCTGGCACCGTCCGACCTCATGCATGACCATATGCGCCGCCCATCTACTTCGAATGCTCCTCCACTCGGCGGCACGTGTAGCGCGTGTGGCCAACTCCGGCCATTGTTAATCTTCATTTTTGGACAAATCTGCTCACCGGCCTCCCCTGATTCTGACCAGCTACAATTTAGTCACTTCCAACCTTTGTGATTTTTAAAACCCTCATGAACAATAGCACGTGTGGCCTCTTCTGAACAATTCTATCCTAATTTTCTGGAGTCGTTTCTCTGTTGTTCCTTCCAACACACCTATCTGCCATTATGTCGAACTCTAAAGAAGCTTCTAGGGAGGTAGAGAAACATTATAACTTGTACAAATGGGTAGATGCTATGGCATCACTAACTCATGATGCCAAGGTGGTAGTAAAACTCTTCAAGAAAGTGATTTTTTTAAGGTTTGTTACTTGTAGAGCTATAATAAGTGATAGGGGTACACATTTTACCAAACATCAATGTGAAGCCCTCTTGAGAAAGTATGGAGAGACTCATAAGATTACCTTGGGTTATCACCTTTAAAATAGTGGCCAAATGAAAGTTACTAACCAGGAAATCAAGAGTATCTTTAAAAAGACGGTCATTAGATTAAGGAAAGACTGGCAATGAAGTTGGATGAAGCCTTATAGGCCTATCATATAACTTTTAAGACTTTGATAGGAATAACACCATTTAAGCTGATTTATGAGAAATTTTGTCTACTTTTGATATAATTAGAGCATAAAGCTTATTAGACAATTAAGGTCTTTAACTTCGATTCAAAGGCTGCAAGTAAACAATGATTACTCTAACTCCATAAGCTTAATAAGCTGAGGTCAAATGCCTATGAGAATGCCAAGATCTATAAGGAGTTTCATAAAAAGATCCTCCATATAGAGTTTTATAAAGGAGATTAGATACTTCTGTTTAACTCTCAATTGAAAATTTTTACAAGTATGTTGAAGTCAAGGATGCATGGACCATTATAAGTGTGAAAATTCTTTCCTTATAAAGTTGTGGAGGCATGGAGTGAGAAGACAAGAGCCTTCAAGGGGAATAGGCATCGACTAAAACCCTAAATAGTAAGAGATTTAATTAAAAAGGAGCTATATATGTACTTTTGTATCCTTCCATAGATCCTAGATAAGGATAAAAGGAGCCAAACTTATGACTAAAATAAGCACTTGTTAGGAGGCAACCTAACACTTATTTACTTCATATGTTCCAAACTTTAGTGTTGTAAGTTGTTATAGTTACTAGTTATTCCTTTTCCTTAGTATCATTGTCATTTCTTAATCTTATTTTGTTGAATCTTAGTTAAAATCTCATGCCAAGTGTTTGGAGTTAGTGTATTTTTAGTTTTGTAGTTTTTTTAGGCCAATATGAGTATAAGTACTTTATTGGCATCTAGTTGCTTAAGCTTTTAACTAATCATCAATTACTAATGGACAAAGGAAAACGGTTAAATAAGTTGATGTTAATTAAAAATGATCAACCATGGCTATTTCTATATTGTTTCTTTTTCGTTGTGGTAGGATGGTGCCTACACTCTTTATAGATCCAGAAATTACATAAAAAGTTGAGTCTTTTTTCATAAATTTCCTCGTCTACTATCTGTAATTTCCTATTAACAAGGTTGTTATAATTCGAAATTTTTATTCTCTAATTGTGAGAAATAGTGATAGCAATGGGCCGGCCCATTGGCCACTCTCGCTAATTTTTTTTAAATTAAATTTGTAAAACAACTTCTTTTTTTTAATTGAGTCTGAGCCTGGATTACTCAGGCCCATGCCCGCCCTACACCTAACTATTCTAAGCAAAACGTTGTTATTTTGCCTAGAAAAATTAGACCTCAGACCTGTATGAGCATGACCTGGCCCATTAAAAATACCCGAATTTAGGCCCATGGGTCAGCCCATTGTTATCTCTAGTGAGAAAAGCTTTATTAGGCTACACAAAATCTTGTTTACTTAAGACTAATCAGATTATTTATCTATATAAAAACTTCCCAAAATTTGAGAACAATATGACATTTAGATGCTTAAAATGTTGATTCCCTTTATCTTGGCCAAAACTCACAAAAAAACTTTTACATAAATCTATAACATAGTTAAAGGTTCAACAATTGACAATGATTGTAAGGTAGAATGAGGTTCAAACGAGATGGCTTGTGTTCTCAATCAACATTTGGATTATAAACCAAACATGTGAATATGTTTTTAAAAGGAATTATATTATTCTTGTGATAGGTTTGTTGATCACAATAAATTACTACTTGAAAAGTATTAATTGGTTAGATGTTGAAGTTTAAAAATGTTTTTTCATTGTGTTTAGTGAAAAGTATTAGTTGGTTAGACGTTCAAGTGTCGATCGAAAAATTCTGGTAGGCTTTGATTGCTTCTAAATGTAAGCCATGAACATATTGTATCACACTGGATACTAAAATTTCATCTCTAGTTAACTTCTTTACATTCTTCTTAATTGAAACCATTGCACACTAGGCACATGTAGATTGAAATTATCCCCATTTATGTTCTTATTGTACATACTAAGGAGAATAAATTAGTAGTATAAGAAACTTTTGTATTCCTATTTAAGCTTGCTTCAGATTGATTACAATGGCATGTACCTTTGTAAATAGAATAGTATTGCATAGCTTAGAAGGTTTGAGACAAGTTATTAACATTGACACATCTATCTATTGAAGCATACTTCATTACCAACTACACATTACGAAGAACATAAGACTAGGGATCAAAAGCTCTTCCTTTAGATGATCCAATTTTAGTTTAAGGAAAAGGTATTGACCTTAATTTTGTTTAAGACTCTTTTTCTCTAAGCAGTTGATGGGGCTATGACATATTGAACGACATTGGCCTCTAAGAGCACTACAATGAATGGTTGCATGTTAATAGGTTCAGCATTAGCTGGGGTTTCCACCTATTTCTTATAGTCCAATGACTTGTCATTATAAATGTCACACCATTTCTTAGTTAACATCTTTATGTCCTGTCTCTATATGTTCTCCTTTTTCCAAGTGTATACCCATAGCTTCAACCCCTATAGATATGGTTAGGAAAAATAAGTGTTTAACTTATTAAGCTTGAGGGAGAATTAAGTATTAATTGAAAATTTTATATAAAAAATATGTACCGTTGTATAATAGTGAACAACTTTCACTCTATGAAGCTCCACATTCTCAGGGTGATGCTAGAACGTAGCCATAACAAGATTGTAAATAAAAGGAATTGGCTTGTATATATCCTTGAAGTGCATGTTTAAAAAGTCTTGTGTAATTACAACATATGAGATGAAGGTTACCTTAAGCAACCGTTGCCCTCTTATAATAATTAAGGAGGAAGCTAAAATTTCATACTTGCTCTAATAAGGGAGGGTGACCTTGAGAGTCTTTAAGATGTCCTCATATGTATCGAGACTGGGCTTAAACACAAACATCCTGACATTAAAGTATAAAGAAGGAGGGGGACCCAATTCAGTAGGTCACTTGACTCTGTCAGGAAACTGTTGACAATAGCCACTCCGGTATTGTGGAGTGTGGTTCTATGTCTATTTATAGAAACAGTCCATCATCGCATAAAAATGCCCATTAGGCAGATCAAACAAGTGATCTATGTTGTCAAACACTTGGATATCCCCGTCCAAGTATATCATCTTGATGTACTCTAAAAACTGTAACCAAAATGTTGACAACTATTAACCAAATTGAAAGCCATGCTAGGATAAGCAAACAACCCAAAACTTCTGACTACAAGGTCCTTTTCTTACTCTCTAATGTACTATAAAAGATTCAATTTTCTTGACAAACTGTAGATAATGAAACTAGCCAATTTTGCAAAATATTATGTGAACTAAAACCTATTCATTATACATGTTAGCATTCCTAACTTCAATGAAGAAAAGGTTACAAAAAAGTTCAATTCAGTCTAGTTGTCAAATAAAGTTTCTTCAATCTCCTACACATGTTTGTATGCATATATTAACTAACTTGATTGGAGGCAACTCATTCAAGTACAGATCCAAACCACTCACTTGTATAAATCTTAAAAACACTAAAAAATAAGCAAACCCCACCAAATAGAAAGAACATCTCTTGCCTAAGTTTCTTTCTTTCTCTCAACCCCAAATCAACCGCTGTCAATCCAAATCCAACCTACTTCCTCACACCTCCATGAACTCTCTATCACAACAAAAGAGTAGGCAGTCAAAGTTAGGAGAGGAAGAGTAAATGTAAATTTACTGGGTTCACTGTAAGTTGAAAAAGAGGGAACACGTGGCAAGTACAATAATTTAATGTGATTAAACACGTAAGTGATATTAACAAAATTTAACCTTTAGAACCACTTTTTAAAATTTAGACTAGTATTGTAAAATTGAGTAAAGTTTATAATTTTGTTATAATTAACCTAATTATAATTTATATAGTATAATATATTGAAAGATTATTTTGTAAATAAAAAAATAGTTACTATTTTATAATTTTAAAAAATTATCTAAAATAATACTCAGTATTAATTAGTAGTGATATAATAATTAACTAGAATTAAATTTGTATCAGTATTGGTACAAAATTTATATAATTGATCTTAAGGCATCAAACTGGCGTCAAAGTCAAACCCTCCAAAAACATGTACATGAGCTGTCTAAAAGGTATTTATTTTAAGACTGTACATGTAACCGCGTTATTCATATCCACCTTCGTTTTATATTTGGAGGCATTACTTAAACTCTTCCCAAATTAAACTTGTGAGATTGCAGAAAGGAAATGTGGAAAACATAGAGGGAGTGACAAGGACAACTACAGCTACTCCATGTTTTCGTCGAAAAAAAGATTAAAAGAACACAGCTAGTTTCCATTCGACTCTATTCACGAATCTTATCAGGTGCCCCTGTCATTAGAAAAACAAAAAAGAAAAAAGGACAAGAGTTGAAACTAAGCACGTTGAAAGATAGCGACAGAGTCTGGCCTTTACTGGTTCGCTTCTTGCTAAAAAGAAAGAGCCTGGTCAAGGCATTCATGACTTTTTGCAAAGAGCTAAAGTTGAATGATGATGACGTTTTAATCTCACTTAGCTCTTCTTCATTTCTGCTGCATCCCCCATGTTAAACACAGCTCAAAATCCTACTAATTTCTGGAGGCAGCCAAGGACACGAGACTATAGAGGCCTTAATGGTAAAAAGCTATAAAGTAAACATCTTTCTGTGTCTGCGTGTCTGCTTCTCTCTCAATCCCCGCTCATCAATGCAAGAAAAACACGCAAAATATGAGAAAATTTAAGGTTTTTATTTTAAGCTGAAAAGGCCAAACTTTGCTCAAGTGCGTCTGTTCCAGAGTAGCCCTCCCTTAAAACGTGGCGCCTCCTTAACCTTCGTCTTTCGACTCTCTCCTTTCTGTCTCAGACTCAGTCTGTTCGTTTTCTCTCTCTTTTTCTTTTCTGGGTCCGTTGCATTTGGTTCGGCTCTGTTCAGCTTGCTGACTTCCGATCTTATCTAGCTCATCTATCTTTCTACTTTTTTCTCAAGCCTAGATTAAAGGTTTGTGATCTTTGTCTATTTGATACTTGAGATGGGTGTTGGTTCTTTTCGGGGGTGAGATGACTACCAAGAGAGAAGATCTGTGTTTCGACTACTTTGTTAAGATTTGTGAAAATGGAAATAGTAAGATTGTGGTTGAATCTATATGCAGCGGTGTGTTTTGTTTGTTTTTCTTTTCTGAGGGTTCTGTTGTTGTCAAACGGAGGTGCACACGTAGCGTTATTTATTAGATCTAATGATTATACAACAACTTTCTTCTGCTATTCTTAGTGCGAGAAACAAAACATATTCGTTTTGTTTATTTGGTGGGTTAGGGAAGAAATTTTTTAACAGTGATTAATCAGTTGTCTGTTTCATTGTGCCGGGAAGTTTTGAACTTTCATGGAAAATATTCGTTTTCGTGTCCGAACTCTAATTTATGTTATCTTGTTTCTTTCTCGGATATATTGTTTGCGAGTTTCTGTTATGTTTATTTTAGATTCTGCTTGTGTAGAAACATAATCATAGCTTCATATGACAAGTCGATCAAGGAATCTATAGTCTGGAGCTTGCTTTCCGTATTGCACCGACACATGCATGCCCCTAAGCACGTTTAACAGACCATTTTTACTTACCATCAAATACATTTTGTGTGTTCACTCTGTCCCGCCTATCTCGCTTTTTGGCCGAAAACTTAAAGAGAGTTGAAGGAATTTAGGTGCTAGAAATTGGCAGCACTTTCTTTCAGGCAAAAGACTCCTCAAGTTGGCAATTTCTAATAGTCAAAAGACTTTGGATATTGGCTAATAAAAATAGAGCCTTCAAGTACTAAAAACTTTAGATGAAAGAACTTGTGATTTCTTTCTTTCTATGAGTTCCTTTGCTTAACCTTAGTCTGGTTTGAAGCATTTTCTTGGTATCTTGTTTACCATTTTGAGCAGAAAATGCATTGTTGTTATTTGGATGTGCTTGTAATGGCTTCTAAATTTTCTCAGGTTTTTGGTGCATTGCTCTACATTTTGTTATGAGAACATTATAAGAAGTTCGACTCTGTCCATGATGTCACTCAGATCATGGAAATCAATAAAAAGGAATGCATTTCTTGACGGGGTATGGTCTACCATCATTTTGTTTATTCACTTCTCTCCTCTTTTGGGACTGCAAATAGCTAAGAAGGTATAGCAGTTGTAAATTGGTCTCTTGTGATAACCTTTTGAGCTGTGTATCGCTGATGCAGGGAAAATGTGGACTAAAGATGAAGAGGCTGCCAGTTATGGCAGTTTTATGTACAGTAATGTTGTTCATTGTATACAGAACCACAGTTTACCAATATGAACATACACAGGTGCTTTGATCCTTTCATCTAAACATTAACTAGCTAGGTAGATCAAGTGTCTGCTGGTTGTCTTTTCCTGGTTAATTTGTGTGCAGGAGAGGAAAGTTGATTGGTGCTACATTTATCTCAATACTTCTCTGAGTAACTTGCTTAATACTATTTGATTGGATGATCACATTGATTTTCAAGATGAATATAAATTGGCTGTGCCATTATTGCTGGTGTTAGTTAAAGTGTTGTTTAAAATTTTTATCTTGGAATCTTCAAGACTTGATACCACTCCTTCAATGTTTGTTGTTTCTGTTGATGGATTGAACTTGAATATTTGCATTTTTATAGTGTTCCTTTTTCCTGCTTGAGTTATGCTTCTACACGACAATATGATTTCAACTTTGGTACTTAATGCTGCTTATTCTTTTAATATTTTGTTCTTTTTCATCCTCATCTTGGTCACTGAGTTTGTTTATTTTTCTTCTTAATTTTCTCTTTTGCTGTTATTAGATGGAAGAAAAGTTGCACCCATTTAACACATTGAAGGTAATTTTAGAACTGTAATTATATCATAAACTTATTCTTTTTCTCTGAGATGAAGAGCTTGCAAAGCTACAGCTTCAGTCTGCTCTAATTGTGGATTACTACTATTTTTTTTTAATTACAAGTGGGGTGGTTTTTTCATTCGCTTATGTGGCTTCTGATGCAACTGTAGGAATCAGCTTTGGCTTCTGGAATGCTACGTTATATACCTCGTGGTATTATACAAGCCAGTTCAGATTTGGAGTTGAAACCTCTGTGGTCAACTAGCAGGGCAAAGGTCAGTTTCGATTCCCTGTTTTCTGGCTTCTGTTTAAGAGCATGTGTTTGAAAAACATTCATAATTCTGGTAGTGTGGCAATATTTTAGTGATTTTAAATTGTAGTTGGCTATTATTCCATTCTGCCAATGTTTGTTGTCTGAAATGTGTTGTGTTGGTGTTATTCACGAAATGTTTGTTGACATCAAGTGCAGGTTGAATCTTATAGCCTGCGCAACTTGCTAGCTATTCCAGTTGGTATAAAGCTAAAGAGTAATGTTGATGCCATTGTCGAAAAGGTATAGCATTCTGCTTGTGTGATTGTGATGTTTAAGAGCTGAATGTTAGCCTAATTTCATGGGATTCAGTTTCTTCCAGAAAATTTTACGGTTATTCTTTTCCATTATGATGGGAATTTGGATGGCTGGTGGGATCTTGAGTGGAGCAGCCAGGCCATACATATAGTTGCTCCGAACCAAACAAAGTGGTGAGCTTGATCTGGATGAAAATTTTCCTCTTTTTGCACCCAAAGGCACAGGGTTTTTTGTTTTGTCTTTGAAATACACATGTTTTTCTTTGTGTACAGCACGCTAACAACAGATATGAGGGAGCAATATCAAAGAGTTGAACATAATATGATATTCTCAATGAAACTAAAACCACTTAGATTAATCTTTATGAGTTTCATAAAAGGGGCTGCGAGAGCTGTTGGTTTTATGTCTCATGGTTTTACTTTGTAAGCTAAGGGAGAAAAGATAAAAGAAAGGAGACAGTTACTGAAGCTTTAGTGACTATACAATATGGTTGTAGACTTTGAATCTTCAGAAGGTGGCCAGAAACATGGATTTTCGAATGAATGCTTCACTTTCAACTTCCAGAGCCTCACTCCTGCTCTTCTGTTTTAATCTTTACGTATATAAATTTGACGTACTTGCATGCATACTATAGAACTTACAGTTCAAATTGTGGTTCAGCAGTGGTTTTGATGGAACCTGGTTCATTTTCAGGTGGTTTGCAAAACGGTTTCTGCATCCAGCTATTGTTTCTGTTTATGACTACATATTTCTCTGGGATGAAGATTTGGGGGTGGAGAATTTTGATCCGGGAAGGTAAAGCCATGGACTTGTTAGACTTGCTTAAATTCAATTTGTTTGTCTTCTCTCTTATAAAACATATCCTTTTTTATTTTTATTTTTGCGCTATATGCAATCTTAAGTGATATATGTAGAGGAGACAATTTAGCCGATTTTAATTTTACAGATATTTAGAGATTGTGAGATCAGAAGGGTTAGAGATATCTCAGCCAGCTTTAGACCCCAATTCAACAGATATACATCATAGAATCACCATTCGTGCCAGAACAAAGAAGGTTCATAGGTGAATGTGATGAGTTTTAGGAACTTTTTCTTGGGATCTTAGACTTCTGTTGCTTTTAGAATTACTGACCTTGTCTTAATCCATGCAGAAGAGTCTATGACAGCAGAGGCAGTACTAAGTGTTCAGATGCTAGTGAGGGGCCACCATGCACTGGGTATGTGGTCTCTTGTATTTGTGTTGGTTGTTGTTGCTGCTGGTCTAAATATCTGTATTGATTTCATTTGTATCGGCTATCCAACAGTTAATAATGTCAGAAACAATGTCCTTTACTATCATTGATGCTTTTATATACTGGAAGAGTTTTGAAGAACATGTGTCCAGAATGTGATAGATATAATATGTTTCCAGGCTTTGAAAACCTAATAATTCAATTATGCCTAGGAGCTTGAGTACCAACTTCATGAACTACATTATTGCTAGCTTACAGATGTCCTGCAGGAATTCCCTTAAACACGAGACTATTTCAAAATAATTTAGTTTGTGCATGTTCTTCCGTAGATTTGTTGAAGGTATGGCTCCAGTATTTTCAAGATCAGCTTGGTATTGTACTTGGCATCTTATACAGGTAAGATATGTATGTTTATATACATAATTATACATATGGCCAACCTTTTCATAACACCTTTGTTCTGATGAAGATTTTATATCTTCTGTTATTAGCATTTCTTCACCCTCTTGGATTAATTTTTGAAACACGTTCTGAGAAGGAACTTTCACATGCTTTTCCTAATTTTTCTTATTTGAGATGGACTATGGCTTTGATTAGATTCTAGTTGTAGATTTTTTCTTTAACATTGTATATGAGGCAATTGAGTATTGTATTAATACGCTGTTATTGAGAACCTAGTCTAACCTTCTTGGTACTGAATTCTACTTCCGTTTGTTCAGAACGATCTAGTCCATGGCTGGGGAATGGATATGAAACTAGGATACTGTGCACAGGTATAATAATCCGACAATGAGCTTTTGCTGTCTCTTTATATTCTTCATTAATGTGGGTTTTACAATGCCACTTTTGGTGCTTATTGAGACGTTGTTTTCTACATCTGTTATTTGTTTTTGTGGCTTAGTTCTGTGTACTTATTTAAAGCCTGCGGGCTAGTTCAGGTGGCCTATAGCAGTCTCCTTTTTAATATATATTCACAAACTATCTGGTTGTAATCTATACCCAACTGAAACAGTGTGATTGGGTTGCTGCAATTAAACATACCCTCTTCGAACATTATTATATGATTATTGAGTGTTTACACGATGTCTGCAAGATTTGTATATTTGGTGATGTCTCAAAAATTCCATCAGCATCTCCTACTAAATCCGCACTATTGCTATGGTCTTCCACCTGTAATTGCTTCTGCTTTTTGTGGCATTGCACCTTAAGGTTCTCTGTGAAGTCATTCATCCTGCTTTGTATTTATCAATTGAGTCTTGTGCTATTTGAAAGTGAAAGTCTCCTATAGATCCCACTTCCTGCTATAATTCCTTATAATAATCTTCACTGAACATTGGAAAGCTTATTGCCTTATTAGTTGTATTAACTTATAAAGGAGTGTGGAAATTTACAGGGAGATCGGACAAAGAAGGTGGGCGTCATTGATAGTCAGTATGTTGTTCATCAGGGAATACAAACTTTGGGCGGAGATGGGACTCCTGGAGAAAAGGTCTTTCACTTTACATTTGATTTTTCTAGTTTGTAACTTGCATTAATCTAGTAACTAATAATTTGTTGTTTTTTCTTAATCAGCAGACTTCAAACCCCGAGGAATTGACCAAGGTAACAACACTTGTAGTAGCTGTAGATGACATCTTTATGAACTGCTCAATCTTATGCTAAGAAATCATCCCTTTTTCTGGTTCCAGAAACATGGTCCCGCAACTGTGGATCCTCGAATTGAGGTGAGATTGGTGATCTTCTCTATCTCCAATCTCCATGGTTGTTGTATCTAGAATTTTAACAGTTATTTTGTATACGTGAACAATGAGCAGATACGAAGGCAGTCTACATGGGAACTTCAGATCTTCAAGAAGCGGTGGAATGAAGCCGTAAAGAAAGACAGGAAGTGGGTTGATCCATTTAGAGGCATTCAAAGACGTAGGGGACATAGGCGGCTGCGGCTCAACCAATGAGAGCCTATGGGGGACGCTTAAACCAAACTCCACCACCACCAATCAGAGCATGTACATGGTGGACTGGACTCTTGAACCAGACTCCACCACCACCAATCTGAGGATTTGCGTATGCTAAGCTTTAGTTCCTCACACAGCCACAGGCAGCCTTATTTATTCTTGTAATTTTGCTTCGTATCACTAGTCCCTCGTAATTAAATTCATTATTTCAATTTTCATAGCAATTATTATTTTATGCAATATGATTGATTTTTTATTATTTGACATGGATATAATAATAATAATAATAATAATAATAATAATAAATACTAATAATTGCATTTAAAAAAGAAAAACATAAGGGTCTTCAATTGGTGGCCTGCAGGGCAGGGTCTTGTCTTCCTTGATACTCACCGTGTATTGTAAACAACGTTGTTTGTCATGGATGGAAGTTAACGAAAACTTGATTAACTAGTTAATCATTTGCCACGGTAGAACCTAGGCAATTGCCTTTTTTGAACTACCCTCGTCATATAAATATAATAAATTAATTATTAATAAAATTATTTAAAAATAAAAAAATAATCATCTTAATTATTAATATAATTATGTCTTAAATAAAAAGACTTAATTAACTGTTACATTAAAGTAATTTATATTAATACATAAAAAGTTATCTTTTTGCTTTTTTACCCTTTTCTATTGTCCAACGTCGGAAGTGTCAAATTCTATTTTTGTACCAAAATAGTGTCGTTTTAGTATAAACAGACATAAAACGATTTTTGAGACAGAGGAGCATATGGACAGGATATGTCGTAAAACATTTAATACCAATTTAAAATGTAAGAATAGAAGCGAGTAAAACAAGAGGAACAATTAAAAGTAAAATCACATGAAAAGCATTTTCATGATAATTATTTATTACAAGTGCCCGCCGTTTACGCACAAATGCTTGACTCCCTAAATATTAGTTGAATACGAGAGAGTCCGATAATTACCAAGTCGTCCTGCCTTTGTCTTCCTGTGCAGCTTGCCAACAACCTCTCTCTCTCTCTCAAATTTCTTCACTTTTTGTCTTCATTTCAATTCAATACTTGGCTTCCCTTACAAGTCTTTCCCTTTGCTCTTTCTCTATTTATACTTTGAATCTCTTTGTTTCCTTTAGTTTCTGCTTCATTTTCTCTTTGGTTATTTGGGTCTCCATGGCTGGTCGCTACGATCCCAACCCTTTCGATGAAGACGAAGTCAACCCTTTCTCTGTTGAGTCTCTTTTTTGCTCGATTTTGAGTAGATTAGTTTTGTTGCATGTGGTTTAATTTATCTGTTCTCTTTTTCAGTTTGGGCTTTTACGGGTTTTGGAGATGATCACGTGTACTGGTTTTGGTTAATTTTGAGAAATGAGTCTAGGGTTTAATGACCAATTTTGATGGTTGATTTGTTTGAATTCTTTACCAAGTATAGCTTTTCCGATGTGAAGCTCGTTTCGTTGCTTGATTTTGGTGCCGTAAGTCTATTGGGACACCAAGGTTATACCTTTGCGTTAGAGAGCTGATTTTAGTTCGATGATTCGTTCTATGTGCTTTATAGAAAAATAGCTTTGTCGTTTAACACTTTTACATATTATGGACGTATAGATGCTTGACTATTTGATCTTTTTCTGCTCTACGTTAAGGTTCTGTCTCCTGCTTGCTGTCTTTGGAAGCCTATACTGCTTATTCTCTAATCATTTCCGTATATTCAGGACCCAGCTGTGAGGGGAAAGTCATCGGGGCAGCCCAAATATAGTGGGGGTGCATTTTACACATCAGTAAGCCTAGCATTTACAAGATAACATTATGTTTCATGCTTTCCATTTGTTATGATTTGGAACCTTGATAATTTTGTATAGGAGCTTACAAGTTTTTGCTCATGATGCTTCCTTTCTTCAGAGTGTTCCTCCTGCTACAAACTCTAGGCTTTCTCCACTTCCTCCAGAACCGGCTGATTTCAATTATAATCATGGTGCAACAGTTGACATCCCAATTGATTCAAATAATTCACGAGTAAACTCTCAGTTTGGTGGAAACAAACATAGTATCTTTCCTCTATAGCATTTAGCAATTCTTCTTATTTTGCTATCTATCTAGGATTTAAGGAAGAAAGAGAAGGAACTCCAAGCTAAAGAGGCTGAACTAAAGAGAAGGGAGCAGGTTCTTTGTCCATTGAAATGTGAAGTTTTGAATTGTTGCATACTGCATGATCATATAACCTTTTCCACGGTCTCCTATGCCTAACATTTGAGTTGGTTCTTTAGTAATCTTGTGATGCCTTTTAAAGAGTTGGTTACTATAAAACTTTTCCAGTGCTTATATAATAACGTGTTACTACTGGAAGTCTGTATGGAAAGTATGGAAAGTGTACCTGAAACTTAATTACTGAGGTCTAGCCTTTCAGAAATTGACATTTGTGACAATCCTCTTCGACTTTGCGTTGTCATTGTCTATAAGATGATACGCTTATAATAGTCCATTCAATGAGTGTTAAATAACTAATGAACTCATTAGCAGACACAATATTGGGTGTTAAATGTTTGGTTCAATTATCAACAATCATTAGCTGTATTTGTTTATCCTTTATCATTGTTTTTGGCATTTTGTAGGTAGACGTTGTGAGGTTAGTAGAACTAAAATGAAACATTGTGATTTAGTATTTCTCAATTCCATTCTCATAAATTATACGATCATGAACTTATTATTGTCAATGAGTTTTATATGAGGAATGAAATCATTTGTGCAATTGATGTTAGTTGATAAACCTTTGGTTGGACAATCATCAATTGTCTATATGTTTATCCTTTATTATTGTTTGTGGCTTTTGTAGGTAGAGACATTGTGAGGTTAGTAGTACTGACACAAAAACTGATTTAGTAGCACTAATGTTCCATTCTCATAATTTATATGATGATGAACTTATAATTGTCCATTTCCAAAATTTTAAACGAGGATGCACCCAAGCATGGAATTGGTGTTGGGTGATAAACCTTTGGTCGGATTATCACCAATCATCAAATCTATATATATTCATCCATTGTTATTTTTCTGTGACATTTTTTGGTAGTCATTGTAAGGTTATTACCAGTAACATAGAGCACTATGATGTAGTTATCCTTTTATTTACAACGATAACTTTTCCTGTTAGTCTTAGTAGTCTAAACCTTTTGTTGCATACAGGAAGTAAAACGGAGAGAGGATGCTGCTGCACGAGGTAATATCTTTTTAGGTTTTAAAATTAGTAATTGACTAAGGTCTGGTGGTGCTATATATCCTGCAATGGATTTTTGATTTTCAGTTCCTTTTTACAGCTGGAATTGTCCTTGAGGAGAAAAATTGGCCACCTTTCTTTCCAATTATCCACCATGATATTGCGAACGAAACTCCCATACATCTGCAAAGACTTCAATATGTTGCGTTTTCAACATTTCTAGGTATTTTCATCAGTGCATGGACATTTTAAGCTGATATTGCTATCAATGGACAGAAGTGTCACGTAAAATCAGCCATGATCATGAAAATAGTTTCAAGTTATTTTTATCTCTTTCTACATCATGTATTTAGCTTATTAATTTAGGTTTGCTGAAAATATGAATTGGTATTTGTTTAGAAAACTATTATGTAAGCATTAATTTAGAAAGTATGAAAATTCAATCACTAGAATTAAAGTTGTCTTCATGTCTAGGGGTTAATGTTTAATTGAATTGATCTTACAACATGTTTTGATCAACTCTATTCTCCTATACAATAGAGCTGGCTAATTGGATTAACTTATTTTGTTTCAAACTGAATGTCATTATGTTATTCTCTGATCTAGCCTGACATTAAGCATTAGTGAAACAGATATTTATTTATTTATTCGTTTGTTCATTTCTTTTGGAGTTTATCTATTGCTGTATTCTTGTAGTTTGTGTTGTTTATTGGACCGTGATTTCTGTGCAGGGTTGGTTCTCTGTCTTTTCTGGAATGTCATAGCTGTTTCATCTGCATGGATAAAGGGAGAAGGTTACTAGCAATTTTATTCTTTGCTCCCCGTTTATTCAAGGGATAAAGGGATAAGTTTTTCATTTTGATATCCCATATTCTTTCTATTCTTACTTTATCATGTTTTCTTTCTAGGTGTGAGAATATGGCTTCTTGCTATTATCTACTTCATATCAGGAGTTCCTGGAGCCTATGTCTTGTGGTATCGTCCACTATATCGTACATTTAGGTACTTACTTTCCTTCTTACAATGGATTCTGTTAGTGAATTTGTTGTTTTATATATACAATGTACTTATGCTGACATTACTTTTATCAGGACGGAAAGTGCATTGAAATTTGGATGGTTTTTCCTCTTTTACCTGGTACTTCTTGTTTGTCCACACCAAGTTTCATTTTAGAATTGAAAGAAACCTAATTTTGATTACATATTCCCTTGCTGCAGATTCATATTTGCTTCTGCGTCGTTGCTGCTGTTGCTCCTCCTATATTCTTCAGAGGAAAATCTTTTACGTATGTCTTCAGAAGTTTTTCAGCTTCTTATTTGATGATGCTTTTGAAAATTAATGCCTGTATCTGATTGGTCTGATTTTTGACTTTGGAACAGTGGTATTTTGTCTGCAATTGACGTTATTGGTGACAATACTTTAGTTGGGGTAAGATGTCTGATCTAGTGGTAAATTTCCAACCAACTATTGTGGCTTTGAAATATGTTTTGTGTATGTTTGGCCCAACTGGCTTCCATGTAAATGAAATATCTTCTTGAAAATTCAGCAGTACAGGAATATGACTTGGGGAATCCTTCTCTGTTTTCATCTCTTTGTTCATGTTTTGCCTTTTCCCTTCATACCTCGATAAATAATTCAGTTCAAAAGATATCAATCTGAAGATTGGTTGGAATCAACAAAGTTGCTACAATTTTCTATGTTGGACCATATTTGATTGTTTTCATTTTTTAGATCTTCTACTTTATTGGATTTGGGCTTTTCTGCCTTGAAGTCATGGTCAGCATCTGGGTTTTGCAGGTATTTAAATGTTGTATTGAACTTAAATTGTTCCAATGAACTATTTTGCTCCAACATATGGAGAATTCTCACTTGCTAATGACGTGTCTGCAGCAAGTGTACATGTATTTCCGTGGCAGTGGCAAAGCTGCAGAGATGAAACGGGAGGCTGCAAGAGGAGCATTGAGGGCAGCAATATGATTCTATGCTATTTGATCGGTGACGTGAATATTTGGATTTAGGTTGTATATGCCCATAGACACGTAAAATTCTACACAGATTTTACTTGCTTCAGTCCTTTGATAGAACGGTTTCATTTCTTATCATTACTTGCTTGAGTGCTATGTATTTCTTTTATAAATTTTGGGAGTACTGTCATGGGATCTTGCCATCTTTTTTGGTGTAATATTATTTAGTATTATCCGCATTGCTTATTGAAAATACATCCTAATAAGCAAGAAAGAAAGAGAGAGAGAGAGAGAGAGAGAGAAAATCTGGTCCTCATGGTAAAACCCACTAAGCTGAATTTTATTCAGTCTGGAGCCTCGGAGATGTCTGAAAATGCAGTTGCCCTTGCCCCATGCATTGGTTATGGCAGGGCCGATGATTGGTAGTGGTAATGAGTAATAACTATGGCATGAAATGTTTGGATTTGGAGGCTAAATGCTTACAGCCAAGTTTGGGGGTGTAATGATTCTTATCATTTTCACTGGATTTGCCTGCGAATATTTCATATCAACTTTCTTGCCCGGTGTTTGGTAGAGCATGTTCAGTTCTAGAATCAGCAATATTTCACCTTGTATGAACACATATGAGCACGCATATACATGAACTATTAACAATTTGGGATCTTCCCATTAGACTACTTGTAATCCTTTCTATTGTTATTTAACAACATTTCTTTAATTGTTCAAAAAATAAAAACAATTTGGGCCTGAACTAAGTTCATTTTCTGGCACAGAAGTTCCAAGTATTCATCCCAGATGCCGAGCCCTTGCCACTTCTGTTTTTAACATTTACGTTATCTTTGAGCCCCATCAGTATTCAGTGGTGGCTCCCAAGCCAAGATACAAGTATCTGTCCCTTATGTGTTTCTAAAGCTACGCTACTACTATTTTATAAATGTAATTTGTGTCTGCTAGGTTTAAGCAAAAATTAAAAAGAAATTTCAATTTTTTAAACATAAATCGCGCATATTAATCATAGGAATCCAACATGGAACTGGAACCGGAAGGCATGCTCGCAGCTAACTATTTAGTGGCAGATATCTATGTATTACCAGTTACTGCCTGCTATGCTAGCTGCCCACAGCTTCTCTAACAGTAAGCAACACAATCTTACAATCCATAGTACAACCTCCGCCACCGCCGCCGACACCGTACCCCTTCCCTGACTGACTATATGAACTGAAACACTTGACTGGACATGTCAACTTCTTGTTGTAGCATGGACCCTTTTCCTTAGGGACCACTGTAGGCCTTATAACACCACGTCCAGGGTAGCCACGGGTAGGACCACCATAGCCAAAAACGTAGCCAACGACAATGTCACCCCACCCTTTTTGAAACCGGGTATGCCAAATTCATTTCTGGGTCTGAACAGCCCGACTAAGTCACCACCATTGTTGTTATTATTTCCAGTTGAGTATGCAAGTGTGAGGAATATTTAAAGACGAAAACTATGGGGGTGAGATTAGAGGACAGTGGAGGAAGGGTCCTCATTGAATGTAAAGTAGAATAGGTGTGCTTCATTTACCACACTTTCGTTGCAGTTTCTTGTAAAATAAATGTTCGTGTACTTGCACTTCTGGATCTGGATGTGGACACACACTATCAAGTATTTAACACAATTATATTCACTTGATATCTTTGTTCTAGGTTCGGTTAGGACATAAGACCATACAAACATGTTTCAGATTGCATATATCTGTCCTTTTCATAACATGAAAAGCGGTCCATGCAAAATGCTTTTGGTAGTGGAAACTGGTAAAGGAAGATTGGCCATAGTCATCTTATACGTCTATGGTCTTTCCAGTTTCCTGTTAAAGACGAGTCTGAGTGTACTCTCCAATACAGCTTCAACATCAGACTGATCCATGAGTGATCATTCTCATCCATCTCTAGTCCTTTTGGCATACATACAAAATCATAAGTGAACGTATTGATGGGTACTTTTGCTCATTAACATTTCGATAACTGTTAGATCCCTAAAGTCTAAACTGCGGAATCGTGCCAACATTAGGGAGCCTTGACCAATGTTCGACATGCGGAATAATGGAACAAGGCAAAGACTTGTAAGTAGGCAAGGAAAACGGGCATTGTTAATAGGTTGACATGCATTGGGGCACATCGGCTGAAATCTTCAATGAGATGCAAGATTCAGATTTGAGACCAAAAGAGGGCTCAAGATAGACCTTGAGGAGAAGGTTATATCAACACATGCATGACGGAATATGCAAGAGTTCTAAGGTAATTTAACCAAGTAAGATCAAGCATGGTTCGAGTTGCGGTTAGCTTCGATAGACCTTGGGGCGTTGATTGGCTTGGCTAGGGCAAGTTGGACTTGCCTAAGACGTCTTTGGTGGGACTAAGGATCAAATGGTGCTCAAATGATAGACCATGGACAAATGGACTAGACCATAGGTGCGCATTGGTTGGACCACGCGCGAATTAGCTCGGAACTTGGCTAACTTTCACCTTTAGATGAAGATCATGGGTGATGTGGCAAAGTTAGTGGGATGAATCATCAAGGAAGTGGGATGACTTGGCAAAGAACATGGATGAGGTGTCAAGTAAGCATTTTACACATGTTGCTTTGACTTAGTAGTGGGATAGTGGTAAGTTGTGTAGACCACCCACTAATGTAGTGTCTAAGTGGTTGGGGATATCAACCACCAATTAAGTTAGTGGCTTAGTGTCCTTAAGACCACTTTATAGACTTCCTTCTCGCATTCTATCAACCTAATCGTATTCTTGGATCTTGTTCGTGAGATTTTTAAATATTTTTATGT
>JAOQMM010000002.1:15746853-15761753 GCA_027563515.1 Erythroxylum platyclados
AACACTCAATCACCCACTTAGAATTGAACATTTGTTCGATGAAAATCCACTTAACTTTTCATATGCAATTGAGCTCGAGTCTTTTATGTTGAGAGTATGTCTAGGATTTTTCTGAGGTCCGAAAAGTTCCAAAGAGTACCTCGAAATATGAAGTTGGTAAGTGACAGCGGGTCTGATCGACGCAGGCCATGATTGTTGCCCACATCTGGGCCTTCTATCTATTTCTGGTCCTTCTGTCACGATCGTGGCCTTTGTTTCGGCCCGAATGTCTTCAAAAACTCCTCCGTTCTTCGATATTGACCCTGAAACACTAGCAAACACATCAAGGTACCTCAAAAACATAATGTTTAAGTTCAAAAGCTTGTACTAACCCATAAATCACTTAAAACACAAATAATTAACAAACTAACACAATTCTAACCTAAACACATACTAAATAGTCGAATTAACGGCTAAACACATAACAAACTATACCCTAAAACACGATGCAATTTACACTTATCAGCACACTGGTCCGATCCAATGCTTGCACATGTCAAGTCTGTTAGTCATGGTCTGTCCATTTAAGCATATACTAAGTCCTTAGTCCATCAAGAACTTAGCCTTAGCCATGTTAGCTTGTACAGGGTTCGAAACTCTACCAAAAGTCGCACCATGCTTGATCTAACTTGCTAAGTCACCTTAGAGCTTTTTCATGCCACTGCCATACGTGTGATCAAGCTAATCTTCCACCCAAGGTCCGTCTCTGGCTAGCTGTGAAGTGCCTTCATGTGCTAAGGGGCTAACACCACTTGCGAGTGGACCCACTAACTAAATTTAAAAATAATAAAGTGTTGATATGACATTTGACAAACATAAATTTAATTTCGTTTAATTTTTCATTTATTTAAAGTCTATTTTAAATGTTTTGAAAACGTTAAGAATGAAATTGAATGTTCTGAAATGTTAGGATTCAAGTTGTATTTTTATAAAAACAATAGGGTTCAAAATATGCTTTTAGCCTTTTGATTTTTCCTTATGTAGCTGCATGGCAATAAAGCCAAAACCATGAATGGTATCATGGCTTAGATAGTTATATGGCAATAAAGCTACATTTTCAAAAAGGGTTGGCATCTTTTGGCTTTCCCGTATTTGTCTCTTGTTACAAATGGATTTACACGGTCACATTTTGAGGTTAATTTCTTAAAGTCAAAAGAGACTCAATTTAGAAAAGGAGGTAATGAAGCTAGGGCTATTGTTCCTTCTATTGGCAGTCTATATGGAGGTGAGGACCATCTCCATTTCAAGATCAAGTTGGGTAGAGGTTGCATGATTAGAATTCAAATAACGATAAAACACAATTATGTAAAATGGAGAACTCATATTGGAAATTTTAAAAATTAGGATTTTTTGTTACAACTAGCTTTACTAGGGCTAAATTAGATTATTATAGTTAATTAAGTTTATTATTTTTAATCAGATTTAGTATATATGATCAAAAATTAAGAATAAATGGTTTGATATTAATTTATGATTAATTAAAATATATAGGTTCTATTGTGCCATGTATCTTCTAAGGGGCACAGTAGGAGCCATATTAATATTAAAAAATTAAAAAATAATATCATAAAAATGTTGACGTGATACATAATTGATGAAGTCATAAATCTAGTAAGGATTATCTCATTTAGGGTTTGAATTGAACATTTTGGAAACGTTAAAGTTTATTTTGAATACTAAAATATATTAGGGTCTAACATATATTTTAGTACAAATATTAGAGTTAAAAATATTCTTGTTACCTTAAATTTTGTTGCAAATATTAGGGGCTAAATGTACTTTTATCCTAATAAAAGACAACCTGAGTATATGAACATAGATATTAAGATCCAATATTGTATGCATAGCAAGGCATCCACTTTGAAATAGTCAAATATTACAAATTTTCATTCTAGAAACCACATCAAAGTTGGAGAAATTTTTAATTAAGATTATTTAGAATTAATTTGAAATTGGAGTTAAGTATAGTTCATTAGAATTTATTAAAGTTTATTAGAGTTTATTAGATTATTTATAATTTAGGTTTAATTTGAGGGAATCGGACTCACAATACCACATAGATTACACATGACATTGTTGATCTCACATAAATAATAAAAATAATAGAAAGTGAAAATAAAGACCTAATCCTTTTAAGGATTATGTCAATTCAAAGTTAAAATTAAGTAGTCTTGAAATATTAAAATTCTTTTAAGTGTTTCAACTATCTATATTTTAGTATATACATTAAAATTAAAAATACACTTTTTACCTTAAAACCTCCTATAATATAATTGAAATTCCAAAAAGGAGAAGCTCAAGCTCAAAGAAAGCCTTTTTTCTTCCATTATACTNNNTACAAATTTTGACTTAAACATATCAGTGCTCCTGATGATCAGTCCTAAAGTACTCTAACCTCTTTTTCTTTAATATAAAGCAATATTTTTGGTATCACAAATTTGATATTAGTTTTTAGTTTTTTAAAGAAAAATGAATACAATAATCATAAATTAAGAAACAATGATAAATTTTAACATCGATGAATATGCCTATTTTGCTTTTTTTATGAACACAAAAACAAGGGTAATTTCTATGTTGTCCTTAGAAAATGCAAATTTCTATGTTTAAACTTGAATTCTAATCATAGCCCAGTAAATCACTAAAATTATAACGATAACAAACTTAAAATATGCTCCTAACATTGTTTTAGTTTGATGAAAATCAATTAGTCAAGGGGTAAATTGTACCATTGTCCATAAAAATTCTCATTTTTGGTAGAAAACTAATAAAGAATTCAAGGATAATTTGAAATATTTGAAGAGTTGTATAATATTTTACACAATCCACTTTGATTACTTGGGGCGACTCTAATCATAAAGGATATATATTCTACTTTTTTCATAGGTGCAATGCACGAGTAGAGCAACATCCAATTGAATTCGTGATGATAAAAACGCATTCCCACATATTTGTTCAAAGTAAATATGATAAACATATGACTAATAGTTAATCATATTGATTCGTTATTGAAGATAAATAATAAAATAATTATTGAGAAACTTAAAAGTCAAGTCAAATAGTTGGTTAGTTAAAGACATGTCATATCAAGTTGTTTCCTCTTTATCTCTATTGAGTTTGTTATGTTGCTGATGCTAACCCTTCATCAGCATCTCCGAAGATCTGATTCAAGAACATGGCTAAGCGAACCCCACCTTGAGCAATGCGTTTCATCACTATTGGCATTCTTGAATCGAAGTATTCGTCTGTCATCGTCACACAATAATATCATTAGACATTCAAAGCTAGAATTTACTCGTTTCTGTGCGACTTTAGGTGTTTGGTGTCACAAGTTGCAATCCATTAACTGATCAAATTTCAACGTAAAAATCTGACCAAATCACAAAACATACTTGCTATATCATGTTAGGAATGCCTTTGATTTCCTCCGAATTAGTTTTTATCTCCCTAACTTCTCTGTGTTAATCAATTGCTAATGTTCTCACTAATACCTTGTGATCTTATATGGTAATGGTCTTGGTCCAATAATTGAGACCTTATTTAATTATTCCGAGTCTTGAATGACAAGCAATGGAGGTAGTTGAATCCCTATCTTTTTTATTTTCAAAGTCAACAGAAAACCAAGATTGTTTTGATTGGTTTCTGAAGTTAGTTAGCACTTGGTAGGGTTCAATTATATACCTGCAAGGGTTGCACCTTCTTTGACTCCTTTGTAAGCCCATTTGCAAGCAATGCTTATACTCTCCGCTGCATACCTATAAATGCAAATATACTCCAATCAGTACACAAGAGTCCTTAATTATAAAGTCATCTCCAGCATAGTAGACGTGGGCACGATATAGAGAACTTACTTGGTTGGACATGAAAGCAGATTATCACAATCCTTCCATGACGATACATCATCATACCATATTCCCTGCAGCAGTAAATTAGTACTTGATCATGAGTATGTGACAATCTAATTCCACTTGTTGTTTACGTATGATAGGCTCCATTGTCCATAGTTGAAAGTAATCAATAACGTGTACATACAAGCAAGGATAGGTAGGTAGGTAGGTAGGTCGTTAGCTAGCTTAATTTAATGCGTTTAGGTGATCTTACATCAGTGAAATTTCCCTCTATTGCTTGCTGGAGGAGGTCCATGTCATTTTCATAGTAATCTTTTAGAGCTGTTAGGATAATTTCCCTGTCCCAAACCTGAAAAATTTTGCAGGAAAATATCATCATGAAGACATAGTATGCGTGCATATACTAGAGTTTTGATAGCAATTAATTGCCATAACATTCTTTCCTTTTTCCTTTAATTGAATGTGACCATTATACGGTCAAAAACAAAAATGGTCGCATTCTTTAGCCAATACTCACATGGTGAAGGTTAGACTTGTGCCTGAACCAGCGCAATTCAATGGTATTCCCTCCTTCGTCACTAGTGAACCCAACATGCATTGGCTGGAGGAGGAAGAACAATCGTATGTATATAAATAAATAAACGCATATATGCAATAGGAACACATGAAGTTGGACATGCACCATATACCTGATGAATATCTCCCATGAAGTGCGACAAGAACATCAAGGCTTCTGTTAAATTATCTGCAACAAATACAAAAATGAATAATACATATAGACCGCAACTGTCTGTTCCCCTAATAGTATCTCAAAACTTCGATCTCGTATGACATACCTGGATAATAGACAAGCAAAGCTTTGCTTTTCAATATTAATAGAATTAGTTTTTGACCTTGGCTATTAAGCTGGATATGATTCTCACATCGTTCAATATCAAACTTTTCTTTTTTTTTTTCATTTTTTTGGTTACCAGGACGATATATTCGGTAGGAAAAACAGTTCTATTTCATGTAAGATCGATTTTACTGAAGACTGCCCGAGGTTAGAAACAATTGTAAGTCACAGAAACAAGAGATACGGCTTTACTTACATCTGCGATCTGTAGATCCCTCCTTGTAGTGTAAAAGCTGAGAAGTAAAATTTTGGATTGCACCGGCAACACACATATCCTTCACGCAGTCCCCTAATTAATACAAGTAACATAAACAGGTTAATACATACTAAAAGCGTATATGGACAACAGAACTTCATAATCAGGGATTACGATTATTTACTGGAATAATCAAATGTGCAGGCCTTGTCAGGCGTGTCAATGAAGTGAAGTGAGCTAGTCCATCTGTACTTGTACCAATGTCGGACTTGGTCAGGCCAGACACAGTAGGCCGATAAGTCGCCTTTGACTTCATGTGGTAACAAATGTTGCACAGCATGTGCTGCCTGAGGCCCTAACAGGTTCTGCAGGTTGACAAATTATGTTCTTTAGGGGTCATCATAAGTTATTCTGAATCATCACCAGAAGTATCACAATCTTGCTTTTTGAAGATTGATGTTAGTTGAGTGCTTTTGAACAAATTTCAGAAACTATATCTAAAAAAATTGCTCTAGTTAACATGCTCATCTCCTTGAATTGAACTCGCTGTCATAGCGTGTAGATCAAGGAAAATGCTCAAGGAAAATGCAATTTACACTTTGTAAGTAAAAACAAGTGTTTATTTCGTTTCTGTCGCTCTAGCAAAAGGACCGCAATAATGTTACTGGCTCTCTAAGGTTAGACTTCTGCGTCAACCAAAGCAGGGATGCAATTCATTTTTGTCTAAACCAAGGAACTGATGTGACAAGGGCGAACAGGAAATACAAGTAACAATGTATACATATACAGACCAACATAAAGGGTTTTATACCACTAAACAATTTCAGTTCCATTTGGTTACTTATCCTGGTCGTCACTCATGATGCTGCATATTTAACTCATGATCATCTATCCTTTGGAATCAACTGCAACTATGGACTGCCTTATCTACCTCAAGATCATGGAATCTCATATCCCAGATGAATGGGAACAATCGGACATTGTCAACATACCTGTGCAATCCGACATGTTATTATATGACCTTCCTTGCTCCAAGCCAGAGCTCCAGGCACCAACGTTAAAGCCAAAACCACTACCAAAAATAATGTTATAATTGATACACGTGAATATCCTCTAGTCCTCTCCATCTTCAGATAAGTTTCTATCTTCTTCGGCTAATGCCACTTGATGGTTTCCTTGCCAGATATCAGGAAGCACAAGGAAGTTTGGACCCCAAAGTAATTAGCCACATGTATATATATATACAAGTTAGGAGAGGCTTGCTTATATGTGCACAGCAAGCAAGAAGGTTGTCATAGAGTAAAATTATTAAACTCCATATTAGGAGAGCTTTTAAAAGTTCACATGTTTATCCACATGCGAAAAGGGTATATTCTGCTATGTGAAAGGCATCCCAGCGACTTAATAGAAATGGAATCAAGACCAAACCATGAAGAACAATTCTTATTACTTGATGTCAACGAAAAACGGGATAAAATAATTAGATACAAGGGTGCTTGCGTGAAGTGATGTCATCAATGGCATTATCGTGGTTAGTTCTATCCACGCAATTTCTGGTCCATAAGCAATGCAACAATAATTTATGAATATCCACATTATCTCCTTATCTTCTTGCTAGAGCAATTTCCTGAGAAGGAAAAATGCGGTTGAGGGTGGCAGCTAACCGGACACCAGCTTGTGCAAGCCTTTTTTCCACTACAGGCAACCGAGATAGGAAGTATTCATCTGTACGTAAACACGCCATTTCAGAGAGCTAGCAAATGATAAGCAACAGAAAGCTCTTTATGAAGGACTGAAAATCTAATAGTTGTGTAAGAAAACTATTTGTTACATAAAGTCACTATACAATATCATGTCTCAGCCCCATGTATGCAGTTTACACGGTGGATGAGTTGGCAGTATTGTATTATGCTGGATTGAGTTGGCCCAGTGTGAAAAATCGGCTAAAAGATACGTCTGTTGATTTGATAATTAAAGAAGGCTCGTCTCATTAGTAGCTTCACCCCAAACTTTCTATTTTCTACTTTCCATCTCCTCCTCTTTCACCAAGGGGGGAAAAATAAAAGAATAATAGAGGAAGAACAACAAAAAGAAAATAAGATATATTTTTTTGTTTGTTTTTCTTTTACTTCTTATGGTTTTTGCTTTCGTTGGAATAAAAGAAACTTTAAAGTGGAAAAAAAAAAATACTTCTGTTAAGCATGACATGGAAATATTACGAACAGAAAAGGCAACTAATTAAAACAGGCTTTTTGACTGTACGTTGAACTCAGATTCAAGCCCGTTTTCACTTAGCCTTTTACCACCTAAGGTTGTATCTCCATCTGTTAACAATTAAACTTGAGAGTGCTCAGAAAAATTCTAGATTGATTAGAAAAAGCAAAACATGTCAATTAAAACTCACCTTTCTTTTTTCTTAGAGCCTAATTCTCTGAATAGATCTTTTTAATAAATTTATCAGTCTTGATGGATCATATGAATTCTAGCATAAGTGTAAATGGATCTTATGAATTCTAGCATAAGTGTAAACTTAATGAATTTGAATCTTCAAGTTCTTCGATATTCCCACACAGGTACATGCTTCAATCATATGCACAAGAACTCATTAAATTCAAGAAATACCTGCTAGAGTGCTTCCAGGTGTGGCATTCCTGTATGCAAATTTGCATGCCAAACTAATGCTTTCAGAAGCATACCTGCACAGTTTGACCCCTAAATTGATCATTTTTACTACCTACTTGTGTAATTTCTTTTAGGCATGGTATGAAACTAGGATCTTAAGCAACAAAGTTGACTCCACTTACAAGCATTGACGAATTTAGTGTAGACATATTGGTTCAACATATTTTTCACAGGAGTGCACAGAACATAATTCAACTTTGCCTGTATTGTTAAATCAGTGATTGAACATAGAACATTAATGCACTTCACTGTGCTTCACTTTAATTCACTCTCACTTTTTCCATTTACCCGCATTCTCTCTCTCAAAAATATTGTTACATAGATAATTTCCTTTTGGGTATTTGTGGACGGATTGGGTGACCATTGCAAAGAGACATCATTTGCTGATCAAGCATTATCCACTCTTCAAGCATATTAGTAACACCACCGTATCTGTTCTTACAGTACATTTTCATAATCATCATGTGAAATTTCATGCATGTACATTCAAAAACAAAATGGAAAAGTATGACCAAGTACTTACAGATTTGGACATGAAGTGAGATTGCGATTACAATGTTCCCAGATTGGCAGTTGATCGGACCAACTCTCCTATCAATATTGAAACAATACAATCAGCAAATATATGCCAAAACTCAAAAGCAATTATAGAAAAACATCAAGAATCAATTCATACATACATATATATATATATATATATGACCATAAAGCATATAAATTTCATAACTGCAAAAACAACTTATGGCTTCAGGATACTCATATATGCTGTACTATTCTCGTTGGTTCTTTTCAATGGATTAAATGTCAAAACAGTCTGCAGTATGAAAGCATACCGTCATGTTATTCTTAATTGCTTGAATCATTATTGAAAGATCTGACCCATAAAAGGTCTTCAAGGCTGAATCTATAATCATGTCATCCCATACCTGGAAGAGAAAATAAATTAAAAATAATGGCAATGAGCAAGTGCTCACTGAGAATCAGGAGGTAAAAATAGGAAGCTATGAACATAAATAGATTTAGTCAACATTGTTCCATAAAATTGAGACCTCAGCAACGGTTAGCATATCCAGCTCCACAAATAGGAAAGGATGATAAAAAATTTAGATAAATGATGGTCTATTAGGTATTGATGGTAATTTGAAGGCAAACAAGTGTTTTGATGGACATAAAGAGAAACTGGTTTTCTTGACTTGAATACTAACCAACATGGCGCATATCTTGCAAGCTTGTTTCCCAAAAGATTCATGGAATGCTAAGCAATTTTGTTACGATGGATAAATATATGCCAATCAATTCCATTTTCATCCACACTAGGTGGACAAGAAGAGAAGGAAGAAAAAGGTATTTTTGTTTGACATATACACACAGCAGTCAAATGCAGAAATCTATATCTGTTTTGCAAACCATAAATGACTGACATGATGTAGATTTGTCTTCCTTCGGTACCATCGAACTATTATTGAGTTTCCACCCAAATCTCCGAGGAAACCAACATGCAGGGGCTGTCATCACAATACAACCTCAAATCAGATGGCTGCTCATTACTCACAGATGTGTGATGGAGCTGCGAGGAGAAACAGACCTGATGGACATCCCCAATAAAGTGCGATAAGAACATTAGAGCCTCAGTTAAATTGGCTGTAATGAATGTCAGAAGATTCATCATGTCATGTCAGTTCAAATAATCTGCAAATGTCAAGATCGTGACATAGCAGTGCTTACACTTCAATTCTAAAACAAAATCTAGATTTGTTGACGTGAGTTGAGTTGTATAGTTGAGAATTGCTCCAGTAACACATCTATCTTTATGCCCTGAAGAATCATGACAATCCCCTACAACAAAACCGGAAAAGTTAAGTTTATCTCTCTAAGAAGTCTAAGAGATCATGATGTTGGCATCACAGTGAAAATAATATCATACTGAACCAATAAGCACAAGCACCAAGCCAAGCTTACTGCAATATCCATAATTACACTTGAAATCTGGAGTATCAACAAAGTGTAAAGCACTGCTCCAGTGATAGTGGAAACGAATCTCATCAGCCCAAGAGCAGACTGCCGCTAGATCACCTCCAGCAGACGCTGGAAGCAATTTCTTCACTGCAGCTAGTGCATCTTCAGATAAATAATCCTGCTAAAAGAAGTACCGCATTAGACGAAAACTGACCACCACTTTCGAGACTTTTACTTCCATATGATATCACCATCACTAGACCACACATGTCTTCCCAGTAACCTCATCACCAAAAGCTGGACCCATCACATGAGAGTAAATTTGGTCCAAGATAGGAGGTTATATTGGAATCATGTACATTTTAAAATAAGGAAAAGATTCCTCTCACCAGGTTCTAAATCACAAACGGCATATAGTAAAAGGAGAAAGAAATTGATTAAATCAATAAAATGAAACAAACTACCGCCGTACTTATCAAACAAGTCCCCTTTGAAGAGAGGAAACAAAAGGAAAAACAGAATAACAAAATGCAAGTGTGACCTCTGCAATTTTGCAAATAGCATAGTGACCTTCCTTTCCCCAACCCAGAATTGCAGTAACCAATTGGAAGAGAACAATTAGCCTCCCCACCCACAACATCTCACTCCAACCTCACCAACAAAGGACTCTGTTTGGTTTCCGTCAAAATTCAAGAGGAGATCTTTTCGAGGTTAAACTTCAGTCTTGATGGTTTGGGTTCAAGGAAACGTTACTAGTGGAAGTAGACGACACAACTGTTATTATTTTATTAAATTAAACTTTGAGATAAATTTTAGAGTTCAATTTAATTTTTTATTGTAGAAGATATGATTAATCGGAAGCCATCAATGAGAGGCAAAGAGCTCGTTTCTAAAGAACCAAACTTTAGTCTATCATCTTAAAAGAAAGTCGCATTTATCTCTAATCAGGCCTAAATCATATGGTCCAAATCTAAATTCGAATGGGCTGAAATCTGCTCGTAACCCTAATTCTCAGCCTGACACTTTTCATCATCTTCATCTACTCCTACTTGGATTGAGCCTGACGGTAGAGCTCAAGTTCAAGCTTAACATTAAACTAAAAATTTTTATAAATAAAAGTATAAACTTGACCTAAAACCTGAATAACTCAGGCCAAGCAAGTTGTATTTAAACCAAGTTGGGTTAGACTAAATCAGTTCTAATTTGAAATGTTTTTCCATCCGTAAACGCAACATAATCTTTTACCTTAATCTCGATATTTGTCTATCAAGTTTGCCTTATGCTACTTCTAAATATGTTCTTTTTAGATTTTAACTTCTTTTATCATAATGGATTTTAAGTTCAATTGTTGCTTATTGTCTTTCCTTGATTTGGCATATACATGAATACGTGCTCCTGTATTGCCTTTCACTTTTCCTTTCAAGCTTTAAAATGGACATAAAAGGATTGGAACTATTCATTAGGATGTTTATAGGTAATAAGGTTTGTATATCCTTGTTTTCTACTAATGGAACTAGCTGAAATGAAAGGTTTTGTTAATGATCTTTGCTTCTAATTTGCAATTACTGTGAATGAACATATTTGCAAGTCAATTGATTACACTATTTAATCAGTATGTTTTAAAGCTTTGGATAGAGTTTGGGGAAAATGATTTGATTGTTTGTAGTGTTTGATATTAAATGACATAATATAGTGTCTCTCAAAAGGACTACGTGCTCATTTATGTTGAACCAAAAGAGGTTCTAATCGATAGTTTGATGATAAAAAAATATAATCACTTCTTATGAGTTTATTATTTGATGAAAAGTAATATAAGAATAAAATAAAATCATAAACTCAAAAAGATAGCTTATGAATTTGATAAAGAGAAGTTGAAGTTTGCAACTATTGAAATGAAGATGAAACAAAAAAAAAAAGATCAAGGGTCATTCTTTAGTTTTTAATGTTGATTGTAATCTCATTTTGTCACTTTTAGGTTATAAAAAGCTCACTAAGTACAAACATTTCATTTTAATTTATCACATGAAACTTTCCATTCATCAAGAAGCATTTAAGCTTTTGATTTTAATATAAAAGCCTTTTGATCTTTCAAATAAACTTTAAAGAACATTTTGGGAAGTTTTTAAATTATAATTACATGAAACAAATTGAGTTTGAGCATTTGAAGTTATTAAAATCATATTTTTAGTATGATTGGTTAACTTATATGGGTTAATAGTTGATCAATATAAGTTAAACTTATTAAATTTGATACATTATGGGTTCGTTGTAATATTGGTTGATGTCTTGATCAATCAATATCCCATATTGGTAGACCAATATGCCTACTAATTGATCAGTGTCCCAATAACTAGTAAATCTAATACTTTCGATGCATACTGATCAACCAATATATTATACTAGTCTACTAGTACTTCACAAGTAGCCATTATAACAGATAGTTTTTGGCTCCAACGACTAGGAAAAGTCCCATGAGAAAGAGGAAAAAGGGAGAGTATAATGATATAGAAAATGTGGAGATGTGGAAAGGTGTTATAAATCTATGGGGAGCCAAAGACAAGAAATAGATACAAGAATAAGAGCCTGGGTAAGTTTTGGTTAATAGGAAACAATGAATGTTCATTGTTTCCTATTAATTATAGATATTGAATTATTACTGATTGTGATGATTCCGGACATTGATATCCGAGGAGAACAATAATCGGGAATGTATTGGAAGTGTTGACCCATTGTATGTGAATGTGGAACTATATGTACTCAACTGAATATTGACTGCTGGACTTAGGTCCAATGATTGTGATAAGTGATTGTACATATGAAATAAAAGTGATTGATAAAATATTATGTGAAATGTTGCATTCCATTACATGAGTATGCATGATCAGATAAAGGAGTTATGACCGGAGTGACCAAAGTGAAAAGGAGCTTAAAGCTCAAAAATGTGCATAAAAGAGTCACAGGCTCAGTTATTAATGAGCTCGGCATTCATAATGGGTACGGGACAGTATCTGAAATGTGAAATGAGCCCGGTATCTACAAAAGGGTACGGGACAGTCAAATAGACGCTCGATCACAACAAAATAAAAATGAAAGTGAAGTCTCATGTGCATTTGCATTTATATCTTTACACGTATTCATAATTTTGAATATGAATAATCATTGAATTGTGTACATGTTGATGATATGAGTGATTGAGATGAATGATCGTATTGTTTGAAATGATCAACTGAAATGTTTGTACTTCATGATGTATTTGTGAGACGTGATGTACAATGTGATTAGGTATCTAATACCGAATGATTCTGAATGATGTGAAATATCCTTGGGAATTTGGTTATGAATTTGTGATATTTGTGTTGATGTGGGTGAGCACATCGATGATGGTTCACTCACTGAGTTCGTAAAACTCATCAAAATTGCAACGTTGATTTTTAGGTACTGAGGTGACCTAGTTTTCAAGCCTAGCCAGTAGAAGTTAGTGCTGCTAATTGAGATGCGACAATGACTCAAAGGTCTCGTCAGCTGACGTCTGAAGTTTAGTTAGGATGTTTCTGTTAACATCTTTTGTCATGTAGAACTGTTTGTATAAAACACTAAACTCACGGATGCTTTTGTATTGTAAATATATGGGTTATGTGATGTAATGACATTGTATGTACATATTTCGTTAATGAAATGAGAAGTTTGACTATTTTTAAATACTTGCGTTATGTGTGTGATGCCATAATGACTGAATGTGATTGCTCTAACATGCCATTCTCATAGGGTATGTTCTTGAATGTCCACTGGATGTTCGGGTATGTACTTTATGGTAGTGGTATATTACAAATTTTGGTATCAAAGCTAGGTTTAGAGGAGAGCTAGCTAGTCTAGTTGAAGTAGTTTCTGCATTTGGACATGGGTCAGTGTCGGATCAGTTGTACCTGCAAATGTCTTAGTTATATTGTATCAAGAATTGTATCTCAACTGCTATATATTGTACATGTGAATTCTAGAAATGAAATGACATTAGAGATTGTATATGTTTGTAAAAGAAATGAAACAAAATGATTGAGATTGAATGTGAATGTGAATGAAAATTCAAAGTAAAGATTTGAAATGCTTTGGTTTGAAATGATTAAAATATGTAATGAGTTGATATGTGATGCTTTAAAAAAAAAGAAATGTGATCGTCTTAACATGCCATTTTCGTAGAGTATGTTCTCGAATATCCATCGGTATGTTGGATATATGCTCTATGGGAGTGGTATGTTACATTGGTACTGTTGAGATTTCTTATATGACCAGAGGAGTGACAATTGGTGCTTCGCCCATGGTATTGGTTTACTAGGACAAGTTGTTGATGTAAAGGTGACGTTGGTGGATACAATTGAAAATTGGTGATACATTAGTAGTTGTTGCTCATAAAGAAGGAGCTTTGCACAAAAATCACTTAATGAAGGTTATGAGTCACAATTTGCAATAACGATGACAAGGACTTCATGATCTTATAGCAGTCCATTAAGGTCAAAGAGAGATAGATCCTCATTAGAAACAGCGTCTCTAATTGCCATGAGATCTTCTACTATGGAGGAGATGTTGGTGAGATAATCAGTGATGGTTGAGTCTCCTTTTATTGGTGGTATGAAGTTGTCGTCGAGGAAGTGAACACTAAGTAGTAATTTGTTACAATAAGTTATTTTCAAGAGTTATCCAAAGTTGGCATGAGGTGGTGTATCCAAGAGTAAAGGAGGTAAGGGTAGAAGACAATGGAGCCGTCAAATAGCAATAATCCAGTATGTCATTTTTACCATTAAAGAAATTCTGCTGAGACAGGTGATGCGTTGGAGCTGATAACACTATTTTTGGGTGGTTACTATATATTGCCATTAATATACCCAAACAAATCACATATTAGTAGGATTGTTTGAATTTGATTTTTTCATATTAGGTAGTTATTGGAACCAAGTGTTAATGTGAGGAAGTTCCTTATATTGTTGATAGGAAATTGTGGAGTTATTAATATGAGCTGATATGTGGACATATTAGTGTATTTGGATCATTTTAAAAGAAGGATTCGAGTGATGGTGTAAGGAGAATATATGCAGCTGGGGAAAACGTAGCTAAAGAAAGAAGTATTGTGGAAAGTGTGCACCTAGGGAATGTGGGTGACAAAAAAAGATTAGAAAATGAAGTTGGCTCTTGATACCATGATACAAGTATATGAGAGGGAGGAACAACTCTGTTGTCGGCATTCGATTGTAGCAGAGGAACAAATCTGTCATCCACAACATGGACAAGTGTTATC
>JAOQMM010000002.1:15766009-15777541 GCA_027563515.1 Erythroxylum platyclados
ACCCCTCGAGTAGCAGAGAAATATCCATGCAGTGCCCCATTAAGTGCTACTGAGAAATGTGCAGACCTGAGACAAGTAAACCAGTTTATTTACCTGTACCAACACATCTTCCACAACCCTTTCTGGCTAAGCATTAGATCTATCAGCTAGCTGAATTATCACATGAGTTTCTTTTAAAGATCCCAAATTCAACGAATTGTAAATAAAATAAGGCATGATATTTATCGAGGCTCCTAGATCTAACATTGCTCTTTCAAATCGAATCTCACCAATTTTGCAAGGGATTGTGAACGTACCTGGGTCTTTACATTTTGGAGAAGCTTTCTTTGAATAATAGCGGATACATTTTCCCCCACACTTACCTTCTCATCTCCCCTCAATTTCCTCTTGGATGTGCATAACTCTTTGAGAAACTTCTCATATTGAGGAACTTGCTTAATGGCTTCAATTAAAGGTATGTTTACCTCTACCTTTTTGAACATTTCCAAGATTTCTCGATCTTGTTCTTCTTTCTTTGATTTCGCAAACCTTTTAGGAAAAGGAGGTAGAATTTTAAGAACATTTTTAACCAACGGGGATTTAGGATTTACCTGAGTTTCTGTTTCCGCTTCCTTAGGTGGCACTTCTAGCTCTCTCTTTACTTCTTTAACACCTCTGACTGGTGTCTTCATTGGTACTTCAATTTCTCTACCACTTCTCAATGTAATAGCACTTGCATTTTCTTTAGGATTCACAATGGTTTGAGAAGGGAGTTTACCTGAGTTGTGATTTTTTGATTGGCTTATTTAAGAGGCTAAATGACTCACTTTACTTTCCAAAATTTGGATGCTGGACTTCATCTTTTGTTGAAATTGTATCATGTTCTGCATCAAAGTTTGCATCATTTCCTCCAATAAGGGTCCAGAACTTGATGGTTGATTTTGTTTCTGATAATGCTGCTAATATGGACCTTGATGTGGACCTTGTTTACCATAATTGTTGTATGCAGGGTTCTTCCACCCTTGGTTCTGTCCGTAGGTATAATTAGGTTCATACCTTCTTTGTGGCTACCCCGGGAAACTCCTAAAAGTATTTACTTGCTCTGTTGAAGGTTCTTGCAAAGAAGGACACATGTTATTTGGGGGTCCTACCAAAGCACATATCCCACATACCTTGGCTTGTTGTGCACTATTCGCCGCCAATTGTCTGACCATAGTTGTCAAACCCGCAATTTGTTGCTCTAATGTAGCAGAACTAGCCTCGCTAACTTTCAATGGACGGGGATCCTCTCGGATGCTGAATTGTTGAGAATTTGCTGCCATGTTTGAAATTAGATTCCGTGCTTCTATAGGCGTCTTTTCTACCAATGCACCCCCGCTAGCTGCATCCACCATGCTTCTCTCATGTGGGAGTAGGCCTTCGCAAAAATATTGGATCAATAGCTGCTCAGTTATCTGGTGATACGGACAGCTAGCACATAGTCTTTTGAACCGCTCCCAATACTTATACAATGTTTCACCATGATGTTGCTGAATGGCACAAATCTCTTTCCGAATGTTTGTGGCTCTGGATGTGGGAAAGTATTTCTCTAAGAATAGCCTTTGCATCTCGTTCCATATTGTAATCGACCCCGACGACAAGTAATAGAGCCAATCATTTGCAGTGTCTCCCAACGAGAATGGGAACGCTCTCAACTTTATTTGCTCTTCTTGCACTCCGGCTGGCTTCATGCTCGAACATACCACATGAAATTCCTTCAGATGCTTGTGATGATCTTCACCTGGCATACCAGGAAAAGTGGCCAAAAGATGGATTAAACCAGATTTCAACTCAAACGTAACATCTATAGTAGGAAAATCAATGCAGAATGGTTGATGGTTAAAATCAGGAGCAGCTAACTATTTAAGAGTCCGATTGTTATTATGATCAGCCATGTTAAGATCAATATCAGAAACAGAATCACCATCAGATTCAAAAAGTAAATCTAAAGCTATTTGAATTCCTAGTGAAGAATCAGATTTTCTGTCAGATGTTGACGATGGATCCTCAGAATGTTGTACAACTTGTCTTCTTGCTCTGCATAACGTTCTTTCCAGTTCTGGATCAAATTTCAATTCACCACTGTGAGAAGATCGGGTCATACACTGAAATCCAGAAACTTTCAAAATTTAAGCAAATAACAAAAAGAAACGAAATATATGCAAATATATTAACAAAAACCAATAAAAATGAAATGCGAAAATTAGCTACCGCACTCCCTGGCAACGACGCCAAGATTGGAGAGCGCATCGCAACACTGCCAAAGTAAAACTAGACTAAACTGTAGTTAGTAGTAAGCTTAGGTCGAATCCACAGGGAGCTCAGTAATTCTTCGCAAACAAAATTAATTGATGCAATGTAAAATATAAATGGGGGATTTTTTGGATTGATAATAACTAAACAAACAAGTAAGATAAAAGTAATGCAAACAATATATCAAAAATGATTAAATGGTCTGAAAAGACAAAAATGAGTTAGTTCCGGTTCTTGGATCTATCTCTACCTAGGTACGATTGAGTGTTTTTCCCTATTTCCAAGTTTTAATCCTTCTTGTAAATTACCGATCCAAGATTAACAATATGCTTTGTTAACCTCGATTTTTCCTTAGATTGTAGTTAATTACGAAGAGCTTAATAATCAACGCTAACTATCAGGAAACCTAGAATAAGCTCTTTAAGTTTATCCGGACAGCCGCGTTATGAAGTGAAAAACGAACCAATCTAGGCGGTAACCACACAAGCTCAGATTACCTATCCTAGGTTGCGATGTTCCTAACGGTATACTACCCTTAGTTGTTATTCTTGAACGTTTACTATAACTATTACGTATTATAAAAAGCGTTCTAGCTTATGGATGTGCAAATGGGCATGTAAAGAAGGTCTTCAAAACATAAATGTACTTATATCTCCACGGTTTATACTTAGGAAGCATAAAACATAGATCTAATTACTGTTCATCATACTCATGAAGTTCTACACAATATCCATACACAAATCCATTTACAATAAACATAGAACATCCAAACAACCTACAAAGGAAGAACAAAACACAAAAAGATAAAGAAAAACAACTCAACCGTAGCTTCCAAGCTTTGATTTCACCTTTAACTGGAATGGGAAATATTAGCCTTCCATTTGGTTCTTCATGCTTTACTCGTGAGGGAGAACAATACCTTAGACTAACTAGCCCGGAGGTATGTAAATGAGATAGTAAGATGACATGGAGTCCCAGTATCTATTGTATCAGACCAAGATACTAGAATTACTTCTAGATTCTAGGGTAGTTTACAAGCAGCATTGGGCACAAAGTTGAATTTTAGTACAACATTTCATCCTCAAACAGACGGATAGAGTGAGAGAACTATTAAGACCGTTGAGGATATGCTTCGAGCTTGTGTTTTGGAGTTTCAGGGAGCATGGGATCAGTATGTAGCCCTCATTGAATTTGCCTACAATAATCATTACCATAGTAGTTGTAACACCCCTTATACGAAACCTATAACCATTCACACACATAGCAACAAAACTCTTGTACATCCATTCAAGGTATAAAATTCTATTCAATACTATACATATACACATTACAAAACTTCCCAATGCTTAACAATATCATTTAACAGTAGTAATACATCTTTACATTTTGCATGTTAATCCAAAAGAAAACATATAATTTCCTTTAACCATTACATGTACAAGATTTATTTTTACTCCTAGTTGTTGGCCTTGGTCCCTGCAAATGTTCATATTCCCTGTACCTCAGTCCTATGACTTGGACCTATATGGATTAACACCCGTGCTAAGCTTGAAAGCTTAGTGGGAAAAACACTTAGTTTGGATGACCACTCATAGCAGTCATCCACCAAGCACACACATTTAGAAATATCACATCTCATATACCATAAATTCACATTCATGAACCAAACATTGATATTCAATGCTCTTGTAAACAATGATGACAAACCTAAGCAAGGTACATAATGCAATTATGCTTCAACATATTATGCATATACCAAAAATGCACATTTATAACCAAAACATTGATATTCAGTGCTTACTGATACAAATTATCAATATAATTGCACATAATTACAAGTCATCATTACAATCAATACAAGTGCTCATTGATACCAATTATTCATGTTGTCATGCTGTATTTCTTATTTATACCATTTACTTTACTTTCTGTGTTAAGTTTGCACATTTTCTATGGGTGTGGATAACGGGTGCTGTGGATATCCGAAGATATCAAACTGTGGATACCCGAAGGCATCAAATTGTGGATACTTGAAAGTATCAAATTGTGGATACTCGAAGGCATTAAACTGTAGATACCCGAAGGTATTGAACTGTGGACACCGGTGGTGTCAAACTGTAGTAGTTGCACTATAACCCTATAGGCATGCCCATCTATCCACCACTAAGAAAATAGAGCAGGCACTGTAACATTTCCTTTAACCATTTGCAAATTTCACAATTCATAGATTAACAAATCATATGATATACATTTCAAGTCATAAATTCTATATTTGCATTCATACATGCAATTCGTGGCTTATCACTATTAGAAGAGTATCAAAATCACACTTGAATAATTATACTATACACATATGAGTAATGAATATGCATACAAATCATTCATGTACATGTAAATTTTCTTTGGAATGCATTATGCTCAATCTTAAGTTCCAATGTTCAGTCTCTCAATTCAAATGTGATAAGTCCTATTTCATTTATCTTTAAGTGTTTAAAAATTTTCATACACATTCATAAAAGTTCGGATAAGATTCGGTAAAAATAACCTAGATCTTATAAACAGTCCAAATATATACTCAAAAAGTTTTTCTTAATCAAGGATATAATGGACTAGAAAGACATTGCATTAGAGTGAGTTTTAACTAAAGAAAATTTTATTGATCCTCTTACTAAGTCGTTGTCTCAGAAGAGACATAATCAACATTTGGATGAAAATGATATTAGATACATATGCGATTGACTTTAGCATAAGTGAGAAATTCTTAGTTTAAGCCCTTGTAGCCAATCGTTGGTTACAATTTAATACATGACATTATTATTCTAATTAATAAAGACATTTTTATCTTTATTTACGTTTGTTAATTTAATTTGATATTTTAATATTAAAGGTAAAATTTTTAAAGTAATTACTATGCTATTAAAATTGTGACAGATCATAATTATAATATTTAATTTATATTTATGCATCATTCCTAAATTGTTCTTAATTATAATTTTATCAAGATGGGATATTGATAAAATAATAAAACTAGTACATGTTATGTTTCTTCTTATGAAAAAAGTAATTGATCTCATAAAGCAAGGTATGGAAAATTTTAAATAAATATGTGTGTGCTTATTAAAGAATAAGTTCATTGAACTAACCCGATTATGAGGGTCTCAAATAGAATATTATTTATGTATATGCTAATTTCTTTATTACGACGATTGTATAATGAATACTTAGAGTTAAGGTCACCAAAATACTACACATGAGAGTTACTATGTTTTGATATTATTTATGACCTATTTTATAACATAGTCAATAGTATGTTCCATATGTAAATGGTTAGGTAAATAAATAAAGGATTCTTCACTACTAAGGGATTCTCTAACTAGAGTGAGTCAGAGTCTTGAAAATGTGTTTTTGAATATCAATTATAAATTATTTATCAATTAGAAAAAATAAACATAATTGGATTTAAATAGAATAGGCATTAATTTTATACTCTGTCTAATTGGAATTTTGGATGATGAAATGATTAAATTATACATTATACACATACATGAATATGTTGAGTTAAGCTTTTTTTATGTTCATAATGTTTGGATGGTTATAACATGTTGTTAGACATTAATCTTGATATATAATTATAAATTATTTAATTGTAAAATTAAAGATAAATTAAAAAGAGTTTTAATTTATCTATAAATTAGAATTATAATTTATAATCATTGTCAACATATAATAAACCTAATAGTTCACATATGAGGAGCAATTAAAAATTAATTTAAATTAAATTAGACTTAATTGTAAAGTTTAAGAAACTTCAGGAATATTTGATTATATTAAATTAAATTATCATTATAATTAAAGTTAGAATTTAAATGTAATTAAAATTTAGTTTTAATTAGAAAGAAACCTTATACCCTTTTTCTATAAATATGAAAAAAAAACAATAGTGAGCTTGGACTCTTGACTTTTTTCCTCAGTTCTTTTTCTTTTTTGTTTTATGGATACATTAAAAATTGAACATGTGAATAACTTTAATTGATAGCCTGAAATGAAAAGAAAAACTCTATAAACTTTTCCACAACATAGTATGAACTTGCTGAGCAAACTATCAGCATGATTAGAGAAATTATCCTAACCAATGGGAAGCAATGCTCTGTTAGCCAAGATATTAGAGAAATGTGGTTAATATGATGTAAATTTTGTATCTTTTGTATCAGAGCAGGCTCTTTAGTTTGTAAATGTATGATCTTTGTATAGGATCGGAACAAGCTTTTGCTATAGTTTAATAAATATTCCATTTAATTTAGAACAAAAGCCAGAGGGGATAACAAATAAAAAATCAGATACAAATTTTTCAAAAAAGAAAAAGAAAGAAAAAATTAATGCAACATCAGGGCCAAAGGGAAGCTGGCAGTTGAGGAAAGGATGGCAGATACATAGTCATAGAACACCTCTCATTCAGTTCCTTCATTTTTTTGGGGAACCCGACAGCCATCCGTCAGTCTTTCGAGCTGCTTAAAGTTCATCAAACTTATCTGAGAAGCTATAGGTTTAATGAGTAACTGTTTTCTATCCCTTTAGCATGAAAATCATTTATAATGTTTTGTTGTCGGTCTTATAGGAACTCAGAAGCATCTCCAGCAATCCATAAGTTGCAGAAGACCTGAGATCTCCTTGTGCGTGTTGAGAACTGTCTGTTGGGAAACTTACAGGGTAAAAACCCCAAAACGAAAATCACCCACCCAGTTTCTTTGTTTGTTATTAATTTTCATTATTGATTCCTCTATTTATTTACTTTTGTAGTGTTTCCGGATTAAGCCTGCCGTGTTTTTGGTCAATCTGAGTTTTACCCATCATTTTAAGTAGGATGTATACCCTTTGGTGATTGTGTTGTAGTGACTCATTTTTCTATACTTTGTGCCTATTTTATTCAACTATTGTCACTATTCTAATTATTCTTGTTAAATTTTCATTCTTATTCACTTGGATTTTGTTATGTTTCAATGATTTTCCTCTGGCTGTGGAGTGGTGGTTTCTATTGTTTGGACGGCTATATGGGCCTGTATGATGTTCCTTGTTTTTTAGGATGCTGATTACATGCTTATATAGCCCTGTTTTTCTTTGATCCATTAAGGTTATCTAATTTGACCTTCTGGAAACTCAATGTTCACAGTTTTTAGGGTCTCAAGTTTACTTCTATTTTCTGTCACTCATTATTGTCGATTGCAATTATGTGCTTGTGCTTTTTCCTTTTGAAGGATATCTTTATTTTGTTGTTATTATGTTTAGATCTGCTGTTTGTTCTTGTTTGTTTTTAGATATGCAAGTCTATACGTTGTTTAGCCATCTTGTGTTAATTGTGTTTATTATCTGATTTTTCTTAGACGTGTTAAGTAATAACATTCTTAGTCTTGGCATTTCTTTTGTTACTATATTACATACTTATAGCTTCTTTTAAGTTTCAATATTGTCTCCAGGTTACTAATTTACACGTTGTGAGAATACAGGATCACTCTTACTGTATCTCTTTTCTGTTTTAATATTTTTGGCCTAAACTTGATTTTGTCTTGCTCCTTTTTTTTTCGGTTGATTTCAACCGCTAACTTTGAATACTAGCTTATATCTTCCAACTTTGTTTTTATTAATTCACTTCACTGGGGTGATGTTCTCCTAACGGCCTTGGATTGATGTGTTTAAAAAAAAGAACTTACATCACTGTTTTGACTACAGATGGAAAATATCAGAAATTCTATAGTTTTGTATAACCAGTTCAATGCCTAGTTTTTTTTTTCTTTTGTGAATATAATGTTTTGGGGTTTGAAAAGCCTGTTCGTCTTTGTTGGTCGGTTTGTTAAGAGGGCTTAAGCTTAGAGTTTTAGTGTATGGAACCCAAAGGCCCATTCCACTTCATTTTATTTTACTTGATATAGTCCAGGTATATTTTGCTTTGCCTAAGAACTAGGTAGATTATTCCAATAAGTGTTTAACTCACAATTCTATCACAGGCGGGCTGGGTCGGGTCTTCATAAGCATGCTTCTCATTCACAAAAACTAGAAGCTACACATAGGCGCAATTTGCACTCAACTTGTGGGAGCTTGTATGTATATATTCTTAACCTTTTGAGTGCAATAATCTGCATTGGTGCGTTAGTGACATAGGTTGAGTAGAAGGGATGTCAAATTAGTAGCTAGAACTCACAAAACTTATAAAATCTGAATGCTGGAATTTTAGGCTCAGAATATCCATTTAGGTTGCTGGAATTTCAGGTTAAATATGGCTATGATTTTATGTCTTTGGTGGCTGAAAATTCAGGGTAGAAATGCTGGAATTTTAGTGCAGTAAACAAGCAATGGAAAGTAATGAACTAGGAATTAGTTCTAGAGTCTAAGAATCACTCTTAGAGAAAGCATCACACTTTTTAGTTGAAAACTTAAGTTTGTAGGGAAAATTCAAATTTCCTTTACTAAAAAGCTGAGTACGCACATACACTCACACATATATATGTTGTTGTAATCCTTATATCTAAATTTATAAAAATGAAACTAAATCTTATTTTAATAAGGATGCTTGATTCTTAAATGAGCTTTAAGTCCTAAACAAATTAGGACAATATTCTAAGTTATTATTACTCCTTGTTTAATAAGAAAAACCCATCGTACAACATTTTTAGCCCTTATCACTTTGCTGTTACCTTAACTCCAGCTCTTCATTCCACCAAATTAAAGCTTGTGGTTTGAGTGTTGCTCTCTTTTATTTCTTTTATAAATTCTAAGCTCTTTTACATCAATTCTCCCCGGGCTTATTTAAGGTCCTCAACACAAAATGTGACAAATATTGATCATACAAATTTTGATTTAACTTTTGAATTTCATATTTTAAAATCCAAGTGCTCTCAAAAATGATTTTCCTCTTCACTTGACAAAAAACTGTAGATGTCTAGTAGCTCTTATGGCTATAATTTGTTCATCAAGAATATCCCCTTTCTTCTCTTTAAGATGAGAAATGACTGGAATTGTCACAACTCCAGTATAGAATGTGTAACATCATATCCTTGATAATTAGTTAAGTCAACAACATTGAAGATAGAACTAATTCTCCTATCACTTAGTAATCCCAAAGCATAAGCATTATCACTTATTTCTTAATGATCTTATAAACTCTGGCATTCCTTGAAAAAATTTTCTTGTTTGCCCTTTTGGAAATGGCTCGGTGGAATCCCTACCATTACCATATCTCCTTCATTGAATGCCACCAATCAACATGTTATTTATAAGTGAAGTTGCTAGTTGCTATCTTTCGTCATACCTAATCAAAGATAACCCTCAATTGTTATGCAGAACCTTCAACTTTAACAGTAACTCTTGTTGTTATGGTAAATGAACTAAATCAATAGGCTTCCTTGGTTTAATTCTAGAAATTATTTCAAAAGGACTCTTGTTGGCCTATTTATACAATTGTTATATTTTACCATAGGAAAAATTACGTCCCAATTGTTTCATTATTCCCCACCAAGCATCTCAACAATTCCTTTAAGTTTTTGTTCACCACCTCCATTTTTCCATTGGTTTGTGGATGGAAAGAACTTGAAAATTGAAGCTTAGTGTTTAATGTCTTTTGTAGAGCGCTCCCAAAATAACTCATAAATTTGATATTGCAATTAGAGACAATGGTTAAAGGTAATCTATGAAGACGTACAACTTCTTTGAAGAGTTTAGCAATGTGGATGAAAACCTATCCACCACCACAAAAATAGAATCATAATCTCTTATAGATGTTGGCACTCCCACGACAAAATCCATATTTATGTCCTGCCATGGTTCATGAGTGATGAGCAACGATGAGTATAGTCCAGAATTTTGCTTCTTTCTTTTAGCCAATTGACATGTTCGACATTATTGTATGAACTTAGACACGTCCCACTTTGAAGAGGGCTAATGAAAACGTTCTTCAACCGTTGTTATGGTTTTATCTCTTCCAAATGGCATGTTGCTCCTCCTCCATATAGTTCCGAAATCACATATTCCCTTATAGAAGTATTGGGTAGGTAAAGTTGATTACCTCTGGAAAGTTAGTCATTGTGGATCACAAAATCTCAATTTGAAACATATTCTATTTAGTTTTTCAAACCCCACAATTTTCACTGCCAAAGTGTCAAACAAATGGCTTTTTCTACTCTTATCACATTTGTTGCCTTGTTCTTAACTCTTCTGGATGTTTAATAACAAAGTTAAATGGTTCCAAAAGTTCACTCTAAGGCGTGCCTTTTGTTCAAGTTATTTTGGGACTTGAAGTGTTAAAGAGATTCATGATTTGAATATAGAATTAACTCTCTGTGCAAGATATAATGACACCAATTGAACTAAGAAGGTACGACTATATAAATTTTGTTGTTTTTGTTCACTTAACTTCTCACCGAAGTAAGCAATTAAATATGCTCTTGGCATAGTATACCTCCAATTCCCATATGAAATATGTCACAAGCAACTTCAAATACTTCAGAAAATCTGGAAGTTGTAAAACATGAGATTTGGTGAGCATTTTCTTGATTTCTTCAAAGGCCTTAGTTGCAATCTTTGACCAAATAAATTGTCCCTTCTTCATACAATATGTTATGTCATTACGGTGCTGAAATTATGAATGAATCGCCAATAGAATGTTTCTAGGCCATGACAATTTCATGTCTCGTGCAAATTTTTTGGAATTAGTCAATCAAGAATAATCTTAGTCTTCGTAGGATTCATCTACATTCGGAAGTGTACAACACAACTGATAGGAACAATACGCAGCAATAGAAAACAGTACTTGAAAGAGTATGAATAGCTAGAAATGATAAATGCAAGAATCTCAACAAATATGATTCCCAACAATAGTGTTCGTATGGAGTGGACCAACTTGCATTTAGTTGGAGTATGCTTAACTGAATAGGCTTTAGTTTCATACTCCAAAGCTAAACTACAAGCCTTGTACACACTTCTGGGTTTATGAATCCTAACATCAGATTTTAATTCTTCCTTCAAGCCACTAATAAATACTTCCAGGAAACAGTGTTCAGGCCAATTTTTAACTCATGCAGCCTGCTTTGCAAATTCCTGCCTATACTCTTGTACACTGCCAACTTGTTTAATGCTGCAAAGGTGTTCATTTGGATCTAGAAATTCAGCTGGACCATAGTTTTCTTGTAATGCCTTGAACTTGAAAACAGAGGTATTCTCTTGATATTTTAACATTAGTATACAATACTATATATACAACTATTCTGACTTAAT
>JAOQMM010000002.1:15783323-15800048 GCA_027563515.1 Erythroxylum platyclados
CTCGTCTATCTTCTCTCTAACTTGGTTTCGCCAGCAACTCCAGTTTTTTGTCTGTTTTTGCTTATTTTTGGGTATGTATTGGTTATTACGGGCATTTACATATATAAAAGTTGTCGAGTACGTGATACTTTTTATTTTTTCAGTTTCTAACGTCATACAATTTGGCTTAACAAAGCTGTGTACTATAGTAAGCGTTGTCTCTGCTCGGCAAATCCGTGTAGTCAACGAAGCTGATCCTCTTGGCTCCATATTCCATGAGGTGCTCAATTGTCTTGGTGTCCACGCTATTTGGGTTATAACTTCATAATGATAACCCCTCCCATGAACCCTTGATCTGTACAAGATTTCTTGCCTACTACACCTGTTGGAACTACGGTTAGCGCCTCTTTCTCAAGTGCCATAAAATGGTCCAACTGAACCCAACCATTCTTGCCTTGGTGAACGCAAGTTAGCTATTGAAATATCTTAGCTAAACAAAAAGTTGATGTAATTATTTGACCACACAAGCACAGGCAATGCACCTATTCTTATCACAATTGAACACTTGTCACATCCGTTTTTATCCATTTTTCTAATCAAGTGTTTCACGAGTGGTTGGAATGCCTTAATGGAATATGACCTAGTTATATGGTCATCCAAATAATTTTTTTTATATTTTTATATTAAGTGATAAGTATGATCAATCAGGATTTTATCAAGACGTTTAAAAAATAAGAAAACAGAAAAAGAAAATAATGTTTAAAGGATTATAAAAAGAACGATTATCTCCATAAATTATTTAACCAATCCCTAAACGTATGTATGGAACATGCTTTTTGAATAAAGTAAACAACTAGTATTAGTGTATATGAGAATCATAACACTATCATCATAGATGTTGATGCGTTTACTTCTAAAAAAGATTTGGTTACATCCACTAGTTAACTGATGGTAAAAAACTAAAAAGTGGCATCTTTTCACTTGATTTTCGAACGATATATCCTGGAGATTCTGAGACAACAAAACAATAGTTGACAAAACAGAGGTAGCCTTAGAGCATAGACTCAAAAAGAACAAATATGCAATAATAAAGGAGAGTTCATCGATCCAACATCTTGTCCACATAATAATAATTCACCCCCGTGACCAGAAATTCAAAACGACTTGATCCCACAATCACCTGAAATATTCTACCACGAGTGAACTGCACTTGTCCTCCATTGGAAAGCTGAAGACAAAACATAGAAAATGATGTATGTATGACTCCAGATTGGTTCATAAGAAAATCCGTCATCAAATTATTGTCTTGTAGCCTCTGTTTCTATCAACTATTTGCTTCTTCATTAACTGGATGTGTATGTCGTAAAGAAGTCTTCCGTGTGGGTTATGACATGGAATATGCTTCTGGTTCACCAACCTATTATCATTCATAAGATTCTTCTATCATTTTGTTAAAAATATGCACTTAAAAAGTATTAAGGTTATTCAACTTATGTCAGTTGTTCGTATGGTTTTGCAATGAATTTTGTCTTCAATGGTTGAGCTACACACAGGAAATATATCAAATTCCTTTGCCAATACGTAAATGTTAAAAACCAAACCAGTCTAGCCTAGGAGCCAACCTTTTGGTATTTTTCTTAGCGACACTAATCCTATCAAGACATGGACAATTTACATTCAAGGGCACGTATCCGGTAAACAAAGTTTCCCATTTTGTATAATCACAAAAGAGCAACTTTATCGATTATACATATTCATGATCTTCTATACTTTACCGATTATACATATTCATGATCTTTTATTTTGGTAACATTAACAAAATTTTTATTAACATTTTATTCTAAGAACTGCTGTTTCTCAGCACTAATCACGATGGTATGAATTGGCTCATAAGGGTGTTTGTTTCCTTCAATTATTCAATATTCCAGAAACAACATTTTTCACTTCAATTTCATGATAGTTTATTTGATTGAATGGCCAGCCAGCCTTACTCTTGTCTTAACAAAATGGACACGTATACGCATCTAATTTCCTTTTCTCAACAACCAAACAGAAAATTGAAAATATTGGATAAAGAAAGAGAGATAAAGCCGCCGGTTTGGCATCAACCAGGACTGACGCGCCACGGCACACACAGTATAAACTAGGAAAAAGCATAGAAAGAGGCAACGGAAAGAGCGTGCGTACACACGCTATTGGTTTAAAGAGAACCATAATATAGTCAAAGCAATAGAACTGAACGATACCCACTTTCCGATTTCTTCTTCCTCCTCTCACTTTTTAACTCCCTTCACTGAACGTTATTTCCGATTCTGAGGCAACGAAACGAAGAAAGATAAGACCTTTTCGGGATTTTGTTGACAGAGAAGAGGGAGATTGTAAACATGAACGAGAAGGCCAACGTTTCTAAAGTGCTTAATGCCAAGCACCGAAAGGTCTCTCCTTTTGATCATATTGCTTTCTGGGTATATGTTTTATGTACGTGTTTTAATGTTTTTCTTGGTGCTTGGTTGGTGTTTGATGGGATTTTTATATTCAGGTTTGATTACTCCTTTCCATGGTTCGAAATTTTTAGAGTCTTCTAATCTATTCTTAACTGGTTTGATTAGTACATATGTTTAGCAGAAAAAGAAAAGTGAGCATGAGCTTCTGCGGTCAGTGTGTACGCTTTCATTTCCAAAACATCTTGAGTTCACCACTCGGTATAGTTATAGTTGTACAGTTCTGTTTGTGTTTTACTATCTAAATATTGCTGGATGTTCTCCAAATTTGACTTCGCTTACTTCCACGTTTGGCTGAATCCTCGAATGAAATTGCTTTATACCCCTGACTGAATCCGTCTCCTTTAGTCTGAAAGAGATTGAAAACTTGTATGTCAAGTAGTTATCAAATTTATGGTGTACTTTACTTAGTAAATGAGTGAAAAAAGTAAGCAAAATTGTTTAAGATTTCACTCTATCGATGCCAATATGTTTGGTCACCAATTATTTGTTCAACCAGATTATGGTTATTGACTCCAAGTCCTCAATGTGGATTTTGTGTAATTATGCCGCCATTTCTGTTTATTTTTATCTTGGAAATAATTTGTCCAGGTTTGTTTTTGTGTTTCAAAGTTAAATTAATTCATTAATATTCCCTTTAAAATGAATTGTACTCGTGAATGATGTCGAGAGCGGAATTTCCTTTTTCCAATAGCTTTCATACAAATTCTTGATGTATTTTCATACAGCTATACTCAGAGGTATGCTTTAAGCTTAACAACTTCAAATGACATTTTGAATACTCAATTTCCTTGGTTCCCCGTTCTGGCAATTTGAAGAATATCAACTTTTATTGCTTCAATCTTTGTGGCAGTCCTGTTAACGTTTTTCTAGTGCTCGTTTACAGTTCAGCTTGTTTACCTGAACTGATATAGTGACTGTTTCTAGTTTGTTCTACGTCCATAACAAAAATGGATTTTGTTTTTCCAGATATTGGACAGCCTCCTTAAATTACCGGAGAATAGGGAGTGCGCTGACTGCAGAAGCAAGTACGTATATAAGCCATAATGCCTTAACTTGGAATTCTCTGTTTAAACTTTGAACTGGAAGATAATGGCGAGTATAATAGGAATATAAATTCATCTGATAAAATTCATTGAGGTTTGGTTTGTAAGCGCCAAACTGTGTCCTCTGTATGCTGGTCCAAAAAGATGTAATTCATTATGCTGTCTTGTTTACTCCCAGAGGTCCTCGGTGGGCTAGTGTGAACCTTGGAATCTTCATATGCATGCAATGTGCAGGAATTCACAGAAGTCTTGGAGTACACATATCCAAGGTACGTCAAGTTTTCGTCTCATAACCGATTTGCACCTTTTCCAAACAAATGACACTAGAATTGGGTAACTAGAGGTTTTAAGTGAAATATTCTATTTCTGCATAATGCAGGTAAGATCTGCCACTTTGGACACATGGCTTCCAGAGCAGATATCACTTATTCAAAGTAAGTACTAAATGTTACTTTCATTAAAAGTTCTGCTTCAGAATGTAACTTCTTGACCATCTGTTGTCCACAGCTATGGGGAATGAGAAGTCGAATAACTACTGGGAAGCAGAACTGCCTCCTAACTATGACAGAGTTGGAATTGAGAATTTCATTCGTGCAAAGTATGATTTAGTAGAGTCCAGACTTTCAGTTTTACTTAAGATCAGATATGCTATTCCACTATGTTTTCAAAAGACCTTATTTCTATGCTTAATTAGTCATACTGCCTTTTAGGTATGTTGACAAGAGATGGATCCCGATGGACGGAAAAGAAAAATCACCTCCAATGGTTAAGAAGGAGGAGACTTTGAATAATGAACCCAAATCCAAGAGTGGGCGATATGCGCAAATGAAGAGCATTAACCACATGTCCGAGGAGAGGAAAATTGCTGAACCAATTGATACGAATGAATGTAGACCTACAACTAGAAGTTGCAGCCCAGTGCCTGCTAAAGTGCCCCAGCAAGTAGATACTATTTTCCTTATTACTCATCTTTAACTGAATACACTCCATTTCTTTTTGCTTCTTAGACAAACAATAGCATGCCATTTTACAAAATAAAAATTGCTTCTATTTTACATACAGTTCATTTATTTTGTGTAAATTAACTGATTTGCAACAAACTTTTTTGTTTTATATTTCATTTGCTTTGAGAGGAGTTATAGACATTTAGGGACAAAGCAGCAACAAGACAAGTTAGTGTTAATGAACAAAAACCTGAAACTATTGGGTGAGAGGCCAAGACTGGCTCACATCTTAAAACGCCATCTCACATGCAAGTCTGCTAGTGTGATGTTGAAATAAAATAAGAACACATCATTCTTCTTAAGAGTGCCAATACTGTTCTTTCTTGCTTCTTAGACAACCAGTACTGATGCAAATCCTTATGTTTCATTAATGTTATTGCATGGACATGAAAAGCTTCTTGAGTAGCTCTCTCTTTCAGTTTTTCTATGTTTAATTGGATTCGCGTGAACACAACTGAATTGAAGTCTGGATGAGCAGGTCACACCTCATACAGAATTGCCAGAATGTATGCAAAATCCAAAACCTACAGTTCCAACAGCTCAATTGATCAAACAAGAACGCGGTGCGATCTCAACTTTGCAGCCATCAAAAGTGGATTATGCAACTGAACTTTTTAATTTGCTTTGCATGGATGATTCTAGGGGAAACAACTCCAATATGCCTGCCAGTGGAAATGAATGGACTACATTCAGTTGTGAGTTTCTTCTCTCAGTTGTAGTTGCATTAGTATATAGATTTTAGTTGCTATGTATCTTTTCCACTTTCTGCTTATTTCCAACTTAAAGAGTTCTTGTTGATATATGCTTCCAACCTTGGTTACTAAATTGATTTTGGACCTTTAAAATACAGCTGCCGAAGCACAAACGACACTGGGGATGAGTGGGTCCACAAATTTAGTGGAAAACAGGGCACTTTCGAGAAATGAAGTTGGCAATGTACTTGAAAAGCCACCATCTGTTGCAGCATTTTCAGAGAACACTATGAAAGACTGGAAGAATGATGATATGATCCTCTTTGAACAGGTCTGTTTATGGGATGCACTTGGTGTAACTTTATGATCATAAGTAGATTTGGACAGGCTCTTGTTGCTGAATGTAAATTGATATTTTGATTGATATGCATTCATTAAGAGATACTATATCTATTGTCTGTACTTAATTGGATCTTTCTCTTTGGATGAATGACAAATGGACCTTTCATTACAGAATATAACTTAAATATATTTTATTCATTTGTCTATTCTTATTATTAACTAATTGCTTGTGATCATGACTGGACTGCTTCATGTTCTCTTTTTTTTCTTTTTTTTTTGAGAAGAAAGACTGCTTTGGGTTCTTTAAGTGTAATTGAGAGTGAGATTATATGAATGTTTCCTTGTACTTCCTAATTGTGTAAAAGCAGATGGAAGCACTGTGGTGCATTGTCCCAGATTATATAGTGTTCAACTTTCATGCGTATGCTAGAAGGAAAAAATGTTTCTGTTCCTCTTAAAATTTTGTTTATGGTTTTTCAGTCCTCTTTGTTGTCTCCAATTTCTGCCCATCATCAAGAACAGACTGCATTTTCTCAACAGCAACCAATACTCAGTACTGCTGCCACTAACGCTAGTTATGTTTCCCAAATCTATCCTGCAAACGGGCATGTTTTTGGTTCGAATAATAGCTACTTACCTATCCAGAATTTGATGAACGCTGGCTATCAAGTTCCAGGAATGGTAGTGCCTATCACTAATTTTCAGAAGTACATTCAGGTTAAGCTTTTAAATGCTTAAATCAATTGTTCTCCTTGAAAAACTTCATTGCTTATGTGGTTATTGTCTTCCTGTGCCAGGTCGGGAGTGACCAACAAAAGTATTTAACAACAAGGTATTCTGTTAATCTTCCAGTGTTAAGGTACAGAAACTAAGGGATCGACTTATTTCATCCCGAAACTGCTGAGTTTTGTTACCATTTTGGCCCTTTGTGATATCCCTTGTTAAGAAAAACAAAAGAAAAAAAAAAGGTCAACTTGGTGCCATTTGCTAGTATGTTGCAGTAAAGGTTTTGTTATTGGATAACATTATTAGAATTAGGAACACCTTTAACCTTTTTGGTGGCAGTGAACTATGCTATCTGCATTTGTCTATTTGTGATGAATATGGTAACTAGGAACACTGATCAGTTGGAAATATTGCCTGCAATCTTTTATAAATTTGATAAGCTACAGTTATCATGTATAGAGATTTGTAATCACTTTTTTCTTTTTTTTGGTCAGCTTTTGAAAAAACATGCATGCTTACTAACTCTCTCTCTCTCTCTCTCTCTGTTTCTATGTTGTTAATGACTTGGCAGCATGCACGTGCCGTCAATTAATGGACACAGCATGACAAGTATGTCAACAACTTTGCAACATCCACCATTATCCAATCCTTACGTAGGACGTAATGGTTTCTCGTCCTTGGCTCAAGGGATGTATAGGAAACAGTGACCATTTCCACAAATATTTCCACTGATTCATAAGATATTATCGGTACGGTTTGCTTGCTCGGTTACCATATTCTTTGTACATGCTTTTTTAATTTCAATAAGATGAGTTCCATACAAATTGGCGTGATTTATATCAAGCAATTTGAGTTAAAAAGTTTGGAAACAGAGCTGGAAATACAATCGAATAGAACAAAGACAGCAGAGAAAGAGCTGCAGCTCTCTGCTATATGTATATAAGGAGAGTTTGACATATGTCTAAGTTATTCGAATTTAATATGTCACGGTTTATTTCAATTTATCCAAGTCACGGTAAAAATTGAACCAATTATTATTGTGTTCTAGTTCTCTCTTTGCTCGTGTTCCTCAAGCACAGCCCAAAACATAATTGTATATGTACTCGTATTATATTTTGGAAGGCATTGTAAACAAAGTTGAATTGCACTTGACAGATCCTTGACTTGATGTTTTAAAAGAAAGTATTGATTCCAACACTTTGATGGTTGTTTTTTTTGAAATACCCAGTTTTTCCATTAAGGCTCCATAACTGTTTTATAGGACTTTGTTCACCATGGCTGCATATTGCTCCTTTGTTGGGCAATGAAACAACTTCATTTCATCATTCATTTTGGCAATCAACTTTTTCTTTTTTGTAATTGGACAAGTTTCTTTTTACAAGAGTCTTAACAAGCATTTCAAATTCCTCCCTTTTTGTTTTAACCAAAATATGCTTTTTGACAGCTTTGAGACAACATACTTATTTCATGATTTTCTTGTTGCATTCACCACAAATCTTAACCAAGTACTTTTCCCTCCAATTAGAGTCTCTTTGTTAAGTTTAGAATCAAGATTCATAGCTTTCTTTGCTTCTGAAATAAAGTATTGCTTAAATTTTGTCAAGCCTTCAAATCTACTATTGGTTTCATCTTTATTAGTTTGCCAACTTCAATGTCATTCAAATTTTTTATTTTTAACAGCCTTTTAACCCACATTTTAGCATTATCATCGTCATTATTCATGTACCAAAACGAAATAATCAAGTAGATGTATCAACATTTTTTTGAATAGTTATAGATTCATCAACATTTTCCATAATAGTTTTAAATTATTTAACAACTTTTTATTCATGCATACTGTCAACAATTCAACTTTATGTGAATCAAATATGTTACAAACATGTCTAGAAAAGTGTATAGTATAAATGATGCAAAAGAACTTAAAGTATATAGAAGAAATAAAAGGAAAAAATGAGTCAATAATAAGTCTTAATTTGGTAAGATAAGGATTGGAAATTGAGTTGATAAAAAAAAGGTAAGAGCTAAAATTTAGATTGTGTTAAGATTTCTTATTAGATAGGAAGTATTAGTATTATGTTATTCTATCTTAGATATGTTATCTTAGTTGTATAGGAGTTATAGAATTTTTATCATACTAAGATTTAAATTAGAAGCCCTTTCCCTACTAGAATAAGGGTTCAAAAACTCTATATATGTATGTATTCAACTCTTTATTAATAAGAAGCAATATGAAATTTCTCTATAAACTTGAGTTTTCAACTAGAAGGTATGATGCTTTCTTTTAAGAGTGATTCGTAGACCTTAGGAGTGATTTGTAGACCTTAGGAATGATTCTTAGTTTTCCATTATTAATTTTTTGTGTTATTCACTAAATTCTAGCAATCATATCCTAAAGTTGAAACAATGAACAACAAGTTCAAACACTTAAACAACAAGCTGAAACAATAGTGCAACAGGTTGAAAGAATAAGACAAGCAACTAAAATAACAAAACATAGAGCTGAAAACATTAACCAGCAACTACTTGGGGTTGCAGAGCTTGTTGGTTCAAAAATTGATGATATCAGTAGTGTTGTTGATAAAGATTGTGTTGTAGTGGCTGATGAAGGAGAAGTAGACTTGAATAAAAATACATAATTAGTACAATATAGGAATAAAGGAGAAGCGGTGAGTGCACTTGCAAAGTCAAAATCCAGCAATGATAACAAGTTAGTGCATCTGACTACAAAAAGCAGCAATATGTATGTTCTAAGGCATATGGTTTAGTTCTGAAACCATTTGCAAATAGACTTATGATGCAGTCCATACTCCTAAACTATTATTCAAAGAGGTTGTATGTCTATATGGATTACCTTTAACCATCATCTTTGATCATGATGTGAAGTTTATAAGTTATTTTTAGAGAACTTTATAGAAAACATAGAACACTAAGCTTGAATTTTCAAGTTCTTTCCATCTCCAAACTGATGGACAAATTGAGATGGTGAATAGAAGCTTAGGAGACTTGTTAAGGTGTTTGGTTGGAGACAATGTGAAAAATTGAGACCTAATTCTTCCTATAGCAGAATTTACATACAATAATTTTATAAATAAGTCTACTGGTAAGAGCTCTTTTGAGATAATTTCAGGAGTTCAACTAAAGAAGGTTATTGATCTGTTTCCTTTACCACATACAACACAAGTTAGTGTTGAAGCTAAAAGTTTTGCATAACACATGTGGGACATCTTTGGTAAGATACAACGAAAGATGACAATCAACAATTTGTCTTATAAAGAACATAATGATCAACATCATCGATTGGTGGAATTTAATGAAGGGGATATGATGATGGTTAGGATTCATTTAAAGCGTTTTCAGAAATGAAAATATAAGAAACTCCATTCTTGGAATGTTGGACCTTATAAGATCATCCAGAAGATAAGTGCTAATGCTTATGTTTTGGAGCTACCAAGTGATATAAGAATAAGTCATATCTTTAATTTTGCAGAATTAACTATTTATCATAGACAAGGTGATGAGCAATCCCTTACTACAATTGTAAGAATTCCAACCATTTCTCATTTTAAAGAGGAGATAAAAGATGTTCTAGATGAACAAATTGTAGTCACAAGAGATGGAGGATATCGATCTTGTCAAGTGGAAAGGAAGACCAATTTCTGACAGCACTTGGATTCTAGAATTAGAATTTCAGAAGTTAAATCTAGACTTATATGATCGGTATTTGTCACATTATAAATAAAGGACAACTTTAGTCAAGCTGGGGAGAATTGATGCAAAAGAACTTAAAGTATATAGAAGAAATAACAGAGAAAAAATTAGTCAACCACAAGTCTTAATTTGGTGGGATGGGGATTGGAAATTGAGTTGATAACAAAAGATAAGAGCTAAAATTGAGATTGTGTTAGGATTCTTTATTAGATAGGAAGTGGTATTATGTTATTCTATTTTAGATATGATGTCAAATCCCACGTCGGCTGGGAGTGGGAGCGAGGCATGCCTTATAAGGGTGTGTACTCCCTCTCCCCTACAAGCGCGCCTGTTAGGCGGGGCAAAACCGTGAGGGACGGGGAGTACCGGACTAGGCCTAACCCGTAGCCAAGCAGACAATACTTATAGCGGGCGGTTGCTGGGCTACTACAGTGATATCAGAGCCAGGTTCTAGGTCGAGTGTGTCAACGCGGACGCTGGGCCCTCTTAGGGGGGTGGATTGTCAAATCCTACATCGGCTGGGAGTGGGAGCGAGGCATGTCTTATAAAGGTATGCACTCCCTCTCCCCTACAAGCGCGTCTGCTATGTGGGGCAAAACTGTGAGGGGCGGGAAGTACCGAGCTAGGCCCAATCCGTAGCCAAAGCGGACAATACTTGTAGCAGGCGGTTGCTGGGCTGTTACATATGATATCCTAGTTGTATAGATTTATAGAATTTCTATTATAATAGGATTTATATTAGAAACCCTTTTCCTATCAGGTTAAGGGTTTTAAAACTCTATATATATGTGTGTATTCAGCTCTTCATCAATAAGAAGCAATTTGGATTTGTTCTATAAACTTGAGTTTTCAACTAGAAGGTACGATGCTTTCTTGAGTAATTCTTAGACCCTAGGAGTGATTCATAGTTTCCTATTATCCATTCTTTGTATTCTTCACTAAATTCCGCCAACCTTATCCTAAATTCCAACCTACTCAAACCTAAATTCTAGCCATATTAAACCTTAAAATCCTAAACCTAAATTTTCAGCAACCAAACCTTAAATTTCCAGCTTTATATAATCTAAAAATTCTGTATTTCTAGCCAAAATTCGACCTTGAAACATGATATTCCAATAGCCTAACATCAGTCATACTTCCTAATGTTGTGCATTTAGGTCAATGACCTTTATCAACTAATTGACTCATACTATAAAAATTTGGATCTAAACATGATACAAATAGTACATATCACTATTCAACTTTATAGTTGAATATGTTTTGACAAGGTTGTTCCCTTTCCTTTTACCTTTATGTAAGCTTTATTACTAACTTTTATCCTTGATTGAAAACTCTTAAAAGACCTTGAAAATGGACTTATCATGGGTAGGACATGTGCAACCTGAGTTTATAAGTCACTCATCCTTGTTGTTGCAACTAGACATTGAGAATTTGGTTCTCTTTTTCACATACACCAACTTTAGTCACATTTTCTTCTTGTTTTAGTTCTTCTTAGACTTGCATACTTCTCAATATGTTTAAGTTAGTTGCATGCCTTACATCTTGTCTGGTTTGAACTAATAATATTGTATATAATTGCTCCTTTTTCAATGTTTTAAAGGTACAAATTGACCTTCCTTACTTTCATTATAATGTTATCCTTCTTATTCTTCTTACTTTTTCTTCTTTTCAGATTTGTTCCTTCTTTTATTTGGCTTATGCTAGTTTGTTTAAAACTTAACTTAGCCTTGAATGCCACTTTTTTAACTTCTTTTTGCCTCTAATTCCTTCTTTGTTCCTGAACCTGAAGAGAATTCAAAAGCTTTATCAACATAAGTTGTAACATAACCTTAAAGACTCTTTTAAGGTTGAAATTTTGACTTGAAATCTAAGGACATCTATAAGGACTTTAATAATAATTCTATTGTCTTTCATGTCCTCTCTAAGTAGCCTTAACTGATTTATAATCTTTATGAATCGGTCACTAAACTCTTAGACATATTCACTTTCTTGCATCTTCAACAACTCAAACTCCCTACAAAGATTGAAGATTTGAAGTTTTTTTGTTCTATTCGACCCTTGAAACTTTTTCTTTATATAGTCCCAAGATTCTTCCAATCCTATAAGTTATAATTCTTGCAAATATTGTTTTTNNNNTGTATATTAACTAAAGCTTTATACCTCTTTACTTTTCCCTCATTATTATTTTTCAATTGATATACAATTAGATTATGTGGAAGTTAAGGTGGATTAGCTTATATCTCTGTTACATTAATTGCCTACAAGACATAGTTATCAGTATAGAACATGAGAAAAGAAATTATAATGAAACTTGTTGAAGCCATTATTTTAGTAAAATTAGATAAATTTAGTTTTGATCTGAATTTATGAGGAAATGTTTATCTTCTCTCTTGATTTTTACTTATACAAGCTTTCAATATTCTTATAATTCAAGTACCATGTCAAGAAATTTGAGTTATATGTTTAGAAATAGAGTTGGATGTATAACTAAATAAAATAAAGACAACAGAGGAATAATAAGTTGACCTTGTATACGAGTCAAAAGCATAATTTTTCATTACATAAACATACATATATACATAAGGGAGAGTATGGCGTCTATCTAATCCACTCTCTTTGTAAAAAAATACGATTGCATTTCTCTAAATAAACAAGCAAAAATAATTTATAATTCAAAACATGCTTCAATTATCTTAACAATCATTGCGAAAAACTAAGCCATATAGGCTATGAATAAAAACATAGCCAATTCATCCAAAAATCCATGCATTACTTTTGTTATGTTATCAAATCGTTGCCAGAAATGTCACAAATTCTCCATAGCTAAACATTTTAGATGCTGTTTTCTAGAATCATAAACAAAGTAAAATTATTATATATAAACTATTTTTGTACTAAAAAGCACCATAAATACATTTCTAATTATCAAGTAGAAGTCAATATTGGCAAGAAAAAGAATTGGCATCAGATGGTAGGCTACAAAAACAAATGTAGCTAATATTATTTGGCTACGTTTTGCACTAGCGTAGTTATAGATTATTTGCTATGTTTTAATAATTTTGTAAGTATACACCTTTAACTACGAACATGTGAAAGCATAGCCAAAAACAATTTGCAACATTTTAGGTAATGTAATTTGAGACTTTTTAACCCTAGTTTTGTTAAAAAGATGGATAGATTTTTGTGACTCCTTCCCTCCTCCCAGCTGCTGCGTTTTCTCTCCTTTTTCTTTTTTTCCAGTAGCTGTCTTCTTCTTTATCTTCCTCCTAGCTACTGATTCTGTATCCTTTTCACAAGTACAAAATAGCTTTGCCATTTAGCTCATGTGTTGAGCATTCAATCCCTAAATAAATGGTTTATTTTGGGGATTTTTAGGATCAACGATAAACCATTGAAACACCATCTAGCTTTGGAAGCCTTTAGGTCTTCTAATCAATCTTTGGTAGATACCTTAGAGTGCATCTCACTTGGTGCAAAGGAGATACAACCGTGAGCAAGAAGAGACATTCATAAGGAAGGATACATAGACGTGAGATCTTCCAGTTGGTTTGGAGACTAAGAACAAGGTATAATGATTTACATGCTTTCACTTTGTGCTATATTGGTTTATGTGATGGTTGTAAGACAACATCTTTGGGTTGTTATTGGTTTGAATTTTTTTTTACCCACTTCAGTCCTTTTATTCACGACATAAACATTGTAAGGTTCCCTTTTCTATTGATCAATATTGGGATGAGATTTACTTTAACGTTGTGATATAAATGTTTGTCACTTGTTTTTGGGAAGATCTTGACAATTTGATGTTGTTACTCAATATGATAGACGGAAAAATGTGTACAAGTTAGAGAAAGGTTAAAAAAAAAAAAGTAATGCTTCACCCATAATAGAAGAATTCATAGCCCAATGCTTAAGTAAAGAGGTGGACTTTCCTTATTGTCGCTAAATCAGAACGTGAAATATTAATCGTAGACTTTCCTTTTTAATGAGTCATTGCCAGAGTACTCAAAGATAAGTTTGTCTTAGGTAGAGGGGATTGACGTGCAATATCTATTAAAATATGTTTCCTATTTCCATAAGTTTCCTACTTAAGTTGTTTTCCTATTTTACTTTAAATTAGGATTGCTTTGTCAAGCCTATAAATAGGCCTATTAAATATTGTATTAGATATTTAATCAATACTACTCTTAGATATTTAAGCTTTTTTTTACGAGTGAATTCTTATGTTTCTTCCAATTAAGTGTGTTGCTTAGTTGTCTTCATTTCTCGATGTGTTAATAAATGAGTTGATTTTCTCACAATTTTTTAAAATGTACAAACAACCAATTTTAAGTTCTTCTTTAGTTAACTCCATATATTTTTATGTTTCAAGTGGCCTTACTTTTTGGAAGAAAACTGAGAAGTCTCCATCTTAATCAAAATCGAAGTTACTTTATTCTATATTAAACCACGTATCAACGTTATATAAGTACATAGAATAAAATGTCAAACATTTATCTAACACATAATCCTTTGCAATAGAGCCTTCCAGTCGAGCTCTATTTTGCACATAATATTTTAAGAGACCCCAAAAACTAAAAAAGCATAAAAGATCAGCATTTGCTACTAAATTATAGCAAAAGAACTAAAAAGGCATAAAAGATCATCATTTGATACTAAATTATAAAAAAAGACAATAAATGTAAAACTAAAAACAAATTACCTTTCAATCGAGAACATTCATCGAAATTGAATTAGGCTACAAAGTTTTGCCTTATATGGAAAGTGAATTGACAAATGCACCTTAACACCAAAGAATGATGACAAAAAAAACTAGTTTAAGGATACATAGAATCAAAGTAATGTCTTTTTTCATTTGGTCAAGTTTTTCTAGTTTCAGTTCCTTAAAATATAATTGCTTAAAAATATACTAAATTTAGCCAAAGTTATCGACACATCCTTTAGCAAGCACCCACGTATCTAACAAAAAGTAACTGTTGTATAAGCATATGACAATCGTGGCCCTTTAAGCTTGAAACTTTTGCATCGTTTGCATTGTCATGACGGGTTATATTAGAGACATACCCATAAGGAAATTTAACTGATTTAAAAAACTAACAAAAAGTTTATTTCTCATTTTTTGACATAGTGTAACTAGTAAGTGGAATCATGTATGCCCTATTGTCTCTCCTTTTCAACTATAAATCTTTTCTTATATTCATGTCTTCTAAGTCTAATCTAGATTTAATTATAACCTTTGATTTGCCATGAATAGCAATCAAATTGCCAAACATATTCTCATAAATATTTTTTTAATATGCATGACATCAAATTATGTCTTAATAGCAAATTCTTCCAATAAGGCAAATTGAAAAATATGTTTTTTTATTCCAATTAAGATAAATAAAAGTTCACTTTCGCTTTATATATCACTTTCTTGATTGCTAGGTACAAATTCTTGCAAATATGATAACTGATCTAGCACATCAACCCTTGAAAATTACAAAGGAGCTTCATCATTTTCTACTTTTCCATTAAATAATTTGTTTCTCTACCATCTATGCCCATATGCCAAGTAACGATAGTTTCCTACATAACATATTTTACTTTGTAGCCTTATATAATGAGTTTGATGATTACATACAGGGCATCCTATATACCATTTAACACTTTATCCAAACAAATTGCCATAAACTAAAAAATCATTTATAGTTCACAAAACAATCGCATGGATTTTAAAATTTTCAAGGTTAAGTTTCTAACCCAACTTCCTAAAGATCTTTTAAATCATCAATTACTAGTTGCATGTGTACATCAATAACTTTACCAGGATGAGTAGGCCTTGGAATAAGCAAAGACAATAAGAAAAAAGGCTCATTTATACACTTCGATGGGCTAAATTATATGGCATAAAAATTACTGACCTCATGTTGTAAGAAGTACTCTTATTATTAAATGGATTAAATTCATTAGAGGCCAATTCAAGTTGAACATTACAATAATTCTCTGCAAACTATGGAAACATCTCATCAAAGTTTTTTTATTCCTTAAAATCTATTGGATGGCAAAGCACATCTCAATGCATTTTCTTTATGCCACCTTATATTTATGATTATTTTTGTTAACATAAATAGCCTTTATATTCGTGGTTTAATAGGGAAGTATTTCAAGACTTTATAGGGTAACTTTTCCCCTTTAGTCACCTTGATGTACCATAAATTGGACATTTTTGAAGATCTTTATATTCCTTCCACAAGAAAGCAAATTATACTTATAAATATGTATTGATATATATCCTAATCTTAGGTCCCTCAACATTTATTTTGCTTCATGGTAAGACTTGGACAATTTGTAAACAATCGATAATGCATCTTTCAACAAGTCAAGCAACATGTCAAAAGATTTGTTACTCCATGTAATAACCCAAGGTATACCCTAGTATGAATAGAGTGTGAATTATGTAGGGGTTTGAATTCTGGCTTGAAGTTGACTCTGGATTTCTGTCCCTGTTTTTGGACAGTCCCTAGTATTTTGGGTATATCTCTAGGAATACTACACCAAAATGCCTAATCTTGGTTTCATTAGAAAGCTAAGACATAGAGGAACAATTTTTTAGATATCATATTGCCAAAAAACCTCATCTTACATGCTCAAATGGCCAGACAAGAATCAGGTTAGGAGAAACTAATAAGATGGAACCATTTGTCCATGGGTCCCACACTAAGTCACTTAAATGGAGCTACATCGTTTT
>JAOQMM010000002.1:15800148-15810339 GCA_027563515.1 Erythroxylum platyclados
GGTTCGACGTGGATTTGGGTCGTGACACATTATATGTTTCCTACCTTTTTTTTATAGACCAAAGGGTACAATTAAACTTTCTACTAATGGAAAATATCAAATTTTCGATGTTTTACTAAAGCATCAAATATTTCACATTTTATTTATGACTCACTAGAATGTGTAAGCTATAAATGTGTGTTTTTTAACATCTTCAAGTTGTTTTTCTTTCAAATATGTAAGATGCAAATTTTGATATCCTTACTTCTCTTTATTCTTTTTTTTTGTTTATAGGTATGCAGGTTATTAACATGCCTCCCTTATTATATTGTCTTCATGTTGTACATTTCTATTATAATCTAGTTGCAAAATTTCCTTCCTCATTTTTTTCATTTTTCATTCTTCATCATTCACTACTTTACTTAGCTTTTTTTTTTAATTTTCTAGTTTTCTTGTAAACAGGTTGTAAAAGGTTGTCCTCCCTTCTATTTTTGTTTTTTACTCTCACAAATCCTTCAGATCATGATACATCTTACACTATGTTGAGAAATTATATTTATTATGATTAAATTTTTTTAGAAACACAGCGTGATCAAAAAGAAACCATTTATATGAAAAGAGATATGTGGTTATATTCAACATGAAAAGTTAACCTTTAAGTGGAAAGCACAAAAAGCTTTTATCTTTTGATAATTATCGTTTTCATGTATAGTACAAAAAAATTGGATATTATGTTGTGATATTCCATCAACTCGATGCCCTTAACTCAATTAGCATTCAATCCTTGTCCAATTTCATTGATGACAAGTTTAGGAGGCTTGATATGCTAGTAACAGTCGTTTCTTTAAACCAATTTGTCCAAGCTAGTGTTTTTTTGTTGCTTGTGACTTGATTTCTATTATTTACTTTAGGGGATACTATAACTTTATTTTAGGATAAAAATATACTGAGAAAATTATGAACAACATGAGATAGATTGCAAGACCCATTTTGGGTTATGATTGATTGATTCCTTAAAACTTAGATGTTTTTTTGTTTAGTGATTAGAAATATCTTTTTTTTTTCCTTTTTATCATCTCACTAACTTGTAGTTACTACAAATGGGTAACATATTATAAACCTAAACAATTAATTTGCATTGTTAGTGGAGTGATTAGTACGTCTAATCTAATCTCCTCAAGTTAACAATACTAGAGCAAGTGGAGTTGTAGTTGGTGAGGAACAACTAAAGGCCTTAAACATTAATCCTAAAACTTGTGTGAGTCTTGAATCTTAATATGTTATTATCAAAGAGCATATACTAGAAAGAGGCATCCCTCAACATTAATGTTGGAGTGGAGTTGGAGTTTTTAGGTAAGGCAACCAACATTATTCAAGGTGCCATTAAGCGAACTTATGAAAAGGCAGAAGAATGCTTAAATACTAATTAATATGCATGGTATTTAAAGAGTCATTAAAGCTTTCCTAAATTGTTCATCCTTTTTCACGTACTTGATGAAGATTACTACAACAACACATATGAAACTTAAACAACAAAAGGGGATAAAACAGGAAAATGCACAAAACATACGGAATTTACCTAATCTACCAGTCAATAAGATGTGAGAAGCCCTATTATGTTTTTTCCTTTCTTCTTTTCCCCTTCTTTCGTACCAACTGATTGTAGTCATCAAATTAAAAACAAACTTAAGAACCTATAAACAACCAGATAAGGGAAATTGATAAGTTCAGGGAAACGAGCCTCAGGAAGCTACTAATTTAGCAAATGCAATTCAAATTCCAAATACACAGAAGATACTTATAGTATGTGACCAATAATAGAATCAGGCAATAGGATCACACAACAATCGGCATGAGGAGGGTGATCCTTGGCAATTGGAGATTCCAATTCTGACCTTATCTATAGCGGAAAGAAGCGAAAGGATCAGGCATATAGTAGGGAATTAGGATAGGTGATAAAACAGTCAATGGAGAAGGGAGCAAAATACGAAAAAAGGAGGAGAGGAATCATGTAATAGAGGAGAAGAAGCAATGAAATTATTAGGTTAATTGGGGAGCCAAATTTTCAATAAGAAAAATATGAATAGACGTGGCGAGGAATCATGCAGTAAAGAAAGAAGAAATGAGATTATTAGGTTAATGAGGAAAGTAAATTTCAATAGGCAAAGTAAATTTCAATAGGCAAAATATGCTTTATTGTATTAAAATTTTAATTTAAATATTTTTAAAAAGAGAAAATTATTAAAAAGAGATTAACAGTCTAGATTTTATCTTGTTTAATTGCATGATGAAAATAAAAACATAACTTATTAACCATAACTAAATTGGCTGTGAAAACAAATTCATAATTAGGGATGACAGTCTTGGTCCGACCACAGACCAAAACTGCTTGGCCTGATTGAGCTTGGCCTGTGGCTCGAAGGGAAGGTGCAAAACAACGTTGTTTTATCAATTTTTTTTTAAAAAAAGTGTAGACAGGCTAGGCTATGGGCCGGCAACCACCGGCCTGTCGGGCCACGGATCGAGCAGAGCCAAGCGTAGCTCAAGCTTAGCTCGGCCCATTACCATCTTTATTTATAGTTAAAAAAATAACATTATACTATGAAAATAAACATAAAAGACAAATTAATTATAGTTATAGTTTTTGAGAAAGCTCGCAAAATAATTTTTGGGATAAAAACTTATTGTTTCCTTAATATGGTAAAGAATATTAACTTATTAGTCTAAATAATATTATTGGTAAAGATTTATTAGCTAAATCAAAGAATAGAAATGAAGAAAATGAGAAAGCCAAATTTTGTATGGATATAGAATATTTGATTAAACGTTAAAAGAAAATAAGAATATTCTCCCCCATAAATAGGAACTAACAAATAACTAACATTTGGCGCCTTCATCACGCACGGGCGGTGCTTAGTAAATGGATAACAATATCACTTCAGTCGTTCCTTTCTCTTTTCTTACACCTATAACGTCACTTTTATCTACTCCTTTTTGACCGTTTATACAGTTGAATCTATGCCAGGAATCGTACCAAATCCTTGTATTTCTTTTTAAGAATGAAGTATGAAGGTTAGTTGACCATATGCCGACATCTTTGACTTGTTGGGTCATATCCATTATCCACCGCCCAAAATTGAAGCGTAGAAAAGGTTTGCAATTACTTAACGAGAAAGATCGATTAAATAGTTTCTTTGCAATTCCGGTTTTTCAGACAAAGGTGACCGTAACCTTCCACTGGTAGTTATTTAGTTGAGCTATCAACATTAACTGCCAATCCTCAAAGTGGGGCCTACTTTTTCCTTATCTGTTTGTTACACTTACCGACGATGTTTCCAGTGATCCCTTAATAGTTTTTTCTGTTATTGTGTATCAAAAAGCGTACACGTAGCAGAGTTGGATCTTTGCCTATGTTTGATATCTGATAATGATAATAACACAGTAGATAACGTGCTTAAGGATATTTAATGGGGGGTACCTTCAGGACAATTGCTTCGAAGTTACAGTTGTAGACTTCTCCAGTCCACGCCCCATTTCTTACCAGCTAAGCATCCTATTATATTCTTCCTGGTGGAACCAATTTTAAGAGCTAGCTAACAGGGCACACCAAATTTTAATAGACTTAGCTCATCATTTTTTTCTTTTTACAATACTTTCTTTGGGGAAACACATTACCAGTTTTTATTACCCTATTTTTATCATGTTCTATTATCTATAAGCATCTATCCATCTAATAAATAGGATCTATAGAAAATAGATAGATGGATACTCATAAAATAGAGTAAGTACAGAGTAATAAAAATAGATAAGCCCTATTGGGCAATCAGCTGATTGCATTAACTGATATCTGATTCTATCAACTGTTAGTTGATAGCTAATTATATCAGCTGGTTTAACCAGCAGATAATACCAGCTGGTTTGACTAGCAGATAATATCAGTTGTTTATTAAAGATGTTTGATAAAATTAGTTGTTTAGTATTAGCTGTTTATGTGTAAAATGACTTATAAGAACATAACTTTTAAAAAAATAAGAACATGAATGTTATATCTTAGCATTTCTTTGAATATTCTCATAAAAATTTAGATATTTAATTTTACAAAATAAATGTATAAATATTTTTATCATTGATATATTTTTATTAATTAGTTGATTTAAAATTATTTGATCTCTTAATTTTAAGTGAGTAATAAAATTAATTTGTGAATATTATTGAAAATTTATATAAAATTTCATTGTAATATATTTTTTGTAAACTATTATATTATAAAAACATTTTTTTATTAAATTACTGCTTGTTTATATATATATATAATTTTATTGTGTATATATATTCTACAAAAAATTTATTAGAATCAGTAGCATATATGTAACTAATATCATGTAAAGAATGATGGTACAATTGTCATTAACACACAAGTTCAACAAGCTAAAGAACAAAAAGTTACTCTTATTAGTTTTTCAAAAATCAGCTGATTGGGTTCAATAAACCAACTCAATTAACTGGTTACCAAATATCTTTTTTAACTGTTTGACATGGTCTAATAACTAAAACTCTTGAATCATCAAAAAAAAAAACTTATCAGCCATTTACCAAACACCCCCATAATCTGAACCATTTCTTTTGTGATTTTGTCCACACGTACGGTTTTTGAAATTTTAAGTCTCAATCATTTAACTTTAATTTTTCTATAATTATGAATTTAGCCTATTTTAATACGTTAATTTATACAACAAATGTTCCTTTCAAGGATAATTCTAATTATCACTTGTTTCAATTAACTGGTTCACTCGTTGGCTTCAAAGCTGCATTAATATTGACACGAATATATTAATGCATATTCCGGATAGGTCTTTTTAAGTTTTGCATGAATTTCAACTTTGAAGAATATAGAATCTACTAGAGTGATTTCCGAAGAAAATATCAAGTTCGTACACTTTTACCTTGCATGTTTGTTCTCTTCAAAGCTTGGGAACTTTCATAGGCCAAGCAAAGTCCTTTTCTTTGTTTGCATTATCTGGATAAAGTTAAAAACGCCTGCTGTCAAGCAATCATCAATTACTTTAAGCAACTACCAAATGACTTGCATTTCAGATGTAATTAACTAACCCTTTTAAGTGGGACCTAAACCGCTATCCTTATCCTGTCTGTACTGTATATATGGATATGATACTTTTGCCACCCATCCATGGCTTTTGGAATTGTTTTATTTCGCTATCTGGGTTGAATTGAATGGTCATCATGTGGATTCATGGCCGTAAGTGCATAGAGATAAACAGTATGAACTGATATCCTGTCTGGAAATCTTCCTGCCTATACATGGACCACCCTTTTGCAGTCTCATATATTTCCATAATATTAATGTTAGGCTATGATCTCATAACTCTCCAAACGAAACTTTGTTGCAGGTTTGCTGATGCCATACATATTCACGCACTTTCTTATTCTTTCATGTAACCCAACCCCTTCCAAACACAATGGACCGACAGATTATCTCCACCTTAATTATAAGTCATCCAAGGTAACACACGAAGTTTATCCATTAAGGAGGTCTGTATATTCCGTGCCTTACCCAAAATTAGCTAACTAGCAGCTGTAATATGACCACGAATGCGAACTAGCTAGGCGATTTTCATAATCAAAAGTTACAGTGTCCCTTCCATGATTTTGATGCTAAATGCTAATAATAATCAAAATTCTGGAACGGTAGACCGATTAAACAGTTTTATCTATTTTATCTGCTTTCTTCGCGAAAGGGATTCGCCAATTTAAGATATTACATTTATTAGTTTGACTGGTTTACGTCTTGTTGGTACGTTGTGACTGGTTTAGATTTAGTTACCTATTGTGTACACGTTCACACTGATTTTTCAACTAAAACGATTTTTCTGGGTCTAAACTTCAACGAGAATTCACGTGTATGCATATGCAGGAGCTCCAAGTTTTATATTAAGTCAATATCCTTCTCAGTTGACTTAAGGATACTTTACCAATAAGGACCCTCCACATTCCTTTTAGAATTAGTTAGAGAAGAGAGATGATGCGAGCATGATCCGGGAATGGAATATTATTGAAATTAATTACTTAAATTACATAAAATAAACAAGAAAATAATGCTACAGGCAATACATAATGTGCTTTTGTGCACTTGCATCCGCTCTGTTCATATACTTTTGGTTCTCGTAAATAAGACCCAAATATTTAAACATAGCATACTTGATAAACCTTGCTCCCAGTAATCCCTAAAACCTCTTGTCAAATGTTAATTTATGTTTATCCTAATTTCGTCTATTAAAGGTAAGCAAGTAGCAACCCGGCTTAAGTGAAGGGTAGGCCTTAGATGTAAGGACGTTTTTGACATTTTATAGGCCCGGGCAAAATAAAAAAGAATCCTTATTTTACTTCTTTTTATTCTTTATGAGTAACAAGAATTGGCCCTCATAAAAAATAAAAAGAGACAAAATAAAAAAATTTTTGTTACTTTTTATGATAGTCAAGAATAAACCCTGAGCACGTACTCTTTTTATCCTTGCCTAAGTTCAGACGTGTTTGATATTGCCATAACATGGGTAAGTTCTAAGGTCCACCAACTGTACGGCTCAGAAGGTGTTACTGTTAAATATGTTACTCATCTTTTAAGTATATTGACGATATAAGTTTTGTAATTTGTTTTGTAACTGCGCAGTGTTCACTATGTTGTACACTTGTATTAGTGTAAGTTTCAAGTAATTGTTAGGTTTGGAAATATTTGTATGTTTCAACATTTTTTAGTAAAAATTACAATTTTTTCTCTAATTTTGATTCATTTAAATTATAATATATGTATTTTTAACTGAAGTTCACATATATTTATATCTAATCTATGGCAGTAATTGAGCTGAAAGAATACAAAATAAAATTAAAAGAAAAATTAGAGAGATAATTAAAAATTATATATCAAATTATGTTAAAGGAATATTTTATAATTTAAAAAATTTTAAAATTATTTTAAAATTTTTAAAATTACTCAAAACAGTATTTGATATTAATTGGTACCAATATCATATTATATCAAAATTAAATTCAACACTTATTTTAATACAGTATGAATAACTTTACTCTTGTAGTCGCAGATGGACAGACAAACTATGTCATGTATTCTTTTTTTTTTTTTTTTTTGCGAGAACTGTACCTTTTACTTTACATACTTTTGGTTTCTTTCTCTTCAAAGTTGAATTCTTTTTCTTCAAATAAAATCACCCGTTATTATAAAAAGAAGACAATAACATTCGTCGGTATACAAAAGCAAACAGAGAGGAGTACTCAGCCGGGCCGCAGTCTCGTGTGACCCTGTCCTGGGGTCAGCATCTCGCTACGCTTTGCATGACTAACGCTCAATATTAGTGCGACCGTTGGGATAATATACTCCATTTAAATCAACCTAACATAAAAATTAAATATGTTATATATAAAGATCATAAATTTGAGTAGCTAAATGATTTATAGAGTGATTTAAATGATTTCATAATAATTATAAATTAAAAAAATTAAACTCTAATAAAAATATAATCACTTTGTTATTAAAAATTCTTAAAAAAGAATTATTCACATAAAAAGGGAACATACAAATTAAATGAGTTATATAAAAAATAAAATTTATAATCTATTATATTAAGATTTTGAGTTAAAATACAATTGATTTTCCTAGTCCTTGCTCAGAATTTTCCTAAACTAACCCTTTAACAACAACACTAAATATAAACTTGGTTGAAGCGTAAAATTTGATAAAATTTAATAATATACAACTTTATTCTTAATTAATAGAAAAGCTTATTTTAAATAATCCGAAGGAAGATCCTAAACCAACCCTTCATATTCCAAAATCATTTGTCTTAAAAGGGAGTTAATATTTTAATGAGTGAACCTATTTAGTATATACTTCTGTCAGCTTCAACATGTAAGGTGGATTAACGCTAGCATCTTAAGATTTGAAGAAAGATAGGTAGGAGCACCTTGGCCCATTGAAACCTCGACACACAAAGACTCTACATATCTCAACCGTCCACATAACTTCCACATCAAATCGATGGCTAATACCTCACCGCAAACCGCGTCCCTACATTCCTCCCCTTTTATAAAGCCAAGTTCAGCCCCCATTTTGTATTCTGTCGAAACCCACACTATCGCACACACAGACAAGAGACACTAACGTCCTCCCAGAACAAAGTGAAAAGTTTGAAAACAATGGTATCTTTTTCAGTGTCATTCCAGGCTCTGTTGATATCAGCTGGAATCTTGTTCATAGCTTTGCTTTTGAAAGTCTCTGCTCCACTAGTGTTAGAGTTCTCTGCTGCTCAAGGCCCTAATATATGGAGTTCACTGTCTCCATGGCTGAAGCCTTCTTACATATACGTCATCATCAACTGCATCATCATCGCCATTGCTGCGACCTCGCGACTTTACCAAACTCACGACGCCAGTACCGATGAAATGCCCACGTCGAAAATGAAATCCATGCATCATTTGAACGAGCCGGAGTACCCAGTGAAGGTTCCAACAGCCAATGAGGTGGTGGACTGCACATTATACGAACGGGGAGAGGATAAAGGTGGTATCTCCTTTGAGGGCGTGAGAGTTGATGATGAGGAGGAGGAGGAGGAGTATGTGACATCCAAGTCCACGTGGATACCTTCGAAAGGTACGGAATCGATTGAAAATTTGCCGACGATTGTCTCTCCGGCTGAGATACCTCTTGTTTCTGCTGGCTTGTGTAATGAGAAACCGTTTAAAGGCAGGCGCCGAGGTACATGTACATCCTTAAACTTAAAATTTGTCTTTTTCCAAAGATAAGTCGCTCTTTGCCTTTGAATGAGTCATTTGATTACAAGTGGTGCTGTGGCATAAAGGAAAAAAAAAAAGGAGAGGATAAATTAGTCATTTGGCGAGTGATTAATTAATTGATTTATTTATTTATTTAGTAGGGAGAAGGAAAGGTAAGCGGCACGATACGTTAGATAACACGTGGAAAATGATAACGGAGGGACCACAAATGCCGTTAACAAGGCACTTGAATAAATCTGACAGGTGCGAGGCTGAGGGCCATGAAGAAAACGACGTGGTGATGAAAGCAGAGACGTTGAAGGACCGGAAAAAGTATCAGCTGAGGAAAGAAGCGTCGCTGAGTCAAGACGAGTTGAACCAGCGGGCTGAAGCGTTCATTACGAAGTTCAACGAGGAGATGAGGCGTCAGAGGCAGGAGTCCTTGAACCGTTTGAATTTATGAATTACTTTATTAAGGAGCTACGCCTACGCCGGTGGTGTTCGAAAGGAGAAGACGATATGTTGTTTCCTTTTGTTTTCTGGATAGGGTATAAAATTGGAAAATATAGAAAAAGTTTGATATGATATAGAAATATAGAAAAGACTTCTTATACAGTATTGTATATATTTTGGAAAACATTAATAATATAGTACTGAAAGTATATTAGTAACGAGAAGCTCCCCTTAAGAGGTTAGTATCTGGCTCTTATGTTCTTGCGTTAGTTTCGTGTTCTGGTTGTTTGCATGAGAGTAAATGCCGTTTCAACTGACCGGTCCAATAATGATAGTTATGGAAGACTGAAGATGATTATTTGTTATTAGGAAATTAAAGCAGGCTCAGGCCCATACTGAAATCTTTGCCTATTCTGTTACGCTTTATTATCACATGTGGTGAGCATTATAAATAAAAGAAAATAAACCCAAGACGGCCTTAACATTTTGTATTAAATTTAATACAAATTGATTGAATGCATTGACTTAAGTATGATAATAGTTGTTGTTAGAAAAAAATGATTCTATAATTTATTTTTGTTTATATGAAATATAATAGAGATCATGTATATTTTTAATTGATTCATTTGAGTGTTTCATACTAAATATGAATTCAACATTATTATAATATTTAAGATATAATAAAAAATATATATTGTTGAATAAAATTAGTAGAGTCAAATTTATATAAATAGTATATTAGATCAAAAGGACTTATGCGTAACACAGGTGATAAGAATGCAAAGTTAGATAATTAAAACTATTGTTTTATTCATATTGGTTAAATTGATATAATGAGAATCATAAAGCTCCATATAAGAATATATGTGTCTTTTAATTATGAGTTATATGAAACTTGTTAGATTGAAGGATGAACCTTTAGTAAAAGAAAAATGGTATTGAATTGTTAAATCTTATATA
>JAOQMM010000002.1:15830506-15843753 GCA_027563515.1 Erythroxylum platyclados
AATGTTCACACTAAACTTTTTGAGTGAATTCAGTGAATCTTTAATGTGAGGGTGTTAAAATTTGTAGCACTTAATTTTTAAAACTTTTTTGTTTAGATTTAAATGGGTTTCAAGTTATGTTCTTGATTGTTGCTCTCTGAGTAAATTTTACGATTGTCGTTAGTCATGATGAATGTCCTATAAAAAGGTTATGTTGAAATTTTATGACTTGTTCCTTGAATTTATTGTTAAAGTATAAATTGGTTCGTTGTTTGAAAATGTGTAATGAAGTAAGAAATTGAGTGCCCTCTATGAAAATATGCAAATGAATGGATTGATTAAATAAAAATGGATAAAAGACCTAAGTGGGGTTACTTAGGCAAATTTTCTTAAACAAAGACCTAAGTAAGGTGGCTTAGGTAAAAGACCTAAGTAAGGTGAATTAGGCAAATTTCCTTAAACAAAGAACTAAGTGAGGTGACATAAAAAAAAAAAGACCAAAGTAAGGTGACTTAGGCAAATTTCCTTAGATAAAGACCTAAGTGATATGGCTTAGGCAAAAGACGAAAGTGAGGTGATTTAGGTACAAAATAGGGATCCCTAAGTAAAGAGTTAATGGAAATAAATAAAAACTTGACGAAGGGAATATGTAATGAAATTGAGCTACATGTATGCTTCATGCTTGATATGATATTGCTTCTTCAAATAAATGATATATTGTTAAGTGGTTAATAATTGTGATTGATGAACTTGTGCCTTATTGACTGTGATAATACTTCATTCAAGAATAGATGTCTTGCTTAAACCTTAATGTGAAATGTGACAATCAACCTTATGCGTTGTTGTGGGTCATGCTTGTATTGGAGTGTTATTGATACCTCATTAGGCATGGTTGCGTGTGAACATAGGTAGTGAACTTATTACTTGTTTTTATAAACTTAAACGGTTTCAAAATGAAAATAAATTTCCGATGTATGACCATTTACAAGTAAAAATGTTTTCCCTTATTGAGTGTAATACTTATGTTTTCATTATTTTTCTCTCCCTCAAGAAAAAGTGAAAAAGGTTATTGAGTCGACTAGCCAAAAGCAACAATAGTGAGCATGAGTAAGGTCTAGACAAGGTTGACCAAAATTGTCTAATTATTTTTATTTTTCTCACGTTTTTGGAACATTGTGTCTTTGGACGTCAATGTAAACATTAGGGGCAATAATGTGATTGTGAATTTATAGACTGAAATTATTATTATTACTATTATGTTATTACCAAGTAGGATTTGAACTTGTATATTGAATAATAATAGGATTACACTTAGACTATTATGATGAATGAATAAATGAATTAGGGCTATTTAGACTTAAAATATCTTGTTAATTAAATGGTGATTAGATGGATATACTGTATGAAAAGGTTAAGTCATGTGGTATTGAGTCATATTAAGTTAACATTCCATGGGCCTTGTTAAGGTTAGGAGCGTGACAATTGGTCAACTAGTAAGCATATTGATCAATTAATATGGCACATTGGTCGACCAATACATCAACCAATAATATAACAAATTCACGGTACATTAAATTTAACAACTTTAACCTATATTGATCGAACACTAATTGATATACGTCGAACAATTATCCTAAAAATATGTTTTAACAATTTCAAATGCTCAAACTCAATTTGCGTAATACAATTATGATTTAAATATTTCCCAAAATATTCCTTAAAGATTGTTTGAAAGATTAAGAGGGTTTTATATTAAAGCAAAAAGCTTCAATATTCTTTGATGAATAGAATGACTCATACAATGAAGTAAAATGAAATGTTTATATATGATGAGTCTTTTAGAACATCAAAGTGATTAAAAAATTTCCATTATAAACTGAATAATGACCTTGATAATCTTGATCTTCTTTTGTTCTTGGTTTGATTTTCATTTGAACGGTTATAAATGTCAACTTCTCTTTATCAACTTTATAAGTTATCTTCTTGAGTTTATAACTTCATTTTATTCTCATATTGCTTTTCATCAAAATAATAAACTCATTAGTAATAATTATATTTTGTTATCATTAAAATATCAATTAAAACCTCCCTTGATTCAGCAGTTAATATACAAAGTTCTTAGGACACTCTGATGCTAATGAGGTCCAAAACTACAACTAACTAGTACGTCTCTTTTACCATTTCATAACCTTACATATAAATGATAAGAGATTATGTTTACATTGTTTATAATATGACTTACACTAATAGAAGAGATAAGATAAAAGAGCTTAGAGAAATAGATGGGCAGTGAATCTACAACAAGACCTGGTTGAGAGAAAAAAACTTGATTAAAAATCGTATCTTTTTCAAAAAAGAAAAAAGTTACCGCAAGAGTATACAAGTGAAGTTGACAAGTTGCAAGCACCTCAAGACTATATCTCATGGAGACCACCCTCATAAGATATTAGAGATTGATGCTACAATTTTTCGTAATGGGACAAAGGGCCTAAAGAATGTGATGGGGGTTGGAACTATGTGCACTTAGATTGGTAAGGGAGCTGGAACGAGCCATTCTATCCGGAAACTACTTCATATACCATTTCATGCTGTATCAAACTATGCCCAAATCATGTAAAATATTCTTTGTCTCAATGACTCGCAACGTTCTTTTCCACTTTCCTTTCAAGCAACCCTTTTTCCCATCATTTCAATATCTCAGGTTCAAGTTTCCTTGATGCAAATAATAATAATAATAACACTAAGATAATGCATCTCTTTCATATTATTCCCTTTGTGTTATTGTACAGTTGACTTAGAATCATTATCGAGAACACAATTGTGTGAAACTATACATTAATAAAAACAATGACTCGAACTATATCTGTTTGAAAATTCCGAAATATTGTCATTTGGAACTTTGCTTCATAGGGCAAAACAGCGTAGCTAAGCCCTGATCCACTGTTATTTGAAGCTTATCATAGGTCATTAGAGCTTTCCTCTCACACATGTATGTCCCTGTTCCTCTGGCTAAGACCTCACCATCTACATCTATGATACCTCCTTTAGCTGGTTCCCCAACGAGTTGACCAGGCTCCAAGATGAATGCTTTCACCTGTTGTTAGTCATAAAACAAAAACAATATATGATTTAAGTGCTATTGATTAGAAAGGGTGTTTTCTTTGATGAACTGACCTTGAGATACATGACATCTGGTGATTTGATATGTTCTCCACTGGTCAGTTTTGTCATCACTGACAACAACGATAACTTCGTGCACTGCTTGAAGAGGATCAAGTCCAAACAACCATCTGAGAACTGAATCAACCGTCAAAATTGATTAATATAACTGTAAACTTCAACATATTCTTCTTTTTTTTTGGGGGGGAAAAATAAAGATAGAAAGAAAAACAAATTAAGGAAATGGAAAGAAAATACAAGGTAAATTGAAGTTTCAAAGGAGAGGCTTACATTAATAATTGTTTGAACAGGAATAGGAAGTATGTATGAATAACATAGGTTTGCATATAAACCGTCTTTACAAATATGGAAATAAGGGTGGAAGAGATGAAAACAAGTGAAACCAACCTTTGCATCAGGTGCCGCCAAGGTAGTCTCACTACCCCAAGGCACATTGTGAAGCCAAATTGAAACAAATGGTCCATTAATAATCCTCCAGTCCAGATTCAAAAGGTCAATATCAGCTCCTTGGTAACCCTGTTGAATTTGAACAGGCTGCTCTAGGCTACTAGGATCGCATGTAACCGCAGCAGATTGACCAGTATAGCTGGTTGGCTCACCATAAGACTCAAAGCCCGCCGCAGGCACGAAGCAAATATGCCCATCATATTTCCTCAAATGGATTATTCGCTGAAGTGCCTATATGAGGGAGCAAGGAACATAAGGTTTAACAGTAAGCCAAGTTAGAAAACAGAGGACCCTATCAAGCGATCTCATGGTTTTGAATAGCACATAAGAAACCAAAAATAGATAACAAACTATGAGAACTGTCAATTTTATGCATTAAACCACTCACTGCATGCATCTTCCAATTTTGAATTGGCAGAGAAATCATCATTTTGCTATAAACATATAATGATCTCAACTTACAAGAGAAAGGGTAAATTTTGAGCATGATTCTTGCGCTATCAAAGAGAGAAAATAAAGATTTAAAAAGATTGAAGAATGCATTGTCTGCAAACAATTGAAGTTTCATCTAGTAACTCAGTTAATTGAGCCTAGCATCTGCCGAAAATTCATTTCATAATAGAAAAACACTGTTTCTAAATTAATAAAACTTATCACAGACTTTTTTTAACTAAGATCATACGATGAAGCCAAGCACAAAATAATAATATGTTTTTAGCTAAGCAGTATGTTGAATGAAATTTGCACCAGCTACCTTGATCGATGGAATGTCAATCCATTTTCAAAATTACGACAAGGTGATGACAGATCCAAGAATTAACTAATTTGACCAAGCTTATAGTAATTATAAATTTCAAAGAGAGAAGAGGGGAAAGAAGTGGGGATTAACAGAGAAGGTGTTAAAAATAAAAACAAAAGAGTATAATAACAGATCAGAAGTTGAATGTTCGAAGAGATAGTTAACATACATAAAACTCAATGCGTGCAGTTCCCATCCACCTATATCTTTCGGATTCAATATCAATATCTGCCACCAGACCTTAAACAAGATAACACAATATCACTCAATTCAAGTAAGCTTTAGGAAATCCAAAGACAACATCATAAAAGCCAATAGTATAAATTGGTTGAATGCATACTACAACTAAAGCATATGTAAATATATACCCCATGCAAGCATCAGGACACTGAAGAATTTGGTCCCTCCTTGTGTGATAGTGGCTACATCCAGGGAACATTTATGGCCTGACAGCATGTGTAAATCCTTTGATTAGAATGCTGCAATTGAATTGTTAAGGCAAATTCTTACTTAAGCTTGAAATATTCTGAGGCGTGTTTAACCTCGTATGATTGCAAGAACGGCATTAGCTGCTGTACATGGCTCTCCAACTGAATCCAAAGTAGATTTCACCATCCCATTTCCTGTACCTGCATCAACACCACTGTGTGTCAAACGTCTGGAAATGCTCTTGCTAATCCTCAAGCTTTCCAAGCAATTTACTACACTTTGCAATCCGCAAGCTCTCAAATCATGCTACAAACACGAGGCAGACCACAAATAATAATTCATTAAAATGGTCAGTCCACAGGTTGGCTGGATTGAATAACCAATATATCATGCACAAAACTAGTTATTAAATTGTCAACAAAACTATATCAAAACAATGCCCCTGAAAACTTCCTACACTATTATGCTTAGGGAGAGAGCAGTTCATGCCAGGGAGAAAAAAGAGAAAATAAAAAAACCTCCAGGAATCATTCCAATAGGAATCTTTATTGCAGTACTCCAGTCCTCTCTTCCTAAAAGCCCATTTACCACCTACTAAGAAGCACGATAACAGTAAGAAACAAAGAACAATAATCAGAAAGCTCAGCATATAGAAATGTTGTATATCATCACAACTTCATACTAGTTATGATAGCAGGGCAATGTCGTAACTTGATTGTTAGACACAGTAACAGTATAACAGTAGGTTGTACATTGCGCCTTTTCTAGACTAAACAAGTCAAAAGCAGAAATACTGATACACATGTAAGTATTGGTGACTTAACAAAAGTCAACAACTAAAATGTTTAAGAACTCCAGTCCCAAATTTCAAATAGAAATAGCTTAACTAGATTTGCTTATCTGTTTAAATTTTTTGAAACTTTCCCCAAAATAATTTTAACAGACCATAAGAACCAGGCTATAAATTCATTGTATCACTAAAAACTGTCAACAAGTTTTCTTGATTTACACAGCTAAACCAGATAGTGATCACACCTGCAAGAATTAACCATAAACTACTGACCTCAACAAGTATGCCGTCTCCACTAACACAAACAATTCCATCATATTTTGTCAAATCCAGAGTGCTAACGACATCCTTGGCATGAAGTTGGCGCTTAGTTTCTGGCAATGAATGATTTATCAAATCCAATGACTCGAGAACATCAATAAACATGTATGTAATTTGAGTACAGGAATCCAAACCTTGCAATGTAATTTGGACCTCGGCATCCTCAAATAGAGGTTTAACAACATCAAGAAAAATCTTTGAAGCAGTCTTATTCCCTCCATACGGATTGACAAATACAAACAACCTCTTTGGCCGACCTGTTGGAAAGTGCAAGTTCAACAACATAAATATCTAAACTCCTGGACCACTGCCGTGCAGTCAGAAGACAGTGTTTCTGTTTGTATCTTTTATTTCATTCTTCTTTCAATTTTTGGACTAACCGAACAGCACCATGAAAACACTAAATACCAAATAATTACCGAGAGAATCGAGATAATTCCGGAGATGTTGACACCAAAGCTTCTTAGAGTCGTTGTGAAGAGGTTGGAACACGAAATCCTTCCTCACCAGAGCTCCGCTGCCAGAAAAACAGCAGATACCGTGCTCTTTATCAACCAAAGCCTTGACCCTTATCTCATCTCCCTCAATTACATAGCCAAGGACCTGTTTTTCTAAGCTAAAAAGCCTCTGGCCATTGTCTGTCCACCGGAGCTTTCCGTCCGAAGTCAAAGTCAAAGGTGTAACAGTGCCGTTTACAAGGACTCGGTCCGAGAACACGGGTTCCGTTAAGCTCTCGGGTTCACTCATATTTGTCAAAGCCAGCAGTCACGACTTTCTCTGTTTGCGTCTGTCGCTTGGCCTCTCTGCTCTTTGTTGGTGAATAACGAAAAGGAGTTGCTTAATGAAGAGGACCGGTTTGGTTCATTTATATATGGAGAGCCTGAACCCGGTTCCCTGACGTAGACAGTTAACTTTGATGTTTTCTTGGAGTTGTAAGCCATTCGAGGTTGGTAACGTTGGTTGGTCTGTCTGTTTCACGGGGTAGTTGGATACCGCACGCGCCTCGGTCGTTCGTGGATTGGATGGAATGCCTTTGTTTGAATTTTATTTTATGGATTATGTTTGTTTCGTGTTCTTTTTAAACCATATGCACGGTAGCACAGTCGTCTTTCACACTTATAAAATTGTAATATCGGCTCAATTTAAAAATATTACTTTTCAGTGAATATAAGCAGTGTTTTAAAAATTATAATTTTTATTTTGATTTTTAATTTTTTGTTTTGATTTAGTTTAATAATTTTTGTTATTAAAGCCGGTTTTTATAAATTAATCAGTTTTTATAAATTAAAATAAATCGATTAATTTTTATTTAATAATTTTTTTAATTAAATTTTAAATTTTTCGACGAATAAAAGTAATCTTTTTTAACTTTTTTTTAAATTTTTTAATTTTATATCGTTTAATACCAGTTAAATCTTTTAAACAAGTTAAACTTACAATTAAAGCTGAGATCATGAGACTATTATGCTTATCACGTTACTTTTGTGCATTTGTCATAGATATGCTTTAAATCATTCAAATTATAGCCTATGAATATGCCATTTCAGGGTTTCAATTAATTAAAAAACACAATTATTCTCCACATAATTGAGCTTGGGTTGTGTCGTCATCAACATCATAAGTGAAAATAAGCAGCCGTCTTAGTTTTGTCATGGAAAGAGTCATGGTTGGTTGGATCTTTAGCTAATGCTACGCTCATTTCGTGCGTTTTACACCTTTTATACTGTATTAAAAGTGCGTCATGCCTTCCTCTCTGATGCACCAAAAAGAGGAAAAACACACATCGTAAGGTTTTCAGGCTAATTATATTTGGTTTTTTTGTTTTCTATTATGGTTTCATAATTAATATATATTTGAAAACTAATATTGATACTTGAAATTTGTTATTTAACTTTTTCTTTTCATGACAAAATTCTTAACTATTAACTAGTTATAAATCTAAATAATCATTATATAGCAATTAGTTCGATAGTTTAGTCCGCCACTTTTTTATCAAAAGAGTTGTTAATGTTTCTAAGAGCCGCCTACCTCTAGTAGGGATGACAATAGATCAGCTCTCGCTTAAATTTTTTAAAATTAAAATATAAAATAACTTATTTTTTTAATTGAATTCGGGTCTACACTGTTCAGACCTAGGTTTACCCGAGATCCAACTCCTTTAAGTAAAATGATGTTATTTTGCTCAGAATAATTAGGTCTCAAGTAAATCTAAGCCTGAACCTGACCCATGGACTGACCCATTGAAAACAACTAAATTTAGGCCCATGTGCCAAAAATTGTCATCCCTAACCTCTAGGACGACAATGGGCCTAGATTTAGATGTTTTCAATGAATCAATTTATGGGTCAGACCCAAGTTCAGATCGATCCAAGACTCAACTATTTTAAGCAAAACAACATAAAGAGATAGACTTCAAGTAGGCCTAGGCCTAAGCAATTCATGCCCAGATTCAATTAAAAAAAGACGTTGTTTTATATTTTTAATTTAAAAAAAATTAATGGGTTCGGCTCATAGGCCGGCCCATTCACATCCCTACATACCTCTTTCATTATGATTTAGATCTTGATATAATAGGAAGAATTGTTAGTTCTCTATTTTTAGACTAATAATAGTTTCATTTTTTAATTTAGTTTATAATACTATGTTCAAGAGTCTTTAAAAATCAATTTTTAGTATTTCAAATACTATCAGTACTAGTATTTGACATCAACTCCTATTTAATTTCTTTTATTTTAATTTAAGTTATTTAGTCCTCTAATATTATAAAAATTATCAATTAAATCCTTTTATTATTTATCATGTACAAAACCTTATTGATAATGATTTATTTAAAATTTATATTGTTAATTTAACAGTTGATATTTGTAAATAAATTATCTCTAGTATATATAAAAAATCGAAATTTGTATATAATAAATAATAAAACAATTTGATTTATTTTATAATAACTTAAAAGGACTGAAATAACTAAAATTAAGGTAAAATAAATTAAATATGAGTTAATGTCATGTATGATGACTAAAAATATAGATTTTCCCTTTCAATGTATTAAGTAATTAGGCTATAATATGCAATCATTACTTTTCTAAGAGGGGTTACAAGATACTCAACCTCTAGTTTGAAACTGTATTAAAAATAAAAATATGATTATTTACATAATTAAAGAAATTTATGTGACAATTCTATATAATAAGATTCTAAAATAAAAATAAAAGTTTAATTAACAAATTTTAATTAAATAATTAAATATATTCATTATATTAATATATTTTAAAATTATTTGTATCATTTAAAAAATATCAATCAATTTAAATTTTTATTGTTATAATCATTTTATATTTGTCAATAATTTCATCTTATTTCAAGATGTACCTCAAAATTGTTTGAGAGTAATCTTATCCTTCACTTAATTTTCTATTTTTGGAAAATTATTTCACTTAAAAATTTGCATCTTTATTTATAATTTTCATAATTAATTCTTGATTTTCATCGTGATTTTCAAACAATTCATAATTTTATCTATGCGATATAAAAAAATTATGTATTATACAAGAAGTAATAATAATTTTTTTTATATCATAATTGGACATGTTCCCAAGAATAGGTATCTTACCTATAATTAAACAAATTGCATGGACCTAAAAGTTTTCCTCTTGTTGTATAATTTTGTAGATTATAGTTCTCATCTCAAAATAATAAAATGAACTCAAACATATTATTATAACTGTGTCAACTAAATAAAACTTACCTAAATATATAATGAGCATAATATTAAAAAAATAACTAAATCAATTAAATTATTATATTTATAATAAATAATTGCATACCTTGCAGAGGTTTAGGAAATTAGTCCACTAAATTTGTTACCGTCTGTAAAAACTCAAGAATCATTTGCAATACCTTTTTCTCCAACCATTTTATATGTGAGACTGCTGTCACATTATCCATAAAATATAATATTTTAGGCTATATCAATTCTTTTACCCTTATATGATACTTACTCATTAGTTAGAATATATGCATCAATATATGTACTATTTATTGTTCCTATAAAATCGTACAAAATAAAAATTATAGTATTGAAATAGTTTACTCAATATAAAAGTATGATAAAAATAGCAAACGTGAAAATATGAAAAGTATTTCAGATTATGTTGAATTTATGAGCTATACCAGTAAAGGATGGTGAAGTATTGACATTTTTTGCAAAAAAAAATAACCGTATATAAGAATTTATGAAGATACTTTTAAATTCCCAAAGTCAAATGTTGAAAGTGCCCTGTATTGATTCTAATTGTCTTAATATGCTCTATTGTCATTAAAAAAATTGTAACTTACTCATCCATAATTAAATGACTAATCATTTAAAGTCTTTTAAACTTTTCAACTCATCATATAATCTTGAAAAAATTGTCTTACTCATTCTTAAGTTCTCATAAATTCTTAAACTATTCTCGTTTAAAAGTTTCAATATCCAATTATAACTTGATAAAATAGAAGTTTTACTTAGCTGCTTGTGTAAATAATAAATATTGGTACTCTTTTATAGCTAGAGAAATCAAAATTGTCTTGATTGTTTCATCACCTGAATTTGATTCAAAATTTAATGAAGATGACATGTATCTATACCACCTTTTAATAATTAAGAAGATATTAAAGTATAAAATCTAACATTATTCTTAAGCACTTATTCATATAACTTAATTTTAAAAAGTTCTTACCAAACATTGATTCAAGAGGATTATACAAAACATACAATCAAGATATTTAAACTATAGAATAGTTCTTAATACAAAATGTCCTAAACCAATAATAGATCAATACTCAATAATATGAAACTGTAACATTGGTCCTTGTATGACACATGAGGGGATAAATTGTGTGTGTCATATTTCTAAACTAATTAATGATTATAATAAATTCAAACGTTACACAAAATAATCACAACAATAAATAAAAAGAAAGTAGAAAAAGAGAGATAAACTTGATTTATAGTGATTCAGCCAAACAATCCTTAACTTATGTCAACTTCTCAAGTTTTACTTAAAAATTCACTACCTTCTTTCTTTAATAAATGAATAGTAACCTTCTATACAATATTTCTTTTGCTATATAAAGAGGAATCCTTACAATTATCTTGCTTTGCTACAGGTGAACAATAATCTTTTACAAATATTGTTTAAGATTAAGAAGAACCTTGACAAAGTAAATCCTAAGAAAATTTTCCATTTTAATAATTATATAACTCAAAAACTCCTACTCTTGCCTATATCAATGAACAAAGGTTCAATATGTGTTATGTAAGATATATATGGAATGTTTAATCTCTTAAGGCTCTTAATAACTCTTTAGTATACCTAACTATCTCTCACAACTCATATATAGTCTATCTATACTTAAAAAATATATAATAGTCCTTAAAAATAAAAATTGGTCATTATTAGACGACCAATCTGACCAATATGCCATATTGGTAAATTAATATATTGACCAACATTAACACAAACTCACAATACATAATTTTGTTGCCTTTCAAACCATATTAGTTGGCCATACAGACACATAAAATTTGATAGTCCAAAATCAATGTTCGATAGCAAGTTGATCGATTAATTCAAATTAATTCAATAAATTAATTTGATCGACTAATGCATTGTATTGGTGATCAATATATTAACTATGTAACTTTACAAACTTATTAAACATAACATGTTATGTTTCAAACTATATTAGTTGACTATATAAACATATTGGTCAATTGATATACCAATTCTCTTAATTATGAAATGATTTCAGCATTATTACCCTATGTAAAAATAATCATGCAATAATTGATTCTCTAATTCATTGAAATAATCAAAGTAAGATTACAAAAAGGAACACAATGATTTCTTAAACTTAATATACTTGATGCCTTCTTTCTTTTTTATTCTTGGCTCTTTATTTGAATTTTATATGTGTTTCACTTTGCTCATTTTCCATCATTTGATCACTTTTGCTCAATTTACTTTTCTATTAACTTACTAATATCACTAAGAATAGAAATATTAGTAGTATATGTTGCTATCTTCAAAGCTATAGGTTTTAACGGCCTAATATATAACTAAAGAGAAAGATCTTCCATACATTTGATATATCCATATTTTCAACTAATCATCAATTGTAGCTAAGACATTTTTAAGAATGTTAGAGTGTATATTCTTTACCTTCTTCTTTTTCAGGGAATTTCTTTTCTTTAAAAGGAGAACTTGCAACTTAATCTTTTCTATTATTGAAGAAGAAAATTCATCATCATCAATTCTATGTCCATCTTCTTTGTTATTTGATTTTATTTAATTGATGGATGTGCATGCAAACCAGATACAATTGTATCTCAAAAAATGTAGCATAAATCTAAAAATGTATTGCATCATTTTTTAAAGTTTATGTGTGTGTGTGTGTGTGTGTGTGTGTATAATGATGAAAAGTGTATAGTAGAAGAAATTATAATAGTATATATATCAATAAGAAAAACAATGTTATGCCTTAAATAGATTATCGAAAAATTCATCTACAACATTAACTTTTAACTAGTCTGCGAGTTATAAAAGATTCTAGTCTCTTTGAGTAAATTCTTAAAATTCTTCAATTTGACTAACCCTTAATTCATATATTGTTTCAATATTCTTTAATTGGCAATCACTATACTCTTTATTAAATTTTTTTGAAGATTTATCTTAGTATTCTTCTGACTATATTTAGAAAAGGTAATTGCATTACTGAAATCAAATATAATATTTCATCATCTATACCACGTCTCTTTTATTTATTTCCATAGTGGGAGCAAGTAAACCTAGTGGAGCCAAGGATGAATATCTTCTGTTAATATGAATTGGTTAGTCAAGTCACCTTCTACATTTTTGTTTGAGAAATGAATAACCTTGTTTAATGGTTCACTACTTGACAAACATCTTATGTACATAAGCTCAAAGGTGGTTACAAACCGATACACTTATTAGTAATGGGTGAACGTAAAGATAGATCACTTCTAGACTTTAATTATTTGCTTTATCATTTCCAATACCATGCTCCAATATGTTAATTAATGATGTTTTTAAGATGTTGCTTTTAATGTCTAACCTTTCTTTATTAGTATGGTTATAAGGTTGAGGTGGGTCTAAGTCTAAATTTATAAGCAAAGAAAAATAAACTATGAACAATAAATATGTCAAGAAAAATGACTTTAGTTTATGCCTTCCCAATCCATATGAAGTCTAACAACATCAAATCTTTCTTCATACCTCATATGAAGTGTAAAGTGAC
>JAOQMM010000002.1:15847271-15858095 GCA_027563515.1 Erythroxylum platyclados
AGCTCGTTTGAAGTTCAGAGACCGAAATCAGGTATTTTCCGCATTTCTTCGTTTCTTGCCCTTTCACGTTCGATCCGAGGTACGTAACTAAGGACCCGTTACGTATTACAAGATCAAAATGGTTAGTCGATCTATGATCACTTGTATGCAATTTTGTCTCCTCCTGTTAAAAGAATGAGGATGTAAGCTGATTGTTGAAAAGGCTAAAACATTAGTCATAAAATCATCAGGAGAGAAGGGTCCAAACAACTGAAAGATTTATTGAGGGTGTAAATGATGGTCCCAATACATTATCCAGTGATTTGCTAGGAGCAGGTACTCCATTCGAAGCAGGCCCCAAAACCTCATCTTTAGCAAAAGATAACCATATGAACTGGCTGTAACTACAAAATTAGATTAATAACGGTATGTCGAAACTACCTAACATGAAAAAAGTCAGAGAAGTGCATATAATTCTTCAAAAAGTCGGTGCAGTTATAGGAATGCAAGAGCAACAAAACGAAAGTGACGACAGCAATAAGGATAACAAAGACCAACACATTAAGCTGGGCTCCCTTGAGCTTTTGTGTCGTAGAATCAGAGGGATTCTCGAGGTAAACGAGGTTAGCAACGGTTTAGATTGGAGGGGTGGAGGTCACAGCAGAAGAGAAAGGATTGGATGGAGAGAGGCAATAGACGATGAGGACAACGAGAAGCAAACAGAAAATGATGACGAAGGGTAACAATGTTTAAGTTATTTTTTTTCAAAAAAATATTTATTTAAGTTAATACATGTTTAACAAAAAAGGCGGGTCCCATGTTTATAAAAAAAATTCTTTTAAAGAGTAGGTGTCACCTTGCGGCGTGAGCAATAAAGTGACACTGGGGCACAAAAAATAAAAAAATTATTAAGATTTTCGAAGTCAACGTTAACACTTAATAGAAAGAGGTTAAAATTTTTGTAATGATAGGTTTAATCGTAACGTTTTCTAAATGTTAGGTTTATAATTGTTCGCTTTGAAATGTTAGTGTTAAATTTGTCGATTTGTGTGAACTTAAAGTTAAAAGTGACCCTTTTGCCTTCAAGTAATTAATCAAAAACTTATTAGAATAGTCATAATAAGTTTTAATATTTTATAAATTAATTGGTTTAAACCCAACATTCAAACCAAAATTTACAATCAATTGATTGGGTATGATATCATTCTATTTAATTAAATGATAGTAATAAACTTAGTAAAAAATACTAAACCCTAAATTAAATAATTGGCATAGCTACAATCATTCAATTTAGTTTTCTTCTTTCTCATAAGTTAATTATGCAATTTCATAAATAATCTATTTGCTACTCGTACCAATTCTTCATGACAATTACATGTCATTAACTTCATTAATAGTTGTAGAATAATCAACATTAAATTAATTTGTTAGATTAATTAATGTTGATTATTCATAAAATAAAAGAATATAAAATAAGAAATACTTGAATTAAAATAAAATAAAGGTTTATAACAAAATCTCACAAGGTACAACTAGATTTTTTAATCTTCTTAAATCAAAATATTTAGATCTAGCTACTCATGATTATTGTTTCAACACCAAAATATAGATAAAAATATTAAAGATGAAAAGAAAACACCTAGAAAAATGAAAAGAGAATTAGGGAGAAGATGTGTGACTTTTTTTTGTCTCTTTTTTTAATAAAAAATATCTTCTTTCAATATTGCAGAGATTCCACTCTAAACAAATCTAAATCTCTATATGATAGAGATAGAAATGAGTCTTCTAACTTAATTGAAACTTTTAAGGTGAATTTGACGTTAGGTGTGATCTCGCCTTCTCTCCTATAGCAATCTATCAACTTTTTGTGATTTTGACAAATAATACTCTAATTTGATCAAATTTTTACTTGTCATCTCTTAAAATAAAATAAATATTAATTTTACAATTAAATCACCAAATTAATCCAAAACAAAAGAGACAAGTCTAATTAGCATAATCAAATCACATCTTATCAAATGGCAAAAGTGGCACAGTCCAACCTGAGTTGACCAAGCTTTGAGCTAAGTTTAGGTTTTTCTTTTCTTTTTTTTTTAATTTTAAGCTTCAAACTGGACTTAGACTTGAACTACTTGACCTGAAGTCCAAAAGATTTACCAATTTAAAATGATGTTATTTTTAAATTTAAAAATTTTTAAAATAAATTTAATGGAGCTCAATCGGGTCTAGCCATTGCATCCTTAGATAATAAGAAATGTAACATTTTCTAGCTTTTTTTTTCTTTACAACTGATTGCTACAAACATTGTATGTTTTCTTAACTTATGATAACTAAGTTGTGATTTTTCTATTTTTTAAATAAGAAATGATAACTCTTAAACCAATTTTTTTTTTTGTTTTCATTTTTTAGTAACCATAACAAAAAACTTGCATCCAATAACAAAGTGAAAATGCCTTTTTGAGTATTTTGACGTAATTTTTATTTTCTCTTTTTGATTTTATTTTTTAAGTTTAGTAAATAAACTTGTTCGATTAAGATTCTATCCAACTTATATAATTCATACAAAAAACTTTTTTTTATAAAAACTTTATTTTAATATTAATTAAAAATTTATTTAATATTAAAAACTAATAATTTTTTGCCTATTAAAATTCAATATTAAATTTCGTTGATTTATTTTTGTTAAAATTATATAATAAAAGTAAAATGTTTTCAAAGTTGAAAAATTAGAATAAATAAATTTTAATAATTAAGTATTTTAAATTTAGTTACTCAGAAAAATAAAAATATTTTTAAAAAAATTAGATTTTAAAATTCATATTTTATATATTTTAATAAATAGATAAAAGTTGAATTATTTTAAAATCATTAAATTTTTATTATTTAATAATAATAAATTAATAATAAAATTTTATTAACATTTATTAATAAATATCATATAAATATAAATTAATTAAATGACTATTTCTTATTTCATATGAAGTTTAAAAGATTTAGTTATTTTCATTAAAATAAATATTACACGATAAATATAATTATTTTTTAATTATTATGTATTAATAGTTAATGCTCTTTCAAAAGAAAAACAAAAAGCTTAATTCATAGATCTAGTATTTTAAAAATCGGACTGGACCGGACGGTCCGACCGAAATAAATATAAACTGACTTGTCTTTAAAAACCGATCGATTGACTAATAAATCGGCTAGTTTATTAAAAAACTGATCTACTTTCATTAAAACCGGTTGAATAAAACCAACCACTATCTTTTAAACATGTGGGGCCCACCAAAAGTTTCTTCCTTCTCTCTTCATTAAAAACATGTGAGACCTACAATACGTAGGGACTCACGAATTTCTTCACCAATAGGTATATTTCATAATTTTTTTAAATTTTTAATAAAAAATGTTCAATTCTCACACATTCTAATTAATAAAATATATTTTAAAATTTTTATTCTTTATTTATTTCTTTAAATTTCAATTTAAAATTGTGTTTTAAATTATTTTTGTTAAAAAATAAATTGTTAATTTTATCCTTAAAAATTCTAAATTTATTTAATTTCACTAATAAATTATATCTGTCAAAATTTAAGTTCTTTATTTATCTCCTTATATTTTAAGTAAATTTTTTTAAAATATTATTTTTTAAAGCTAATTATTGTTTTTTTCATGAATTTGTTCATTAAATTGTTTTATGAATTAGTATATATATAAGTAATTTTACTTAATATAATTTAAGAATTTATGAAAATAATATTTAAACTATAAAAGAGTATGTTTAAAGGATATTGAAAAAGAGAAACTTTTCTATTGACTTTCTTTAAATGTACTTTAATTTTATGAGTCTTCAAATAAATGACAATATAAAATATAATAATAATTATTATTATTTAAAAATTTATATTAGATTCAATCTTAGTCTCAATTATTAGATTTATTATATATCAATAGGCATTATTTATTTTTGTAATTTTTACTTCTTATTTATTATATACCAGTTTTATAGTGGTTTAATACTGATCGAACTTTTAAACTTTAAATATTTTCTTTGATTGGTTTAATATTTGGTTTAATTTTTAAAATATTGTATAGAAAAAAAAAAGGAGAAAGAAATCAAGAAGTTAAAACAAATACCTCCTTGTAATTAATTCCCGCAGCTTCCACGGAGGTGTTTGATGATTAACTCGTCCACTTGCACTTAATGTTAGAGACCAGACCATTGATGGTGGAAAGCGTAAGCCGTTTAATATGCTTACGGTTCAACTTTCGGAAGTGCGAGTCCGTGACGATGCCCACGATCCCTACCCATAGTCACCTCCTTCACTCTATATTTATTGACAACAAGCCAAATATTTGAAGTTTCACCACCTCAATTTCTTTTCGGTCAGAATTCTTCTCAAATTATATCTCAAAAATTGGTTATTCTTTTGGTGTATCTTTTCTAGGTTCGCAAACAAATACAAACTAACCGACATGACAATAGAACAAACACTTCCTTTTCTCAATAATCAATACTGAAATCTGAATACCAAACGTGAATATTCCATGACAAACCGATAGAGTCCAGCTATGACTTATACATCAAACCAATCCACCTAATATGGCTGGTATTCCCCTATTCCCACTTTACTACTTGCTCTCTCTTTCCTCTCTTTTAGCGAATAAGTTTGGCTGATAACCAGACTCTCGGTCTTAGATAAGAGCAGGAAGAGCATCTAATTAAAGTTCACTTTTATGAATAATAAAATAGGACTTATTTTTGACCTTTATCAAAAACAAAATAAGATAAAATAGGATTTATATTTTACCCTCATAAAAAGTAATAAAAAAACTCACATTTTATTTATTTTTATTCTTTATTATTTCAACAGCAAAAAATAGATAAAAAGATGAAAGGTGGAGAGAAAACAAATAGAAAAATGAAAATAGAATTATGGAGAAGATTTGTAACTATTTTTTCTCTCTTTTTTCAACTCAAAAAACTAACTTCTTTTAATACTACAAGATTTTCAAATAAACAAATCCAAATCTTTACATAATAGAGATGGAAGTAAGTCTCCTGACTAAATTGAAAATTTTAAGGTAAATTTGACATTAGACGTGATCTCGTCTTCTTTACCGGAACAATTTGTCAAGTTTTTTTATAGTTTTGATAAATAATGTTTTAATTTGATCAAATCTTCACTTATTATCTCTTAAAATAAAATAAGATAAATATTAATTTTATTATTAATGAATTAAATTTAATCTAAAATAAAAATAAATAAATTTAATTAATATAATCAAATCACATCATTTAACCAAAGGTCATAATCAAATCACATCTTATCAAAGTGGCTATGACTCACTCCAGTTAAAGGCTGGGATAAGGTTAGGTTCTTCTTTTCTTTCTTTTTTTTTAATTTGACTTTAAACTGGAAATAGAGAATAAAAGATAGAAACTTTTCTTTCTTTTCTTACAGCTGATTGCTAGAAACAGTGAAAAGACATTTTTCTGTGCGTTTTCTAAGCTTATGATAACTAAGATTTTTCTATTTTTAAAATAAGAAATGATCGCTCTTAAACCAAATGTTTTTTTGTTTTCATTTTTAAGTAATGACAACAAAAAAATTGCATCCAATAATAAAGCCAAACATGCCTTTTTGAGTTTTTTTGACTTAATTTTTATTTTCTCTTTTTAATTTTATTTTTTAATTTTAGTAAATAAACTTGTTTGGTTAAGATTCTATCCAACTTATATAATTCATACAAAAGACATATTTTGTTTTTTGTTTTTATAAAAACTTTATTTTAATATTAATTAAATAAGTATTTAATATTAAAAACTAATAGTTTTTACCTATTACTATTCAATAATAAATTTTGTTGATTTATTTTTGTTAAAATTATATAATAAAAGCAAAATGTTTTCAAAGTTGAAAATTTAGAATAAATAAAATTTAATAATTAAGTATTTTAAATCTAGTTACTTAAAGAAATACAAATATTGTAAAATAAAATTTACATTTTACAATTCATATGTTATATATTTTAATAAATAGATTTAAAATTGAATTATTTTGAAATCATTAAAATTTTAATTATTTATTAATAATAAATTAATTTTATTAACATTTATTAATAAATATCACATAAAGATATAAAATTAACTAAATGACTATTTCTTATTTCATATGAAGTTTAAAAGATTTAGTTAATTTCATTAAAATAAATATTATAAGATAAATATAATTATTTTTAATTATTATTTATTAATAGTTGTTATTATAAATCAGTATATCATGATAATTAAGAGAATCGATGCAGAGGAGTTTACACTAATGAAATCCAAATTTCATTATTTGACAAAATCTTTGTAATCCCTCGTTTCCTCTCCTAATTAGGCGCGTGAAATTCAGGCAATCGCAGGGACCCCTTCGTGGGTGTTATGATATTATTTTCACATAGTTGCACGTTCTCGAAATTCCTGGAGCCTCCACACGTGTTTGATGATTAAGTCGTCCACTCGTACTTAATGTTAGAGACCAGACCATTGATGATGGAAAGCGGAGACGATTTCTGCCGTACAAGGGAGTTTATTTAATATGTATACAGTTCAACTTTCCGAAGTGTGAGTCCGTGACGACGATGCCCCACGATCCCTACCTATTGTCACCTCCATCACTCTATATTTATTGACAACGAGCCAAATCTTTGAAGTTTCACTTTCACCTTTTCAATTTCTTTTCGGTCAGAATTCTTCTCAAATTATATCTTAGTAATTGTTTTGGTGTATCCTTCTAAGTTCTAAGTTCGCAAACAAATACACATACTAACCGACATGACAATAGAACAAACACTAGCTTTTCTCAATATTTTGCCTTGCACGGGGTGCTGAAATCTGAATGCTGAATGTGAATATTCCATGACAAACCAATATAGTCCAGCTTATGACTTATACATCAAATCAATCCAGTGATCCACCTATTATGGCTGGCAGCCCCCTATTCCCACTTTACTACTCGCCCTCTCTTCCTTTTCTTTTAGGGTATGGTTGGTTGGTGGTAAAAATTTGGATGGAATGAAATAGTTTATAACGGAATAGAATGTAAATAAATGTAATATTAAAAAATTATTTTTTGAAATGAATGAAAGGATTCATAATGTAATATGATGAAATGTTTAAATTTGGCTAGTAATGATTTATTTAAATGCATTATCTTTGTCATACCGTACTAAATTAGCTTCGGGAACTATAAAATTTTAAGTTCAATTGCAACTTAATTTTAAGGATTTGATTTTTTCCTGATTTATTTCATATTTTGTTTAATGTTTAATTAAAAAATTATTTTATTTAAAAAATTTATTAATTTATAAATTAATCGATTAATTAATAAATTAAATATTTTTAATAATAAAAATTATTAAAATAAGTTAAATAAAAAATCATTCTAAAAAAGTAGTTGATTGAAGTTTTTACACGTAATATTTGAGGTGTTTAATCGTTGAAAAGAAACAGATTTCACCTAATCCGATGGCGCAGGTCCCCCCGTCACAAAAAGCCATCTTCATGATCATCAAGTAGGGAATAAAGAGCTACTGTGACTGTGCCTGACTTTAGTGCAGTTACCATACAAACAATCTCAACCACCGAAAATTCCCAGACACTTCGCGGAAGCTTCTTAGATTCTCAAATGGAACCCAATTTTATCCCGGCTTTCCTCCTTTGTCTCCTCCTTTTCCAAGGACGCATATTATTATTCCCTGCTTTTGCTGCTTCTCCTTCCTGATCTTCCCTTATGAACAGAGTCTATCTCTCTCCCTTTGGTAAATGACCAAGTAATGCTTTGTTCCTTACTTTTTGTGTCTTTTTGTGTTTTGTAATACATTTTCTGGGTAACCAAACACAGAGTGAAGATGCAACCCAAGTACATTGAGAGATCGAATAACATGTCGCCGTCGGAGAAGAGAGGTTTCGACTCCACCTCCGGTGAAGAAGGACAGCCTACTCGGAAACGCCCTGCTTTGTCTAGGTACACTTGCAACTTTAACTCTCTCCGGCTCTCTGTTAAGATGGAAGTAAATTAGCAACTTTTCTGAGCTGAGGCTTTAACCTATTTTTGTTTAAGAGTAGTAGTAGCTTTGTTCATCTTTGGTTAACGACTCTCAGATTCAAGCTTTTGCAAACAAACACCAACACGTTGTGTACTGGGCCCTGCTACTTCATTTGGTTTGTACTAGAACGTACAAAGGTTTTGGCGAGTTCACCTCGCTAATAATACGAAAGAAAGGGCTGCAGATCGTCTGTGCCCACAAGGCTGTGCCCACCCTGTACCATCATGCTCTAACCACAAATTTTGCATTGTTTCATTTATTTATGGAGAAGGTTGTGGTTGGAGAAGAACGGCACAGAATAGGTACAGCGTTGATGGCACAGAAGATGTGATCCCGAAAGAAAGCTAGCCCGAACTCACTATAATACCATTAGAAAAGCTGGCTAAAGGCACAAACTTAGAATTGCTACCTGAGGTGTTATTTATTTTTTCATACATGAAAAATTCCCATCAAAATTGGCTCTAAGATTATTCTGAATAAGTCGAAAGCGGTTGTTTTTAATTTTTAATTTTTAATAAAAATGTTTGTTTAAACTTTTGGTTTTAGATTTTTCTAATTTTTAAAAATTATGAAATTGTTTTTCATATTCAACTTTATTATCAACTAAATATATAATATTTAGTTATTTAATATATGAATTAGTAATAAAAATTATGAATTACTTAAATAACTTTATTTAATTTTTTTAACTAAATTAAATTTAATAATTATTAAATATAATTAAAAATGTGAAAGTTTGCCGCCCTTTTAGACCTTTCTTAATAACATATCTTTCATTCAAGCTTTTCCCCTTTGTTTATTGCAGGTCGCGCCACCGTAGGTACCTTTTTAAAATTTAGGGTATAATTGTGAGAATTGAATACAGAATTTTACAAACAAAATATTCGGTTATTGGACAAAAATTAATGTACTTTTAATGTTTAAAATATATAAATTTGATTTAATAATTAAAATATATTTATATTTTAATAAGATAAGAAAATTTTATTTAATTAAAATAATTTATCTTTAAGTTTTATTATCATCACCAAATAAAAAATATTTTTATTTGAAAAAAATATAAACTAAAACAGAAAAAAAAAGTGAAAATAAACTTCCCTTAAATTTTAATTCAACATTGCACCTATATCAGTACCATAAGGGTTGCCCGCATCTAGTCCTTACTTGTTATTCACGTCAAATGAAACATCTGATGCGGGCTCATTTGGTATCTAATTTCTTTTATCTTTTAAATTTTTCTTGCAGCGTGATGTTTGAAGCTCTCAGAGTTGATGCTCTTCAGAAACTTTGCTCTTCATTTGAGCCTATTATGAGGAGAGTTGTAAGTTAGATTGCTTCCATGTGTGTTTTATTATTCCTATTTGATGCTTATGCTACGATTCTGTACTAGCATGTCATTCATACATTTAACTAGCCTACAAGTTTCCTGTAAAAATTTTCTATTGGATTGCCAAATCCAGTGTTTGTTTTCTCATATTTTTAAGAGGTAACATACATAATCTTTTTTTAAAATATTCATGAATGATGTTGCGTTCAATTGTTGACTTGGGTTTTTAAATGCTGGGCAGGTTAGCGAGGAAGTGGAGCGTGCCTTTGCAAAATTAGCCCCTGCCTTACTAAATGGAGGGTATGCTTCTAGCCACTCGGTTTGAAAGGAACTTTTATATTTAATATGTTGAAACGAATCATTTTCTTTGGTGTTTGTATTTGTCTAATTAGTTTAAATATTTTTGTTTGTAGTATCTTTTTTGTTAATTATTTTATTTATTTTGTATTTATTTATTTATTTGTTTTATTTATATATTTATTTTCTTTCTTATTTGTTTATTTATTTATTTACTTTTATTTTTATTTTATAACATTTTTGTTTTTACAGTTATTCAATTATTTAAAAAATTCTTTTTTTCTGTGAGTCTAATGGAAACAGTCTTTTTACTAGTTAGGAGTGAGGTTGCGTACTTTTAAATCTTTATAAACCTCATATTTTGGCAAGATTCCTATCGAGACATTGTTGTTGTTTTATTCTACTTAATTTTCAACTCTTTCTTGGTTTTCTAAGGTTAGAAATTATGATTTCTGAAATTATTGGACTCTATTATAACATTACAGGGCACATCCTTGTAAATGGCATTGACCCTTGTTGTCATCATTACCAATAATGTGCTCAACAATGTTATAATGGAACTTATGATTTTGTATTTAGCTTTCTCTACTAGTGTTGGTTGGATGTGGAATTATATTTTCATATCAGCCTTTTTCCTTTTGTTTTTCCTTTTGGGATATGTTAGAGGCTCTGATATATTGGTAGTACCATTGCACTTTTTGTTCTACTTGAAGCTGAGTTCACTTTCCAGCAAACCTCGAGTTACCATGCAATTGACCCTACTCCTTGCTAAGATGATTGTGTCCATGCATGATCATGGGTTTTCTTTGCTTGTCATTTTTTTATACAATTTATGTTGTGATAATAGATCTGATTTCTTGATGTAAGACAAATAGAAAAAAATACCAACTAGTAGCTAAAACATAAAAACTAACTGTTGAATGCTATTAGGCTATTGAGATACCAGATTTCAGGTTAGGCTGCTGAAATATTAGATTTCTGGTCAGAATTTGTTATGACCCCGGGCCTATTCACAATCTCAGGCCTCACCACCACGACGGGCCAACCTCCCTTCTTGGGCCAATAACTCCCCGGCGGGTCTACTCCTGGGCTCCCTGAGTCATAACATGGGAGGGTATCCCAGCACC
>JAOQMM010000002.1:15858195-15871734 GCA_027563515.1 Erythroxylum platyclados
AGGGAGCCCAGGAGTAGACCCGCCGGGGAGTTATTGGCCTAAGAAGGGAGGTTGGCCCGTCGTGGTGGTGAGGCCCGTCGTGGTGGTGAGGCCTGGGATTGTGAATAGGCCCGGGGTCATAACAGAATTTCAGCTTGGAATGCTGGAATTTCATATTTGATATAGCTGGGTTTTCAAGGTTTGATTGTTGAAAATTTAGGCTAGTATTTTAGGGCTTGATATGGTTAGAATTTTGGGTTTTGGTTGCTGAACTTTAAGGTGAAAATTGATGAAATCTAGTTAAGTAAACAACCTCTCTAGTTGTTAGGAATGAGGCAACGTATTTTTGGATCTTTTCAAACTTTGCAATCAGTGGAAATTCTAATGGGATATTGTTATTATTATAATATGTTAAACAAGTAATTGAGTGTAAGAAACTGGAAATCACTTTTAGGTTCTAATTGAAAATTCAAATTTATAGAAAAAAATTCAGGATATCATCCTTATTCTAGTAGGAAAGGATTCTAACTAAAATTTTCAGAACAAACTTAAATCTTATTCTAATAAGGATTTTTATTCTTAAATAAGCTTAAGTTTTAAATAAATTAGAAAAATATCTAACTTATTATTATATCTTATATAATGAGGAAAAACTTTAGCATTAAGTAATTTTATGCTCTTGTTGCCCTTGCTGTCACTTCAAGTCCTATTCTTCATTTTACCAAATTAAAGGTTTCACTTGACTAATTTGTCCTCTTTTATTTGGTTTACAAGCTCTAAGCTCTTTTGCATCATTTTTGTTCAATAATATACGCAGTTCTCTTAGGTTTCTCAATTAGTCTGTTTCACTCATGTTATGCAGCCTTTACGTGGGAGATGGGTTCCCTGTTTATTAACAAAGGCTTTGCATGTCAATTGTGCATCCCTTTGCAACATTTTGTTGATCAAGCTCATTGCTTGCGTTTTGCGTTATAAGTTGTTATGCTGATGGTTTAAAAGGTGCAGATTGTCTCCCAAACGGATAGAAGGAACAGATGGAAGAAATTTGCAGTTGCATTTCAGGTCCAGGTTGTCCCTGCCTCTCTTTACTGGTGGTAAAGTAGAAGGGGAACAGGGTGCTGCTATCCATATTGTGTTGGTTGATGCAAACACAGGCCATATTATCACATCTGGACCAGAATCCTTAGTGAAACTAGATGTTGTTGTACTTGAAGGTGATTTCAACAATGAAGATAATGATAATTGGACACGAGAAGAATTTGATTCTCATATAGTGAAAGAACGTGAAGGAAAGAGGCCCCTTCTTACTGGGGATCTTCAAGTGACACTGAAAGGAGGCATAGGAACTCTAGGCGAACTGACGTTTACTGACAATTCCAGCTGGATAAGAAGCAGGAAGTTCAGACTAGGATTGAAGGTTGCATCAGGCTATTCCGAAGCCGTTCGTATTAGAGAGGCAAAAACAGATGCTTTCACTGTTAAGGATCATAGAGGAGAATGTGAGCATTAGCTAGAACTGATTTTAAGAAATATCATGTTTCTTTTTCGGCTTTGTCATGTTTTTTGGAAGATGCTAAAGATGATGTGTTTTGAACTTGCAGTGTACAAGAAACATTATCCACCTGCTCTAAGTGATGAAGTTTGGAGATTAGAGAAGATTGGTAAAGATGGTTCATTTCATAAGAGGCTAAATAAGGCTGGAATATACACTGTTGAAGACTTTCTGCGATTTGAAGTTAGAGATGCACAAAGATTGCGGCATGTAAGAATGCAGCTTGCTTGTCAATCAGACTCTTCAATACTTCTGTTACTGTTTCGAAATTCATTTTCCATCGTTTTGTGCAGATTCTGGGAAGTGGCATGTCAAATAAGATGTGGGATGTTCTTATAGATCATGCAAAGACTTGTGCTCTGAGTGGAAAACTTTATGTCTATTACCCCGGTGATGAAAGAAATGTGGCTGTTGTTTTCAACAATATCTATGAGTTGAGTGGCTTAATTGTTAACGGGCAGTACCACTTAGCTGACTCCCTTTCTGACAGTCAAAAGGTAGCTAATCCTCCATTCCAGTATTTATATTGTGTTCACCAGCTCCTTTCTCTGAAGTACTTGTTGCATTCCATATTCTTTGAAAGAATTTTTGGTTTACACCGTCTTAAAATCAAGGGAGACAATATTAAATGCATCAAAAAGGAATTTTAAGGAAACCCAACAAATTCCAGTCGAAGATATCTCTACTCTTCAGAAAAAAATCATACATTCCAAAATCTTTCCTTATCGCTCGTACCATGCGACTTTAAAAAATATACAAGGATGGAGGTTCAGAAATTGCAAATGCTTTATCTCTTTCAGGTCTATGTGGACAGCTTGGTAAAACTGGCATATGAAAACTGGGCTCATGTTGTAGAGTATGATGGCAACTCATTCACTGACTTCAAGCAGAACGGGAGCAATATCGTTTCCAATGTTGATATTCCAACTGGTCAACAAAATTTTTCAAATTCATGTGGTGATCAACTTGCCGTACCAACTGATTCTGCTGAAGTCAATTTAGAGCACCCTATTATGGACCCCAGTTCAGTAGTTGGAGGTATGTTTTCCATGTATACGATCTTGATACTATGATGGCAACTATAGGAAGTAGAAGATGCTTAATGTTCTTCAATCTTCTCCCTTTAGGAAGATTGTCTCTCTAATGCTTCAATGTCTGCTCTAAAGCTTTTCACATTCTTGTTGGTAGAGCCTCTCCATATGTTTTGGTTGCTGATTGTCCCAATGCTCTTTCCTTCGTATCAGGGTATAATCATAGTTTGGGATTCCCAAGGCAGTCACAGAAGGAAAATCTCGACATGCCATTTCAGTATGATGCTTCTTCAATACCTCCACAAAACCCATTAGTCAGTACCTTGCGGCAGGCACAGTATACAAGGAGTGACAATTTGCTAGCTCTTGGTCAACCACAATTATGTACTTCAGGCTTCCAGCATATTGGAACATCAAATCTTACTTCGTATGAGGCACCTGAGGACTTATTCCCGGAGGCGGACATTGGTATGAGAAGTAATGAGATGCTTGAAAATGATGATATGCAACATCTTCTCCGCATCTTTAACGCGGGGGGTCAAGGTCTTACCCCGAATGTCGCTGAAGATGGGTACCCTTACTGCTCAAATTACATGGCCGCCCCGTCTCCAAATTATAGCTTTGGCGATGATCCATCTCGTTCATCAGGCAAAGCTGTCATTGGATGGCTCAAACTCAAAGCAGCCCTGAGGTGGGGCATTTTTGTTAGGAAGAAGGCCGCGGAGAGGCGCGCACAGCTCGTTGAATTAGATGACTCGTAGTCGTAGTCTTGATCTGTGAGCCAATGGCGGCACACACAGCTGGCTTTGATGGTAACACGCTTTCACCCCTAATTAATTGTCATTTAACCAATTTTCTACATAAGCATTCGAAATTTTGGGGGCTTGTAACATGGCATTAGATGTTCTGTTTTAATTAACGACATCGTTTTATGCTTAAATGGTTTCAAAATGATGTCATTTTGGGATGAAAATAAAGTGAGAATTGAATAATTAAGACAGAAGATCTCAATCTTGATAATTTTTTTTTTTTAGGAATTTAATAGAATAAAAAATCTCATCTAAACTACTCTATATCTCTACTCGTTGCTGTTTAAACATGAAGGTGCCGGTAAAGATGCAGTGCCAATTCAAGCAAGGTGTTTTACTAAAGCGCTTTATAATACTGGGCATCCATTGAGATGGTTAAAGTCCAGGTGTTGACCTAATTGTGAGCTTAGCTTGGGGATAATAATCTATGTATTACTAGAATTTGAGATTAAGGAATTTGTTCTTACAGTTGTGAATAATGAAATGATGCCGTCAGCTCACAAGCTACAGGCCGTTTAGTTCAACTTCTAATGCTCTTTTAAGTAATCAGCTGATAATTCACCTGAAAATGATATGTATGTTGTTTCCTTGTCGTCTTGAAAGCTAATATATGTGTTGGATTATGTAAATGTAAATGTAAATACTTTTTTTGCATTATATAGACTGCCTGAATTGTAGGCGAATATAATATCCGTTGTTGATGGGAATCCATTGGAAGGAGAATTTGAAAAGACGTGGGAACAAAAGAAACATGATTTTTAGATTTTTTGTGAGGAATAAGTGACAAATAAATAGGAGATAAAACACTTTTGCTTAAAAAAAAGTAAGATATGATTATGAATTTTTAGACTATAAGAGACCATGTCCATGTGTCAGGTGAATAAGGAGTTTCTCTGTTTTGTGAAAGTTTAATAAAAGTTATCGAGATATACGCAATTTTACTTTTGTACTTTAAAAAAAATACTATTTTTACTATTTAAACCTGTGTCTCGTATGGAATAACTTTTATTAATTGTTTCTAAACTCTCCCTCTTAGATTATAAGAGACCGATAAATTGAAAAGATATTTGATTTGAATTGAATAAAAATGAACTCTTAATTTATATTAAAAAAATAAATAGAGCTTGGTGGAAAAAAAGGGCCTTTGAATTAGTATGAAATGGGCTTGATTTGGATAAAAATAGACTCTTGATTTAGATAAAACGAATAAAAGGACAATAATAAAATAAAGGGTTTTGATTGATTAAAAAGATTAAGTGACGATTTGATTTGGAAATGACTTAAATAAAATGGGCATAATATAATAAATATTTTTGGATAAAATGAACTTTGAAAACTTGACGTTTTATAATATTACTTATGATATTTTATTGTACTTTAATGTTTTCAAAATAATATTAATAGTACTTTAAATTCTAATGGAATTAAGTTTTTGTTAATTCTTAATAGTTGAAGTATCGTCTTAGCCACATTTGAGTTGGATAATTTGGATTTACTAGATGTTGATGTAATTTAAAAATGAGTTCTTAAAAGGTCTAAAAATTACTATCATTTTCTTTATTACTATTTTTATACCTTTTTCAAGACGCAATGAGTACTATTTTAGTAATATTAATCTATAAAATAGTACTAAGAGGATTACTTTTTTACCATGTACATGATGCAATGAGTATTCTTTTAATAATATTAGGATGCAAAGTAATCTTAGAAGTCACAGTAGGAACTTAAACTTTTTATAAAATATTGAATATTACGCCTTTAGCCAAAACTTAAAAGAAAATCGACTCGAATCCGATGAACTCAAACTAGATATATATTTTTAGATGAAATGAGATTTACTTTATAAAAAATCTTTTGATTTTGGTTTTAAAAGATAACTATTGATTATAAAAGTTAGCTTTTATTTTGATAAAAATGATGAAAGGGGGACTAAAGTTTTTAGAGATATTGGATTTTTTTCTAGACTATTTTTATTGTTTGTCATATTTGATTTCTTGACCTTGGTAAGATAGGACCTTTTTTTTTTTACTTTTTGTTAAATTTTAAGAATGGACTTGACATATTATTAGACTATTTAATTATATTTGTTTATCAATCTTTTTATTAAATTTATTATCACTTAGATTATGATCTCTCTTACTCCACTCTTTCCCTTATTTGGTATCAATAATTACAAATCAAATATTTAATAACAAGAAAACATAAATTTTTAATTCATAACTTTAAATAAATGATCAAAACTAGCATAAACTCTCCTTTTTAACATCTTATACTTGAAATCTTATTTCATGTCAAATATATCATAATATTAATTCTCGTTATAGACCACCAAAAATTAAATTATATTTATAATTCGTAGGACACATGAAATTAAAAAAAAAGAAAACAAAAAATTTTGTAACCTATAAAACATTACATTTTGGGTTAGAAAGAAATTTACAGTCTGAATTCAAATTCAAATTACCCATCCTTTTTTTAGGTTCAATTTGTATACGAATTTATTATTTAATTGAATGAACAAACTAAGTGGCAAGTTAAAATCAACACTCACTCTTCAAAATAACACTTAAGTCAAAAGAATATCACATATAATTGTTTTGCTTATATTAAAGCTTTTAGGTTTGTCTCCTTACTTGCCAAAGATTGTCATTTTCTCAAATGCTTCGACAACATCACCTTCTAATGCAACCATAACCATAGGAATAACAGTGTTTGAGAAAAGTGGCAACTTTGATGGCAACAGCTATAGACATCTCCTTATTGATAATTCAAATCACATACAATTCAAAATGGTAACTCATCTTTTTCTTTAAATTCCTCAACATAAACATGCAATCTTCAATAACAAAAGCAAACATCATCATACCTACATTTTCTTCTTTAATTCCATCTCTTTACTAATCTTTTAGAAATAGGAATTTCATGGATTAGTAATAGTAATAAGCAATAAATGGAGACATAACACGTACTACCACAATCCACCACCTTTACCACCATACTATTACTCCTCCAAACTTGCATCTTTGCCGCCACCATCACCACTACTTCCTTTTAGGGATGGCAGCCTTAGCCCGGCTCACCCGGTGCTGTTCCAGCCTGACTCAACTCGTAGCCTGAAAGGAAGGTGCAAAACAACACCATTTTATCAATTTAAAAAAAAAGTGTAGATGAACCGAGCTAAGCGTAGCCGGAGCCTAGTCCAGCCCATTACTATCCCTACTTCCTTTATTATTGCTAATACAAAACAACTTTGTGACAATATTAAACATAATAAACTTATATTTTGCTTCCCTTCCTCATTTTTCTCTTAGTTCAATTCATATACCTATGGTTTATGTAGCTATGTAAATCACATAGTGAATTGATTCTATTACTATTCTTAATATTATATAATCAAGCTATTGGGTGACCAGAGATTATATCTGATGTAGACCTCGCTTAACCAATTCAACCTATCATTATATGGAGCATTAGAATGCTAATGACCTTAAACATTTATATTTCAAAAATTTCCCATCTTAAATTTAATGTTTAGTCAATTATGAATTTTTCTTTCTTTTAGTTAGTTATAAAAGTTCGTTTTTAATTTTTTATTAATTGAGTATGTCCCAAGAATTAAAAATATCGTCTATGTGGTAGCTATATTAATTGATTCAATAATGGTTTGTAGCGAGAGCTAATGTCATATTATATTTAATATGACATTAAATATAATTATTTAATATAAAAAAGGGTTAGCTGTATTACTAACCCTTTTTTTCTTGCTTGCTTTGACATTATTCGAATTTCAACCTTTTCAATTGTTTTTCTATATGCTGACTTTTATTAATTTTCATTGGAACTTTTCCATAAGACAAAAAACAAGTTAACATAAAAAAAAGAATTGCAAGCATAATTTGAAAATGAGGACTTACCTTTGTTGTTATTGATGCATTTCTTCATTTTTTATCATTTTTCTACTAATAACGATCACTTCATCTAACAAGTTTGTTTTTTTTAGTGGTTTTCTATGGACTACTCATGAGCCCATAAACCTCACCATTCTTATTGATTAATTATATATAATATCTTCAACAAAGTTCAATATTTTCAAATTAACCCAAACTTTCCTAGAAACATTTTAAAAGTTAAAATTTTAAGATACAAAATTAATCCTTAAATATTAAACATGCCCACAGTGAGAATTAAAATAATGAAACTATAGCTATCATAAATGACAATTTTAATTTAAAAGGAAATGTATAAAAGTTAAAACCAAGGAAAGTAAGTTGAACAAGATTAATGAATTATTTATCTTGTCAAATTTACCTAAAAGTTTTATAAATTAACACTTAAATTGTAAAATAAAAAGCACATAGTTAAACCTGATGATAAAATTTGTAGCAAAAATTTATGCTACCGAAGATAAGAAAATATGAAAACAAGTTTTTACTTTTCTAATTTTGAAAATAGATAAATTAATTAAAATTTTAGCAAAATGCATGGAGAAAAATTAAGTATTTGTAACATCCTTCTACAGGAAAGAAATGGATTTATAACCACAACATTTATATCTTCAAAATAAATTAAACTAAGACAATTTAAGATGGGGTTAGTATGTTTTAGCACTGGTTCAACATTTTATAGAGGAGATTTTCAAACCTAGATAGAAATTTTATAGAATAATGCACATTAGATCAATACAAAAGTACATTAGTTAATTGTTATTTTAACATATTGTCTTTGCTTGAATCATACTTATTTAGTTTTTTTCTTAAAGGACATAAGCTAGAATTAGAACTTATAGTTAAATTATTATATCCAAAAATATTGCAGTAAGCATATTTGCTTACTAGGAATTAATAGACTATAATGCTATTTATGTGTGGGAAGATGGGGCATAGGAATTAAATCTTTTAATACCTTAAATTGATTTCTAAACAAATAATTTCAACAGTTGCTTCATTTTTAAGCCTTTTGGGTAATGGAAATAATGTGGGAATTCTACTAAATATTCCAAATCAACCATTGGAAATGCAAAGGATATTTCCTACAAAGAACTCTCCTAATTGTAGAAATAAGTCAGCAATAGAGATTTTGATAAGAAAAAAGCAAAAAAGTTATGTTTATAGTGTAACGAAAAGTATGTGTCATTGCAAAAATGTGAAAACAAGCAGTACAAGTAAATAAAATGGAATGTGCTATCCATAAACCATAATCGCTAGATGATGGAGGAAACTGAACACAATATATCACTTTAAGTACTGTTTGGAACTATCTCAAACAACTTTAAATAAATAAGAGTGACTAAATTCTTCAAAAGGAAGCCTTTTGAATACCCTTATTATCAATGGATGTAGCCTCAATTAAACACATTATGGTAACTATATGAGGAGGATTGTAACTAGGTTATTGTCAATTATGTCTAAATTTTGCCTGGTTAATTCAAGGGACATTATTCATGATTAATGTGTTAGTGGTAATCTTAGGGGGTTGTAATATAGTTTTAAGTGTGTAGTTATACATGTTAGATGACATTTTATATAGCTTAAAGAACAAAACTATTACGTTTAACTAGAAGGAAAAGTTTATGACCTTAAAGGGAGATCTAAACAAAAGTTTTAGAATAGTAATTGGTAAAAGTCTTCATAAAATGATAAATGGACCATGTACAGGACAATTGTCTATGCTGCCTTTATGTTATTGTATAAGGCATGATTTTCAATAATTGTAGCTGGGAAGTGAGTAGCAACAACATAACATAACAGTTATTTTGAAGTAAGTGTACTACTAGCTAAGTGCAAAATGATTTTTTAAGAAACAAGGGAATTACCAACTACAAGGAACCATGATCATAATAAAGAGGGAGTGACACTATGAATATCAAACCTTATAGATACTTGGAGTGAAAAAAGATGTTATTGAGTGAATAGTACATAAGTTGATGAAACAAGAATTCATACAATATAACATAGGTCCTTACTCATCTCTTGTAGTGCTGGTGAAAAAGAAAGATATTTTTTGGTGCATATGCTTTGATTATAGGAAACTTAATAAACAAAATGTGAAGGATAAGTTCCTAATTCCATTGATTTAGCAGTTTTTAGATTCACTTTAAAGGTCTAATTAATACTCTAAGCTAGACTTAAGTTCGAGGTATCATGAAATTTGCATACATTCTAAAAGTATTCATATAACAGGCTTTAGGAGCCATTAGGGTCAATATGAGTTTCTGATTATTACCCTCTCAAATTTTCAAAGTTTAATTAAAAATATTTTAAAACCTTATCTTAGAAGGTATACCCTAGTACTTTTTATGATATACTTATTTATAGTTCCTCATTTTAATATAACTTAGAGCTACCAATTATTTATTAAAGCTAGAAAATGTACCTTTGGGGTAAGGAAAATTGATTATTTGAGTTGCTCCATACCACAACGAGGAGTTGTTACTAATTAAAAGAAATTAAAGGTTGTTATAAACTAACATATTCTTATACTGATGAATGAGCTTAGAGGATTTATTGGACTAACTATATACTACAAGAGGTTTATAACGCAATATACAATTATTTTCTTTTTCTAACAAAAGAAAAGTAATTCATTCACCAAATGAAGAAACAAAAGTCAAAATAAGAAAGACGAGATAAATAAAAACTATAAATTAATAAATAATGACTAAGGTAGTCTAGGAAAAGCTAAGGATAAAAGAAGACTAAGGTATGTTAGGCTTCAAAAATGTTCCATTTTATAGTTATGTCTTGACTTATATCTGAGGTGAATCCTTTAGCTAATATGATTTCTCTAATCCAATAGATGGTGTTCTAATATAAAGATTGAATGTTTTGCTTCTTACTTATAAAGATTATATTATTCCTTTCCCTTTAAAGTTACTATCTTTAAGCACCATTTGATCACCTTTGAATTGTATCGAGTTTTATTAGCCCAATCCATTACATTATACCATTGCTTCATATTGGAGAATTTATTACGTAGGGTAGAGGAAAATTGGTATATGAAGAGAACATGATTGAATGTTTAATTTTCCTAGTTATAGCTTTATTGATAATGGAGTTTCCATTGACTTTATCTAACGTTTTCAACCTTCGTTATCTTGTTAACCAGAGTATAAAAGGATTTTTGGAAGATTGTTACTAAGCTAAACCAGATTAGACCAAGGTATTATCTGTTGAGCATTAATAAAATTTTCAAGCAATATTTGTTTATGAAAATACCTGAGTTATGCCTTAACCAAATGATTTCATATTTTATGTCTAGGTTTGGCTTGTAGTTAGGGACATTTTCCATTATGGTTTTGAAAAGCTTATGAGACTACAACCTTAGTTATCACCTAGGATGATGAATTACCTTTGATTGTCTAACATCATGTGTTTTAGTATGCTATAAAATGAGTACCTGTGTAAGGGTCCTTGACTATGCCATTTTCATACCATTCCTAACCAAAGTATTCATCTCCTTATATACATTATTTCTTAAGATCATAAGTCTGTTAAGAGTTCAAGATGTATCAGAATTTGACTTAACCTTTCAAAGGCTATTTTCCTTAAAAATTAAGTATACATTTATTGAACTTAAAAAGATTCTTTGTATGTACATAGCTTCCAAATTCTCTTTACTACGATCATTTTGTTAGTGGCTTTAATTGAGGTTTCCCCCATACCTCTCTTGTCCTTAAGTCTGTAAACATCAAATCATTTAACTTTAGCTTCTACTATATTACTCACTTTTATATGTCCATAAGAAGTTACAAAGGATTTTCTCTATATATTTTATAAGACTTTAAGGGAGAGTTAGAAGATAACCCTAATAAACATGAAAGTTGTTAAGCGCTGAGATAATGGGTTAAAGCCTTATAGCATAAGAGATTAACTTGTTATTCTAACTGTTGATCATTCTCTATTTGAATCAACAAGTAGATGACAATATTTGATTGAAATATCTTTGTTGTGCTAGAAATGCCTAGGTATTTAAAGGAGGATTGATATAGAGAAAAGTTAATGCTTTTCTATTTCATTCAGTCCAGCTAATATATAGATGCAACTCTTTTTGTAATTGATTTTAAGAACAAATAGCTCATTGGATGTTTGTAGAGAGTTTATAAGTATCTTAAAAGAATTTAAGTCAACCCTACTAAATAGCAAAAAATCCTTCACGAAAGATAAATTGAAGATCATAAGTTTATTATAATTTTAATGGTACTTAACGTTGCCTACTTACTCTATGTTATATGTTGTAGCCTAATGAGAGCCTTGATGTAGATTATAAAGAGATAATAAAATAAAGGGTCTACTTGTCTTAAACCTTTTGCTCTATAGAGGATGTTGGTTAGCTCTCTATTAGCCAAACTATTTAAAAGGTTGTGGTTATGTATCGATCAAATCCATTTTATGTATTGATTAGGGAACTTAAGTGCCTCTAAGGTGCTAAAGATTAACTGTCAACTAACTAAGTTAAAGTCCTTATGAAAGTCTATTTTATTAAATTAACTTTTGATTCCTTTATTCTTATGATATTGCTTGAATAATAATTGATCCAAGAGATCTTACCACCTATGTTTATCCTTTGAATGAAGGCACCTTAATTGGGACTGCTTATTGATTTGAGGATCAAATTTAGTCTTATAGCCAACATTCTAGAGATTACCTTGTAGATGACATCACAACATTAATCTTAAAGAGATGATAACTCTAGGAATGAGTCTAGTGAAGGTTTTTTCTTTCTATCTAAGTATTTTTCCTTTGGAAAAGAATCCCATAATAACCTTAGTCATATAATCTCCAATTAAGTTCCAAGACTTTTAAACAAAAAAGACAATAAAGTTATTTTGTCCTTAAGCTTTATTAGCATCGATACTGAAGATAGCTTTTCCATCATCTACTTTTGTGAAGGGCCTAGTAAGGCAAGAAACTAGGTCTATAATGATTTATTAAGAAATGAAGGATCTTAGGACATGCATAAAATAAAAGCAGTTACAGGTAGTATTGATGGTGTTTTTAAAGTAGTTGTAAGTTACATTTTTCAGCTTAGGTTGATCCCAAGTTATTTCCATTTTCATACTTTAGAATATTATTTTATTAGTGTTTCTTTTAAATAATATGACATTAAAGACGAAATTTGAGTTTATATCCATCTTTAAGCTATATGACCCTTGATTTTTGTTTAAGACGGGAGTTATAGGCTTCTAATGCCTTTACTATTAAGGGTCGACTTCTCCTCAGACATAACTTTTTCATCTCTTAGATTAACCGAGACATTGTATTAAGCTATTTAAAGAAAGTTCCTTGCTTCTTTATAACTTGTTTAGAGTTATTGAGAGTGTTGTTATTATGTTTCTTAAGCTCTTCTTTATTACTTGAAGCTTCCTCATATAGATGAATGCATCAGATCCAGAAGTGTTAGCTTTTAAGCCTTAATAATGGCTTATTTATATCTATGAATATTATTTAGATAGTTTTTAAACCTACAAGTAGCCTTGAGTTTACAAATACTAGTAATAGATTATATTTCAAAAGAAGAGTGATATGAAGAAAAGAAGTCACTAAAGTGGCCTTTAAATTTAGGGAAGCTTATAATCCATGTTAAGTTAATCAAGTCCCCATCTATCTTTTTCTTAATGTGCCAAATTCTTGCTTGTTTGTTGTTCCAAGTATACCAGTGACAATCATAATTGAGGTCAGTGATGCCAATTTGAGTTAAATGTTCCTAAGCTCCTCACTATTGTGTTTTAAGCTTAAATTTGTTCCTTCAACTTTATGAGCGTAAATGGGGCTGATGAAATTACCTTAAACAAGTTATAAAGTCAAGATGATATGATACAGTTGCTTCAAATCATCCCATAGAGAGACTCTTTGAGAGATAAGGTTTGCAACATAGAAGAAGGTTATGTTGACAACAATTAAGTTATTAGATAAGGCAGCTTGCACATGTATATACTAGTTTGAGAATTACTAATGGTGGACCAATACCTATCCAAAATCCTCAGGCAATCTTAAAGCCTACTAGCCTTTATTCTAGTATCTAAAAGCCCTATTAGATAAGGCTTTTTAGAATTCAGGTAGTCATATAGAACTTTTACCCCCCCCCCCCTCATTGCCTATGTTACAATGGATACTAATTTAGAGAGGTTGGGTTGTTGATAGCCTTTTTCTTAGGTCTTCTTAGCTTTTTC
>JAOQMM010000002.1:15871834-15883560 GCA_027563515.1 Erythroxylum platyclados
ATGATAATAGGTTGAGCTGAGCTCTAGCTTAGGCCCGGGCCAGAGACAATCGGCCCGAGTTTGAGCCCAACTTGGCCTCTTCCTTTTAGTTCTAACCTAATTGCTACAATAATAGTAATATCTATGTTTAATCCATTAAAGGTGGAACCACTAATTACATTTCCTCTACTTTATTTTGAACCTTAGTTGGCATAAACTTCCAAAACATTAAATGCTGGGAATATTGAAGAGAAAGTGCATTCATGAAGAGTTAGGTAAATTAAGGTTTCATAGGGTACTTAGAGAGGATTAACAAAAGAAGTTAGAGTTGAAGGAGATTATGATTGACCTTGCTTAGGTGCTTTTTAGGGCGTTTGAACTAAATCAAGGATCTTAGTGGCTTTTTATAAAATTAGGTAAGTCTATATCCATATCTATCCTAAAACAATTCCTCGAATACCTTATTCTCTTTATGGAAGTAATTTTTTTTCCAAACAAACGAGTTTGCCTAAAGAACTAGTCAAGTAACTTAATCTTATAGTACACTGGTATTCAATAGGAATATAATAGAAATTTACCCATATTGGCAGTTTCATCTCCATTTTTGGTTTCTATCTCTAAAAAATGGTTAGTTTACTATTGATGTGCCATAGACCAGACTCTAAAATTCTTATGAAGTTGGCTTCATTATTGATCTTAAATAATAATATGTCATCTTCATTAATAAGAATATTCTTAATCCCTACCTTCTTCTAATTATTGTATGACCACGTTTGCATCAGTGGAAATGCTAATATCTTGTCAACAAAATGTCCCACTAGAGTTGTTGACCATTTAGAGGATCCAATTTGAAGTATTTCTATGGGTGGTGAGACAACTCATATACCTACTGAAGGAGGGAAGTAAGAGAGCTTTTTGAATGGTGAACCATCACTAAACATTTGACACTAGGAGAGCTTAATTCCTAAGGCATTAGAAGTTTAGTCTAATGAGAGGTTGTGAGGTAGCAGATGAAAAACCAATTGATTGCATAACAGGTAAACACGCAAGCTTTGAAATTGAACTAGACCCAATTGAGGTTGTATAAGGGATTGAGATAAGAGCGCATGAAGAGGCAAGTAAGGGAACAGGAGAAGGACCTTTAAAGAGCACATATGCTACGTGATCACCATGAAAGGAAGAGGAAAGAGTGATGTAAGAAGAATACCGTTTGAGGAGAGAGGTAGAGCAAGCAAAGTTGGAAGTAAGGAACTATAAAGGGAAGGAAAATATTAAGAAAAAGGTTTTAAGGGAGAGCCTACTTATGAGAAACCAAGATAAAAACAAGAGACCTTACAAGTAGGAGAGTCGAGGTAGGGAGCTCCTGAGGAGCTAATAGCATCTAAAGGTTTCATTCTTAAAAGGAAAAGGAACATGTCTGAATTATTAAGCGAGAGAGCTCCTGGTTAAAGCTGTTAGCATTAAGAGGAAATAAATTTCAAAAGGTGAAGAAAAAATATAAAAGGAAAGGGTGACATAAGGAAAGCCAACTAGGAGGTTAGAGAGAAGGGAGAGAATCTTTTCTTTTATCAATCATTTATTTAGGACTATAGCATTATTGTCAAGCCTCTGACAAAAAAATTTAGGAAGGAAGCTTTAAATAGAATGAAGAAGCTTAGTTAGCCTTTAAGAAACTTAAAGAAGCCAATAGTTTTTTTAGCCTTACTTGATTTCTCTAAACCTTTTATTAGAAAGTTTAATACTAGTGATGTTGAAATTGTAGAAGTGCTAGAATAGGATTAACACCTTGTAGAATTCTTGATTAAGACTTTATCTTTTAAAAGCCATGACTTATTAACTTATGAGAGAATTTTTAGTATTGGTGAAATTCATTAAACATTAGCATCATTACCTTAATAATAGGACTTTTTAATGAAAATAGACTATAAAAACTTGAAATTCTTGTTAGACATTATGTCCTCTCTACTATTAAATTTAGTAGAAAAGTGGACACCAACTCCTTCTGTATGACTTTATACGTAAGTGGTAAGAAAATTTATGTAGTTGACACTTTGCTCAAATTTTTTATTAAAAAATTTATCACCCTATATTATAGTCTACAATCCACTACTAAATGAAGTGAAGAGTAGCCGGTATAGTGATCCAGTTCTGTAAGATGTCATCAACAAACTGCAAAAAGGTTTTACACCTTCCATATCTTATGAATGAAGAGATCACCTACTAAGATGGAAAGGAAGGCTAGTAAATAGTTGCAATGCATCGTTAAACGTTAAACTGATTACTTCGACACATGGTGGAACTTAAGGAAGACACTTTAGTGTGATAAGAACCACTAAGAAGCTACGTAGTTTATTTTATTGGAAAGACTCACCAAAGCATGTGAGAAATAATGTGAGATAACGTATCACTTGCTAAAGGAGCAAAATTGAACCTATACCTTATCCTAATCTCTTGCAACCCTCATTATTCCTAAAGAGTGTTAAACTAATATATTTATGGACTTCATTAAAGGATTACCTAATTCAAAGAGAATATTATTTATTTTGGTGGTGGTTGATAGTCTAAGTAAAATATTAACATTTTATAGTTTTAAAAAACATCTATACACCACTTATAAAATAGTATCAATGTTTTTATATTACATGGAATCTGAAGGTAATTTTTAGTGATAAAGATCCAATATTCTTAAAGTACCTTTTGACAAGAATCATTCAAATTACAAGGAGATAGTATTCACATGTCATCATCTTGATATCCAGAATTGATGGTAAATCTGAAGATGGTATCAAAATCTTGGAGACCTATATTAAATGTATGTGCATTAATTGTTCTAACAAATAGTTATCGTGTATTTCCTTAGTTAAATGGTGGTATAATATCACTTACCATGCATTTATTAATTTCACACATTATCAAATATTATGTGACTATTCACTTCTTTTGTATATTCCATATATTGTCAAAGATCCAAAAATTTTGAATGTGGATCAAACTCTGTTTGAAAGGAAAATAATTTTACAAGTGATAAAATTTTACATTAAATGAGCATAGAAATAGAGTTAACAAAAATTGTACGATTCAGTTTGATTCGAAGTCAACAGGTTAAGTTTGGAATGATCAAACTTTAAGTTGAACTTGGATCAAGCGGACTAGTATGAATATCTTTGTTAAAATGACATCATTTGAGACAATTATACGATAACAATATAGTTTTAGATAGTCGAGTTCACTTAAGTTTAATTGAGCTCAAGCCACATTTTAAGAGGATGGCCTGACTCATTTTCATTACTAATCTATTTTATATTAGGTATATAAGATAATTGATAAGGTGGGGGAAGTAGGATAAAAGTTATAGCAACTAATAGCCTCAATGATAGAAGACGCCTTTCCTGTTTCGTTAAGAAGAGAGCTTCAAACAAGGTGTATACTTCACCGACCTACCCTCCGCTTTAAGAGACGTTGATCACTATCCTATGGTTGTACTTGGAAGGACAAAAGTTAAGAGACAAAACTAAGGTTGCCACTTAGTTGCGCATTTAATCTTATAAAATTCTCCGTGCCCATTATAATGTTCCAACCCTGCGCCGTTTAATTTTATCCACACATTAAATGTATTGATAAGATTTAATGAAACAGGGTAGAAATTGATTTACAAGAACAAAAGATCTATTGCCGCATTTAATGGTCTTTGTGGCAGGTATGAAAATGCTATTTGAGAATTTTAGTTTGATTTTCAGTAAAAAGGAATATGGTTAGTGAAAATTGAAATTAAGAGGAAATTAGTTCTTACCGTAGTTAATAAAAAAAAAAAAGGATAACGTTAGCTACTAACCATTTAGTTATGCTGTTTCCAAAAATAACAAACCGTACACGCGAAGTCCATACACAGCTGGTTTATTTCTGTTTTATAATAGTCTTTGACAAAATTGGGTTTTCCCTGTCTCTGTGTTCTCTCTTCTCCGACTATTTCGTAATAACACCCTGGAACATGGTCTAACTGATTTTCTTGGACAGTTTCATAGGCTTTGAATAAAAGTAACGAAACAGTAACTAGGAATTCGGTTGTGATGTTTAACGCATTGTATTGCTCTATAAAAGCCGCACTCACAGCTTTCACCCACAACATAAATATGGATGGATATCCGTAAACCGTAATGGTCGTCTAGAAACATCCAGGGATGAGTAACAAGTGACTTTGAACACTTAAATGAGGGAAGTGTTTTTCCATTACTCGGATAAATTCTCAAAACAGCATTAAATTTAAATATAATACAGCAGTAGGTCAAAACAAAGGGAATATGAATTCTCTGTAAAGAGGCAGGGGGAGAGTGAGGGGATGTCAAAAAAGAAGAGTTATTCTGCATCTGCAACTTCTTCATCTTCGTCTAGAATATAGACCAAGGCTCGTTTTCTTGCAGCAAAAACACAAGCTACGCCTCTTGATGCTGTTGCAGTCAAAATTTTGTGAACGTGTCAAAAATCACTGTACTTGGTCAGAGGTTCTTGAAGAATTCTTTGAAATAAAAACTGGCGTTAGACAACTAGAAATATAGAGATCATTCAACGACTAGAAAGGCATGAAGCAGTGACCTAGTTAGTTCGTGCAGTAATTTCACAATCTCCATTCACTTCATCACATAATTTAGCACCCTTTCACTATTTGATTCATCGCATTGATTCATGATATTTAAATCTTTACAATTTTTGTACCACTGTCAATGACTCAATATCTTAGAAACACCTAGTGACTTGAGAAAGTCAGAAAGAGAACTCACACAGTATATGTTGAGAGACACTGGCATCAAGTTGATCAATCAACTCAATGAGCTCACGAAAAGCCCCAAACAATACTACTATCCATAGATTACCAATAATATAAAAGCATAGCATAAATTCAAAATAGAATTAAGAATACTTACCACTAACAGCTAATGGAGCAATAACAGAGTGAGGAATGTTGCGGACCTTTTCATTCCCCAGTTGAACATGCACAACAGAATCCTAAGTCCCAAAAAATTCAGAAAAATGAGAACCTTGCAACAGAAAACTGTGCAATTCTAAAGCATTTTATGAGGAAAAAGCAAACAGATGCACAGAAACAGAAACTCAATGAAACCAGGTAAAGTGTTAAAAACTGTGAATGGAACCTTGATGAATATATATTAGGGTAATGGGAAACAGGAGGCATAACTTCAGAAATCCAGAGAGAATATGCAGCAACGACACTAGCTAAGGAAGGTAGTTATTCCATCAAAGCAATGTCAATTAGGATAAAGGTCACAAAAACTACCTTCAATTTATACAAATTCCACAGGTCCAGACAAGTGGATCTTGAAATAGATGTGAATGGTAGCTCACTAGCTTGCACAATCATCATACAAGCATTTCCAGCACTTTCAGATGAATCAGTTGTCTCGTTTAACAGCATGACAATTTGACTATCCTGTTATATGCAAAGCAGGTTATATAGGATGTTAAGAAGACAGACACCTAAGTCGGCTATCCAGGTAATTTACCTTGTATAAAGATAGATCCACACACTGATAACCGGGAGGAATAGACAGTAGCACTGTTTCCAAAGATGTATAACCATTCTTTAAGCTGCCAAAATCATGCATTAATCCTCTTGTTATGCCTATAAAATTTGCATTCTTTGCAGAAGCCTCACTTGGTACTTGGAAGCATATATAGTCAACAAAACCACATTCAGAAGCCTGTGGCAAAGATCCGGAGGCATCCTGGCAAGGGTTAACAAGTTAGAGCATGCAAACTTCAATGTCTAAGGGATAGAAATGAAGTTAAATGCCTGAAGCAAAAGATGTTAAGTCAATGCTATTTCCAAACTAAACAAGTCCATTTGCTGATGCATTACTTTGGACAACAACGAAAAATTCTCACACTATTAAAATAGTACCTCAAAATATGATATTGACATAGGAACTGTCACAGGCATTAATGCTGATGAAAGAACAGGAAACAATGGCAGCAAATCTTCACATAATATCTTCCTTGAGATTGTAGCAAAGGGCGTCAGGAAAGCCTCTTTGAAGCTAAGATTGTGGAGCAATGAACATCCGTAAATTCATGTGAACTGATAAGTAATATGGACTCCAAAAAGATTCAAGGAAAAAAAAAGTAAATTATAACTGCAAGAGTGATAATTCAACCCCACAACACTCTAAATCATACAAATGATTTAATTGCATATAGCACTTAATGTCAAAACCATTGGTAACAAGAACAATGACATGCTTTCCTTTGTTGAATAATGATCCATTACATTTAGGGTCTCCTTCACACTGAAAGCCTTTGAATTGAAGCACAGTCAACCATGTTTTCCATTATTCATAACAATTTACAAGAAGCTTCATATTTATAGTTAGGCAACAAATATATAACTAAAGATATACCAGGACTCCATTTGTTGAAATTCTTTAGCTAGTGTCCTTTGTAGATATTCAGAATCTGAAAATCCTCCAAACTGAACACATTCTTTGACTCTTTGCATTGTCTCCCTGAAACATTAGTGTGTCAAGTTGTTCAGAAAAAAAATGGCACCAATAGATAAACAACTTCACTTATATTTGTATATGTAATTTATTTTTAAGCTAAAGCTTCAAAGAAATTAAGAATGCAGAATATATAATCTGCCTGTAATCAAGCATAAGAGCAAAAGTTCAAGAAAACAGCATGGCGGCTGTGGTTAAATAGATAACTTACATGCCAACATCAATATCTTGATCAATCTCAGAATGTTCCAACAATTGTTTAACTGGGTCTTGGTCATAGAGGAACTTCAAGAATATGACAACAAGTTCACTGCCAAACATATAAAAGTTTAGACCATGAACGCAAGCAAATTAACAGATTAATCAGATGAACACCTGAAACACAAACCTATTATATGGCAGAAGTTGATCACTTGGCTCTTGCATTAGTAGCTTGATACATTTAAGTAGCCAATTAAAAAAATTTGAAAACTAAAAGAAAGACAATGACAGGAAAACAGAAAAGGAAAATGGTTAGTCTCAGCATACAAATTGTTCAAATTCAAGAAAAAGGAATAATCATCTTTGTTTTGGCAATTCATTCTTCCAGAAAAAAACACTCTGCAGCATGTTGAACAACACATATTTTGCTGATTATCTAACCTATGATTTGAAAGAGAAGCCACCTACCCTCACATTACTCATATGGTTACAAAACATACATCCCATGGAAAGTAAGATAGCATAATCTGTTTATAGGGATAGCTGTTCAAGGTGCCTTATATGTATGTACTCAAGCTCAAAATCCTAATGTTATGTCTCATGGCATAGCCTAAAATCAAGATCAGCAGGTAGATCTTAACAAGGCACATATATTAAGCAAACCTCAAGTGTTTAATCTGCCAACTGAATGCCATGCTCAAGATCTTGCATCAATTTCTCTCAGTGCTTAGTTTGCTAAGTGAATCTTATGCTCGAGAACAAAGAAATAAGCACACAAAATATTGAAGAGAAATCTCCATAGTCCTACACAAGAATAATTTTCTTGTCAAACAACAGCTCTGAATCTTGAAATTTTTTTAATTCCTATAATCTACATTACCTGCTGCTCCACAGAGGATAATACCCTCATAAACCTTTCTACTTGCACCAGCATCATACCCGATTTTTCAGTCGCATTATTGATGAGCATCTCATCCAATCCAATAGCTAGGTAGCGTGCACGCCATCTAGAATGACCTCTGAGTTCTCCCATCCTAAATGCAATAATTTCTGCAGCAGGCTGGGAAATGAATATGTATCTTTTAGTTTCCACTCAGGCCCTTTGCTATAAGGAACACACCAAACAAAATAACATTAGGTGCACAGAAAATCACTAAGGTAGAATAACTTGTAATGGATTAATAGAAAGAAGAGGGACATGTAAGTCAGCATGTTTTGGCCATATATCCAGCAAGACCAATGCTCAAGTTATCTATATATCTGGCAGGACCAATGCTCAAGTTATCTCATCCAATGAAAAATAGCATATATAAAAAAGATTGGAAAGCAACAAAAATTAAACGAACTTTTTTTCCCTTTCTGAAAAATATTCCTGTATTTAGCAACCCTCTGCAAGCTTATTTTCAAATGTAATCCAATTGGCTGAAGAGACTTCAAAGCAACAAAGTAGATGCTTTCATTGCATAAACACTATTATAACACCAAAAAAAATGATGGAATTCAAGGATTAAGTACAATGTAGTTCCTAGAGATAAAAAAAAGAACAATTACATCAACAAAATTGCAAACATTTCACTGATTCTTGATAGAAAAACTTAAAATATTCATGCAGACAGTAAATTCAAGGAGCTAATGAAGTCCGCATATCATATCAAGTCTCTGGATAGGCTAAATTTCTCTGTTTGTGCTTAATAGTTTATTCATAAATTTATTTACATATGCACTTGTATAGAAAAATGAACAAACAATTTCAGGATTTAGAACTAAATTTACTCACTGTCAACAAGTGGAATTGCAGCACTCATTACAGCTTCTGTAAACCTTAATCTCAGATCTACTGATAATCCATTTTATTGTAACAGATGTTACCTAACTAGGAAAATTAGTGAACCAATCACTTATAACTGTCACACCATCTCTAGAATAACAGAATATTTCACCTGAAGATGATCAAGGACTATGCGTTGCAGTTCTTTTGCAGCACCACAAACAACTTTTGCCACACGCTTTACAGCCTTTCACCAAGGAAGAAATGCTTAATCATGAAAAACTGACCAAACATTCAATTGATATGTCCTTTCAGGAAAATAAAACAACATAAAAGCCCTACATACCGCTTCACCAAGAGAGTTAACGAGAAATTGATGAATTGGAGGACTAGTCCTAGCACCAAATAGAAGACTGAGAAATTCTTCCTGGGGAGATGAGTCCATCGCTATAAAAAATGATTGGAACTAGTGAATTGGACAATAGAAAACAAAGGAAAAATAGTAAATTATCTGACAACTACTAGTTTTATCATAGGTACCATGGTCAATTATCAGGGTAGATAGAGAGTCAAACTTATCATGAAATGTGTGCATTGCATCAGACCACTGCTTGCACATAACTGATAATGAAGCTCTAATAACTTCAGTTAATTCCTCAATATTGGAAGCTTGCTGGGCTAACTGATGAAGTTCATTTTTCCTGCAGTTGGCAAAAGAAAAATTAGAAAATCTACTGCAAGATATCTTACAAGAAACAAGTGAAGCCAAAATCAACAACTGAGATCTTATGAGAAATTGCAAATAGGGAAAGAAAAGAAAAAGAAGGAAACTCTCCATGAGCCAATCGAAGATGTACAATTCTGCAGACAACCAACAAATATCTAGTTTCTTAAAATGTTACCTTCTAGAAAATATAGCAGTATCAAGCACTAAGTTGTGCAGACCATGCACACCATACTGATCAACTAGATTCTCCCTTGCTTCAGCCATGTTTGCATTTAATTTTCCTGAACAAGTAACAATTAAGCGGCATAGGTCCTTGGATAAAGCAACCTATAAATGACATGCATATAAGAATGGCATCATCTTTAGCTTAAATTACTTAAAAGTGATTAAGTCCAACAAAATGGAAGTACCTTGTAAATTGAAGCATTTGAAAGGGAATAAGTAGCCTGTTTATCTCCAAATGGAAGTGAAATACAAAAGTTGTGGACATTCTGAATATTATATTGCAATAATTAGAGGATAAGAAGAAGAAGAGAAAAGGAGAAGCACACAACAAAATAGTGCACACTCAAATACAAAACATTGTGTGGTAATCAGCAAACAATAAAATAACGCACATTCAAATACAAAAAAATCGTGTGGCAATCACTCAACCATGAACTCTAGTAAGTTGTTAAAACTATGACCTATGTCCCAGGTCAACATACTACACCAGCCTTTGAACAAGACCAAAGCAGTTGCATGAAAACCCAAAACGCAATATCTAATCAAAGAAAGAATCATAAGTAAGCTTCAAATCTTCATTTGAGGAACAGATGAACGACTTACAACTTCCCCTACTGGAAATACTCCAAATATGCTAAAGCATATGCTTCCATTTGTATCTCCACTGCACAAAATGTTGAAACGTTGGCATGAGGAATCGGACAGCTCTTGATATGAATCTCCTCCGTCTTCCAAGAAACCAGTATCACCAGACACAACCCCAGGCATTGTAGGGCTTCTTGGAGCATGAGGGAAGAAACGTGGAGTACGGTCTTCATATGTTCTAAAGTTACAAGGGTCATCCTAGAGGCCATAATTCTGATGAGTATATAAAAGGCCAAGCAGGGAAAAAAGAGTAAACACAAACAGAAACTAGCAATTGAAGAAGCTTAAGTGGGGTAAAACTTTTTTTAATGAATATATTCTGTTTGAAAGAACTGGAAACAAAAAATTATTATTTGATCATAGGCATGTCAATGAAAGGAATAGAACATACAGTAAGCGGCCACCCTTCCACCTCCCAGTTTAGACACACAACTGCAACAGTGTGGGACTTCAAGCTTCTCAACAACTTTCCATTCTGCAAGATATATAAAATGACATTTAGGAAGACCGCTTCATTAAGAGTAAACAAGCAAAGCCTTGCTCACCTCAACGTCATGCAATGAAATAGTTCCGTCCTCAAGCCCAACAGCTATCGCCTTGCCATCGGGGCGCCAACACAAGGATGTAATGCACCTTCCTTAAAAGAATTTACACAATATCGATAAGCAGCTTTGCAATATGGTCAAGTCTGCTTCAGCACAAATCATACTTTTTCCCCCTCTTAAGTAAACCAGCACTACAACTATAGATACAAAGTGAACTGTGTTTGGGTCTCTTCCGCATAATCATATCCTAAGACAGTCAAACTGAATCAACAACCAGAATCTTCATACTTGTTAAAGCATGCATATTATACATAACACCAAGATATTATGTATCAACCAACTGATTAAGCGAGGTCTAAAGAAAAGCTGAGAGAAAATCACCGGGAGCGATAGTCCATAGCCTCTGCCAATTGAACCGATGGAGCATAATCTTGGAGTCCTCAGTCACCATAGCTAGTAAGTCTTTCTCTGGATTCCACTCCGCAATTTTAATCTAACAACCAAATAGAAAAATAAAAGCCAAAAATAATTGAGAAGAAAAGAACAAATAGAATACTAATACGAAGAAGAAGAAGAAAAGGAAAGGAAATTAGCAAACAAACTTGAGAGGCGAGAGGTTTGTCGAATTGAAGCTGAAAAGGAAGGACTCGAGGTTCTTCATCAGTCTCCATGGTTAAAGCTCAAAAGGAAGCACTTGTACTACAAACCCTAATAAGCAGCTGAAAACAACTGAGAAGACAGCGGCGAAGGTGGAAATGAGGCGGGATTTTCCTTTACGCTTTGGTTTAAAACGGATAGTTTATCTATCATTTTTGCACTCTCAATTCATTGATTTGAAAATGGCTGGCAGTATATCCAAATTGCAAATACCGTATCGGATTTAGTACTAGATTGACTTTTAGTACGGTACTATATTAGTACCGATTAATACTGAGTACCGTTTCAGATAATTTTTAAAATTTATGAAATAGTCCCTGAACTTTTTTAAAAATTGTAAAATAGTCCATTATCATATTGTACTGTATACTTTATAAGTTTACATTAACTAAGCAACCATATTTCCAAAAATCATAATAATATTATTTAATCACTACAATTAATATGAAATAACAATAATTTTCAGATAT
>JAOQMM010000002.1:15883910-15899401 GCA_027563515.1 Erythroxylum platyclados
TGTATTCAAATTGGTCTACTATGCGTGCAAGTCGATGCAGAAGACCGACCAACTATATCAGATGTTCTTCTGATGCTAAATCGAGAGACTGCACTTACTTATCCCAAGGAACCTGCCTTTGTTTCCAGGGAAAGTTGCAGTATCTATTCAAATTCACAAGGAGCTAAAGGAGTCTGCTCGGTAAATGAGATTACACATAGTGATGTTGAAGCTCGGTAGATTACAAAGTCTGAGAGAAATCAAGGTTAAATTTTTCCAACAATTTCCATCTTCGCTCCACACGATTTCTTTATCATACCCTTTCCTTTTCCAGAAGGAAAACACCAAGCTACTATGTAATATCTGATTAATTATGAAGCGATGGAATTAATATCAACCTTATGCTTCCATCACCTATAGCCCAGCAAATTTCCTCAATAGAGGAAATAGTATACATACAAGTTCTGTTTTAAGGGGCAAAAAGAACATTGACACTGCTTTGAGATTTGATAACTTAAGCTTATAAAACACAAACTAGTACACTGTTAGACTGGTTTTGGCTCGTCTAAATCAATGCGATTGAGTATATTAGTAAGTTTCTAAACAACATCCACTGTAGTTTGTCTTTTTTATTATTTTTAAACTAAAATCAACAGAGTTGCCTACTAACATTAATATCATTTTAAAAATTGACACTTAACAGTCAAGATGGACGTTGAAGCATAATCTTCTAGTTTTACAAGAGGATACAATAATTCAATGACTTGCTTATGCTGACACATAAGAAGTGTAAGCATTTAAGATAACTAAATGCTTGAAAATAATTAGTTAAAAATTTTATTAGTGTTCATATCCTAAAAATTTTATATATTCTCTAAACTCTTCTCGACTCGGTAAAACTTAATACCTACTTCTATGAGGGAAGTAATAATATTGATTCGTTTTCAAGATTTTTATAAAAGTTAAGAGAAATTTCTAATATTTTGATATTTATGAGTTAAGTCTTAATATTAATATCCATTCATAAAATATAATTTATTTGAATGAAACTTAATAATGATGTTAGAATTAATGACTTTTCATAAGGATTTATTTATAATGCATAAAAATTAAAAGTGCAATATTAAGTTTTAACATATTTATGAAGTGTATTACTAGATTTTGATATGTTAAAAATAAATTATGTGTATTTAGCAACACTAAAATCTGAGATATTAATATTAGAATGTTAGAAAGTTATGGTAGGAAAATTGAAAATGTTAAGTACTTTATGTATACTTTTGCCATCTCCAAGGGATTACGTGTGGTCATAACATCCAATCCCAAGCAAAGAGTGTCAAGGCCGGGCCAAAATTAATAGAGTTATTTGGTTATTATGAAGTGCATTATCTAATAAAAATACTAACATTTTATAGAAAGAGTCCAGCACATCAATTATTAACATCTTATACTTCCAAGTATACATAGCGATGACAGTGAGTCCGCAAATGGATCAATCTCGTCAATTTTTAAAAAATAAATTTTCTTAATATTAAAAGGATAAGACAATATTTTTTTTAATTAGGTCCAAGCTTGGGTTTCTGAAGTCCATGCCTACCAGAGACCCAATTCTTTTAAACAAAATGATGTCGTTTTACTTAGAATAGTTGAGTCTTGAGCCGATATGTGCTTGGACCTGGGTCTAACCTATGAGTCAACCCATTGAAAACACTTAAATCTAAGCTCATAGGCTGCCTGTTGTCATCCCCTAAGGGCCTATTTGGTTGGACGTAAAGTTTTTAATGGAACGAAACAGAACGGAACGGAATAATTTATAATAGAATGGAATGTAAATGTATATAATATTAGAAAATTATTGTTTAAGAGGGATGAAAGGGTTCATAATATACTATAATAAAATATTATTTGAAAGATGGATAGAATGGAATGTAATTATGTAGAATAATAATAAATAACTATTATACTCTTATGTAACAAAACATATATTATACTCTCTCTCTCTCTTCTCCTCTCTTCTCTCTTTCTTTCTTTCTATTTGTTTTTCTCTCTCTCTTGTCAGGTTGCATGGGTAAGTCATAAACCTATTAGCTTTTTAATTTATATTATGACAATTAGTTCAATTACACTAACGAAATCTTCAAAACTAATTCATTATAAAATATTTCAACAATTCAAAAAATTACAAAGGTGATAACTCTTAAAATCAAATTTAGTTTGATGAAATTGAACTATGAATTAACAATAAAGAATGAAAAATTACAAATTACAATTTTTTTTGTATGGCACCGACAATTATATAAAAATAAAGGAGATGATAAGATTAAAGTAAATTCCAGAATCTCGGTACTCTATATATTCTCATCTTCTTCACACCATTCATTACGTCGAGAAGCATCCTTCTTTAACAGAGAACATTTCTTAGCACATGTCTCAAAGGCCTAACGTCGCTCACTATTCTTCCATAGCCTTTGGCCTCCACTCCCATCTCATGGTTTCGAGTGACATGATCTCTAGTTCCAACTGGTCTTCTTTCCAAAGCTAAACCATAAGAAAAATCAAATCTTTCTTTGGCTTTTTTAGGTGAATTTTTTGTTCAAGAGGTTAAATTTGTTGTTTGATTGATTCTAAAAGATGTGATTGAAAGGTTTTGTTGAAGGAGGCATTGCTTCAATCGTTGCTGGTTGTTCCATGCACCCTCTTGACCTCATCAAGGTCCGCGTGCAACTCCAAGGCGAAAATCCAGCGATGATTAACCGCTCTGCCGCCGTCCAAAACTTGTGCCCGACGCTTGCTTTCCAGACAACCACTGTCCACTGCCTCAACCTCAAACATCATCGTCACCTTCTGTTCATCGCATTGGTTTGGTCAATGTTGGAGTCACTATACAAGCCTATGTTATGGTTGTGATAGTCACGCATTACAAGAAATTATATTTTCAGTGAAAGCAAAAATTATCACTAAAAGTAGTAATATTAGTTATTACTATTAATAGTATCCAATTTTTACAGTCGTCACCTTCTATTATAAATACCTCCGTCACTAATGCAATAGTGATTAATTTAGAAAAATGGTTACAATTATGAAACACTTTTGTGATAAAAGTACAGACACTAAAACTATGGAATGTATGACAAAATTATATGGTCACAATAACTTTATATATCTGTGACAAACGTACTGACACTAAAAACTATGAAATGTGTGTCAAAATATATGGTTACAGTAACTTTACATATTTAATGACAAGTTTGTTGACACAAACAATATAAAGTAGTGACAAATAAATTCGTAACAGTACTTCATCTTATTGTGACAATATTATTGCCACTAGAATAATTAAAAATAGTGACAAAATATTTGTCACTCTTGCATTTTTTATCAGTGTCCATCCTCTTGGTCACTAATATTTTAAGAAAAAATGTCAACATCATTTTGTCAAAAAAATAAAATTTTGTTCTTACAAAAAATATTATCACTAATATGTTTATTATTGTTACAAATAAAACTATCAATTCAACAATAAAATTGTATTAGTAATAAAAGAAATTTACATCAGTGACCATATTGTTTAACAAACTTCATCACAAGTATAAAAGTTATATGTTACAATAATGTTGTCACTAAATAAAAATTATATGTTACAATAAATTTATTACTAATGTATTCGTGTCACAAATAATATTATTAAATTTAACAATTTAATTGCTTAATCGATAAAATTTTTTGCATGGGTGGCCATAAAATAAAAGTTGTCACAAATGGTATGGATTTTTAGTGTTAAGATATTGTCACATAAGCAAATAAAAATTATTAATATATATAAAAATATATAAAAATACCTAAATGTACAAAATTCTAATTTTCAATATATAAAATTAAAAAATTTAATATCCAAGATAATTATATTTATTACAGTTATCCAAAATACTACGTACTAATTTAAGCTAAAACTCTCCAAGGTAAATTTTATTGGCTACTCTCCTAGATGAAATTCACTATTCACTAGTTGGAGTATTTGATATTATGGCACTTGATGGATCTCCAATTAAGGCAGAAGCATTGATTAACAATCTAGGAATTACTCTAATATTTGCCAAATGTGCAAAAATAGCTGAAATTTGTTTTATTTCTATGGCTTGCTTTTCAATATCTGCATTTTGAACTTGAATCTTCTCATTTTGAGCTTGAATTTTTTCATTTTGTGTTTCTTTTTATTTCAGTAAGTCTTGCAGCTTCATCGTCTAAATCATTTGCACGTTTTTTTTGTAGCCTCAGCTTCAGCTATAATTTGATTTTTTTCTCCGTCGCTTCAATGAGGTTCATTTTCTTAGGAACCTTGTTGACGTCAATCTTGATATCAGTAAGTGAAAGCCTCTTTAAGTTCATCTAACTCCTCACCATATTAGGGGCATCAACTAAAGCCTGTTGCATCAAGAGAGGGAAACTCACAGAGTTTAACAGACTGCAGACTACAAACATATAATGCAAAAATCATCATCATTAGTTTATGTAAGCCCATAAATGTTATACCCCGAAGAAATGCAAACACAAAAGAACATCAAGAACATTGATTTTCCATAAACTAAAAGAACAGAAAAAGAATAAACAACATCTCAAGCTTGTCGTGATTTTAATAGAAAATATAATCATCATAAACAACTACTCTCTCTCTCTCTCTCTCTCTCTCTCTCTCCCTCTCTGAATCAATCAAAAAACATAATCTCAGTTTCACATTTTAACATAAACATAAAAAAAATTACATAATTAAAGTAAGAGAGGATAAAAAAGAGTACTCTGTTCTAGTTGAGGACATCAATGATGACAATGAGTTTGTCGTAGTCCTTCCCGTAGTTGACGAGTGCTACCCTTCCAATCTCCACATATCTCTTCAAAGCTCTTGAAATAAGCATCAACGATCTCACCGGTCTTCTCATCGACCTTGATTTGCAGCTTCATAATATAGTCACAGGCAGGTGCTCTGACGAGCCCCGTGCCGACGTTAGGGTCATTCTTATTAAAGGAGCCGAGGTTGCGGGGGTTATTGAAATGGTCTACAACCTTCTCATGGTACAAACGTGAGCGGAAGGGGAGGAGCGTCGGCTCAGATTCTCTTTGATGTGAAGCGGAGCATTGAATCGACCGTAGGGGTTTTCTAGGAGATCTATCAAGAGGAGTTAAGCAACTCTAATATTTTGGTTTTGTGGTTTATGTAGCAACTAAACGGTGATTCTAGAAGGACACGTGAATGGTCTAGATGATTTTAGATTAAGATCTCACCATTGTTAATTATTATTTTTGGTTGCGTAAGCATAGCACTTCGTTGATTTTTCTACATCGTATAGGGATAGAAGATTGAAGATGAACTGACTTAACATTCCAGTTTAATTTAAGAGTACTCACGTCGTTTTGACTTTATGTAAAGGCCGAACGTACAAGAAAAGATATTATCAAATTAATTACGTTATATTCTCTTATTTAACTTTTATAATATTACTTAAAGCAATCTTTTACATTTTATTTTTAAATGAAATCTTATGTAATTTAAATATTACAAAATAAAAAATTTAAAATTAAATAAATTTTAAAATAAAGGCCCGACATACAAGAAAAGATATTATAAAATTAATTACGTTATATTCTCTTTATGATTTAACTTTTATGATATTACTTAAAGCAATCTTTTATGTTTTTATATTTAGATGAAATCATACGTAACTTTAAATATTACAAAATAAAAAATTGTAAAATTAAATAAAATTTAAATTTTAAATAATTTAATTTATTTGCCAATATAACGAAACTTTTAAATTTAAAAAATATCTTAAAATATCTTAATAAGGATATCATCTTAAAATATCTTAAATTTTAAATATCTTAAAAAAAATATTCCCCTTTCAAAAGGATAGCATCTCCAAATCTTGCATTTTTACGTGTTATAAAAATTATTCATATATTAAAAGAACAGGAATTTAGTCTACTATCATACGGAAGACTTTTAAATTATGAAATGTAAATTATATTCCAATTGTAAATAATAGTAATTATTATTATGAATAATACAATTATAATTATGATTATATTTACAATAAAGAAACCACATTCACAATATAATTTAACTTAAAAGCAAACATGATATAACGAATTTAAATTCATGCCTAATTGAAAGATGATTAGGGCTTGACTTGATAGTCCAATTTTGATATAATCCAATTTTGAATTAAATTAATATTATTTTAATTATTTATTTTTATGAATAATGATAAGACAAATTTAGTAAGTGAAGGTGAGGAAGGCGACGATGACATTGATTGAGCATTGGTAAGAACTTTATTTTTAAATTTTGAATAGGTTAAGAGTTTTACTTAAATATTTTGGAACATGATTTTCATTATATTTAAACATTTATTTATTTTGATGAAATTTCAAAGTTATGTTTAGAAAATATCGATTGATATGTAAAATATTACTTTTGGATTATCAATATATGTAGTTTGAATATTTTATAAGAAAATATTTAAATTGTTTGAAAATAATAATATTAAAGAAAAACCGTGATAAGTAGTTTTTAGTCCCTAAAATTCCTACAATAATGATAAAATTAATCATTAGAGTGGTTAATTTTAATATGTTATTATAATAAGAAATAATTATCATTAATTTGTTACGTCTATATAGACAACAACCTTTCTAACAAAAAGTTGATGATCAAGTGACAACAAACTTTCTTATCACAAAAATTACGAATAGTAGTGACCATAGTGATAGTTCCGTTTTTGTAACAATATTAAGTAGACACTAACTAATTGAATTTTTATTGACAAAAGATTTCGTCACAAAAAGTAAAATATCATGTGACGGTAAACCATTTTGACACAGCAAGAGAAAAATAAGAAACTATATTTTGTCACAACAAATAGAAAATATTTGTGACCAACATATGTTTTGTCCCAATTACATTTCATTCCTGCCAAAATTACTTTGACGTCAAATTGTATATGGCTTTAGTGACAGAACTTAATAATAAAAGAAATTTTGTCACTATTAATATATTAATAATGACAATTTAATTGTGAAATATACTAAATTGTCACAATTACCATGGTATTAGTGACAAAAAAAATCATCATAAATAATTCAAACAATAGTGCCAATCAATTATTTTGTCATAAAAAACCTCATATCTATGAAGAATTGATTGTCACAAAAAAGTTGTCACTAAATTTCTTAACTCTTATAGTGACAATAACTTTTGTAACAAAAAGTTGATGATCAAGTGACAATAAAATTTCTTGTCACAAAAATTTCGAATAGAAGTGACCATAGTGATAGTTCCATTTTTATGATAATATTAAGTAGACACTAACTAATTGAATTTTTATTGACAAAAGTTTTCGTCACAAAAAGTAAAATATCATGTGACAGTTAACCGGTTCGTCATAACAAGAGAAAAATATTAGTAACCAAACTATGTTTTGTCACAACAAATAGAAAATATTAGTGACCAACATATGTTTTGTTACAATTACAATTCATTCCTGCCAAAATTACTTTGACGTCAAATTGCATATGCTTTTAGTGACAGAACTTAATGACAAAAGAAATTTTGTCACTATTAATACATTAATAGTGACAATTTAATTGTGAAAGATACTAAATTGTCACAATTATCATTATATTAGTGAGAAAAAATCATCATAATTAATTCAAACAATAGTGTCAATCAATTATTTTGTCATAAAAAACCTCATATCTGTGACGAAATGATAGTCACAGAAAAGTTGTCACTAAATTTCTTAACTCTTGTAGTGACAATAACTTTTGTAACAAAAAGTTGATGATTAAGTGACAGTAAAATTTCTTGTCACAAAAATTTCGAATAGTAGTGACCATAGGGATAGTTTCGTTTTTGTGACAATATTAAGTAAACACTAACTAATTGAATTTTTATTGACAAAAGTTTTCGTCACAAAAAGTAAAATATCGTGTGACGATTAACCGGGTCGTCACAACAAGAGAAAAATATTAATAACCAAACTATGTTTTGTCACAACAAATAGAAAATATTAGTGACCAACATATGTTCTGTCACAATTACAATTCATTCCTGCCAAAATTACTTTGACGTCAAATTGCATATGCTTTTAGTGACAGAACTTAATGATAAAAGAAAATTTGTCACTATTAATACATTAATAGTGACAATTTAATTGTAAAAGATACTAAATTTTCACAATTACCATTGTATTATTTATAAAAAAAATCATCACAATTAATTCAATCAATTATTTTGTCATAAAAAACCTCATATTTGTGATGAAATGATAGTTACAGAAAAGTTGTCACTAAATTTCTTAACTCTTGTAGTGACGTTAACTTTTGTAACAAAAAGTTGATAATCAAGTGACAATAAAATTTCTAGTCACAAAAATTTGGAATAGTAGTGACCATAGTGATAGTTCCGTTTTTGTGACAATATTAAGTAGACACTAACTAATTGAATCTTTATTGACAAAAGTTTTTGTCACAAAAAGTAAAATATCGTGTGATGGTTAACCGATTCGTCACAACAAGAGAAAAATATTAGTGGCTAAACTATGTTTTGTCACAACAAATAGAAAATATTAGTGACCAACATATGTTTTATCCCAATTAAAATTCATTCCCGTCAAAATTACTTTGGCACTAAATTGCATATGCTTTTAGTGACAGAACTTAGTGATAAAAGATAAGTGGACACTATTAATATATTAATAGTGACAATTTAATTGTTAAAGATACTAAATTGTCACAATTACCATTGTATTAGTGACAAAAAATTAAATAATCACAGTTAATCCAAACAATAGTGTCAATAAGTTGTTTTGTCACAAAAACCTCATATCTGTGACGAAATAATAGTTACTCATAAAAAACTTGCCACTAAATGTCTTAACTCTTGTAGTGATGATTGTGACGTACATGTCACAACAAATAGAAAATATTAGTGACCAACATATGTTTTGTCACAATTAAATTTCATTCCCGTCAAAATTACTTTGGCACTAAATTGCATATGCTTTTAGTGACAGAATTTAGTGATAAAAGATATTTGGACACTATTAATATATTAATAGTGACAATTTAATTGTTAAAGATACTAAATTGTCACAATTACCTCATATCTGAACAATAGTGTCAATCTAAACAATAATGTCAATCAATTGTTTTGTCACAAAAAACCTCATATCTGTGACGAAATGATAGTTAGTCACAAAAAAGTTGCCACTAAATGTCTTAACTCTTGTAGTGATGATTGTGACGTACATGTCACAACCGTGACATAATCCTGCTCTGGCATCAGTCGTAGGTCGACGACAATCGTCCATGCTGCTCGACGACAGAGTTCTTCCTCTGCTACAATCGACTATCGCCCAAATGTATTATCTTACTTGGTATTAGAGTCAAGAGTATATTAGGTAGTAAATAGTTCTTATTTTACATTCTAGCATAAACCTCCTGATTCAGGGTTTGTGATTTTTATTGTTTAGGGTGGAATGTGATGTAATATGAAACTCTGTGCTTCCATCCTATTCCATTCCATTCCATTATAAACCATCCTCCCAAACAAAGGAATAATAGTACATTCCAATCCAATCTATTAATTAATCTCCAACCAAAAATAGCCTTAAGTATATAGCTTTAAGATTTAGCAATTTAAGCTCTTAAAACTATAAAAATTGCATAGATTTTTTTAGTTCTAGTTTTAAGTCAGAGAATAAAATGGGAAGATTTTCAATTCTCTTTTCCTATTCTTTGGAACCTTCATGTACATCTGTCAAATCCTGCTTGCAGTTTTGGTAGGTGATTGCAGGATAAGTTTGACACAGTTATTAGACTTCAGATTAACAGTCAATATTAAAGAAAGGCAAGATGTTTCCTATCACCTTCTTGCATAACTGGCCCGATAGCACAGAAGACGGATAGGAAATAAGAACAAACTTGATAGCAATTTTCAAAGGTCTGGAAAAAATCAACGCAAACGAAGTCAGAGTAAGATATTTCTTTATCATGCCCTTTCCTTTTCTAGAAGGAAAATACGAAGCTACTAGGTAATATCTGATTAATTATGAAGTGATGGAATTAATATCAATCTTACGTTTCCATCACCTATAGCCCAGAAAATTTCCTCAATAGATGAAATAGTATACATACAAGTTCTGTTTTCTTAGCTATGTTTGGTTATATGTAAGTTTTTTAATGGAACGGAATGTAAAAGGATGTAATATTAGAAAATTGTTGTTTAGGAGGGATGGAAGGGTTCATAATGTAATATAGTGAAATATTATTTTGAAGAAGGGTTCATAATGTAATATAGTGAAATGTTGTTTATCATTTTACATTACAGCATAAATCTCCCAAATCAGAGGTAACTTATTGTTTCTATTTAGGATGGAATATGATGTAATGTAAAACCCTCCCCATTCATCCTATTTCATTCCATTCTATTATAAGCCCTCTTCTCAAATGATAGAATAATATTACGTTCCATTCCATTCCATTAATAACCATCCAACCAAATAAGGGGCAAAAAGAACATTGACACTCCTTTGAGATTTGATAACTTAAGCATATAAAACAAAAACTAGTACATTGTTAGGCTAGTTTATTTTACTTTCCCAGCATATTCTTACGTACCCTGGTCAAATGATGCACAAAGTTTTGGTTCGTCTAAATCAATGTGATTTAGTATATTAGTAAGTTTCTAAACAACTGTGGATAACATCCACTGTAGCTTGTCCTTTTTTATATATAACTAAAATCTATTGAGTGTGGAGACTGAGAAAAGAGGAGTGGTGGGGCCCAAGGCCCACTTTATCTAGTTTCCTTCTTTTTGATGTATTGGCTAATGATAAAAACACCTAAAATCTTTTTTTCTAGGGTTAACGTGAGGCAATAAGAGAGAGATTTGTGTGTGCCTTTTAATCACCATCTATTCACTCTTGAAAATCTCTAGTGCATTGTTTTTGTGGTTTTCTCTTGATTCTTAGGTTTCCACGTTAAAGTTGGTGTTCATTGTTATTGTTTTCATTTTCTTGTTTTTTGCTGTGTTTATTGTTGTTGTGCTTGATGCAATTGGAATTACCACGATCCCAACAACTGGTATTAGAGTCGATGACTCAGCAAGGGACGAGTATGGAACTAGTAGTCAGATCCTGTGGTTGCCTCTCCATGAGAAGAGCAAGGAGACTCCTGGTGGGCCCAGAATAGTAGAGTAGAAGGGCTCTTGGTGACATCATATACTCGAGCTGTTAAGAAAAAGACTTTTGCTCAAGGGCGAGCCCAAGCCCATTGTGGAAATTCATACTTGAGGGGCAGATTGTTAGGATTTCAAGTGTGAGTGGAGAATCTCACATTGGAAAGAGATGGAATTTGTGAGGGGCATATAAGAGGAAAGGACCCATAAACCTAATGCCTTAAGGTTTTGGGTTAAAGTATGGTATCAAAGCCCATGAGTATGTTCCCTCACTAAGCCTATAATGTTGATCTCCTATGAAAGTGGGCTCCTCAAATCTAACAAAATCAACAGAGTAGTCTAGTCACATTAATATCATTTTAAAAATTGACACTTAACAGTCAAGATGGACGTTAAAGCATAATCTTCTAGTTTTATAATAGGATACAATAATTCAATGACTTGCTTGTGCTGACACCCAAGAAGTTAGCCAAAAGAAGATGGCTTGGGATGGTGAGTTTGCTTAGATATTTGAGACTCATATCTATTAACCATGTTGGATTATAGAAACTTAGGGTCATTTGGTTCCACTTCTGTTTTTCTGTTATGGTTTTTAGTTTTAGTTTTCTAGTTTTTGTTTATATTTTTTTGTTAAAATCAAAAACTTGTTTTGTTGAGATTTGTAATATAAAAACTTAAAACAAAAACCTGTTTGGTTGAGATTTGTATGCATATGCCTAAAAAGCTTTGGACTTGTTTTTTATCTTGTAATTTATCTAAAAATTGAGTGATTTTCTAAAGTATATGAGGTTGATGTGTAACACCTCTACCATCTTGTTCTATTTCGAGAAATTCTATTTCATGTTGACATATCTTAGCCTTTTTCTTAGAAAGAGCAAGACTATGTTTTTCACATAAATCTGCAAATGTATGAAGATGTATAATATGTTGTGCAATATTTTTATTAGCTATCAAAATATTATCTACAAAACAACGTATATAATTATGATACTTAAATATATTATCCTTTAATTTTGGAATATCTTAGGGGCAAAAGGCATTACTAATCATTCATAGTGACCTTGAAGGGTAGAAAATGTAGTACAAGGGATGCTATCTTTATTCATTTTTATTTTCCAAAATCCACTTTTACAATCAAATTTAGAGAAAATTTGTTTTCCTCTAGTTAGATTTATTAAGGTTTCTTTATGAGGTAGGAAATATCCATCAAAAAATGTATTATCATTTAATTTTTTATAGTTTACTACATCCTAGCTTTATTTCTAAGTAACTCCACATAGTTTCTAACCATAAAAGCAGGAGAAAAATGTGGCGACTTACTAGATCGAGTGATTTTTAAATTTTCTAATTCCACAACTTGTTTTCGAAATTCTTCTTGATCTTTAAAATTGTATCTCATAGCAGTAACTCTAATCACTTTTTGTTTATCTATCATTTTTAAGGTTGCTTCCTCTTTATTTTTAACCCAAAATTGTAAAGGATTGTTAGAATATTTTTTTATTTTTTGTTTGACTATTTCTAGTCCATCTTTTATAGTCTTTATTTATTGATATTTGTGTTCTATAATATTTTCTATTTTTAGTAAAGGTTTTTGTTAGCTCAAGGATTTTTTATGATTTTGATGATGCAGCTATATTACTTCAAAAGAAAGTTTATTTCCTTATTCCACGTATATAATTTTTCTAAAATGGAAGTCATCAATTCAAATCTAAAAGGAACAAATAAAATGTTTTTATTGAATGAAGATCTATTTCCTACTAAATAATAACGGTCATATTCTTAAAAGATAATACATTTTATAACGAGACAAATTTTCTCTGTTGTAGCATCCTTCCAATACGAACTTACCTTAAAATTTTTTTCACTCAAAAGGAAGGTCAGATTACTCGATCAAAAAGTTGGAAGATTTTTGGAAAGTTAACGTTGTGAACAATCATCTTCAAATCGATCCAGAAGCAAGTGAAGCAACAAACATATCTTAAAGAAAAACTATTTAAAGAAGAACAAGCACAGTGAAGATACATTTACACACAGAAGAAAAGAAGTGGTGATACAAGTGATACATAGACTGTGAACAACTGATTGTGATATTGACAAATTTGTTCTTCAAATAGATATTATTGTAAAACTCTCTTGTGTGTTTTTAGATCAAATTTTGTTGAGAGAGAAACTACTGAGGCTCACTATTGAGCATATTTCATTATACTCATGTTAGCTTGGAGAGGCTACGACAATACTACTTGTGTTAGCTTGGAGAGGCTAGGACAATACTACTTATGTTAGCTTGAAGAGGCTATGACAATATTACTTGTTTGAGCCTGGAGAGGCTCGTCAAAGCACTACTTGATTTTATAGTGAAATACTCAAGTAGGAGACTTAGGGACTGGACGTAGGCTTGGGTTATAAGCTGAACTAGTATAAATCGACTGCGTCTTTCTCTCTATATCTTTGTTTTAATTTTACATTATTGATATGTGTTTGAATGTTCATGCATTTGATATGTTACACTTAGCAATTAATGACATAAAGTAGATTAAGATATTCACTTTGACTCATATGTGATTTTAGGCACAATTTGGAAGCAATTAGGTTAAAGTGAGTCGAAAATATGATATTAGGGCCATGTTTGAAGAATATTATTTTCATTCCATTTGTCATTCACGTATGGTGCATAGATTGTTATGCATGACATTTAAAGATTTAATTATAATTAATAAATAGTAAAATGCATGGATGAACAGTGAAATGCATGGATAAACAGTACGTGAACAGTGAAAATACATGGGTGAACAGTGCATGAATAGTGAAAATGCATGGATGAATAGTTGTGAAAAGTGTAAATGATTTAATGTTAATATTTGAACAGTGAACATGCAAAAGAACGTGAAGAAGCAGTGTTTAGATGTCCAAAACGTAACACCCGAACAACCAAAAGGAAGCACAAAACAACGCTAAAGCCAGCAGCTGCAGGAGAAGACGTGAGCTGTGTATGAGTTGCGCATGTACTTCACGTAAGCATGCAGCTGGGGAGAGGAGGACAAAGTGACACAGAGTAGAAGGTGAAGAATGAAGCAAATGATAGCTGGGAAGGAGTAAAATGCCAAAGAAGAAAGCAGTCGTTTAAGTCCACGCCAAAACGCAGTTGCTGGACATTTAAAACATAGATGCAGTAAAGAATGGACAAGGGCTTTTAGGTAGCGTGGGTTTAAGAAATAAGGAGGAGGAGGCTGAATCAAAGAGAGGGGGGCTGGATTCGGGAAAAGAAAATAAAAAGGAGGTGCAGAAAAGGAGAGTTTCAGACAGGGAGTGGAGGCGCATAAAGAGGGATTTTTGGATAGAAATAGAGAAAAGAGGACAGCAGGAGGGGAGAGGTTTCTTCTTCTTTCTTTAATGCCGATGAAGAGGGTTGATGGTGAAAGCATAAAGAAGGAAATGGAAGGTTAAATCTTCTCCTCTAATTCAAGGTGATATCAAAGCTAAGGGAGTCACGGTCAAGCCATTTTTCTCATTGTTTCATGTTTTAATCTTGTATTTGTGGATTGTTTATGAAGTTTCGTATAAACCGAAGATGGGTTATGTGAATGAATGTTATTAAAATGTTTTTCTTTTGGCATATTAAGTTGCAGCTTGAACCATGTTTTAGCACATAAGTTGGATTATTCAAGGTTGGAGGTGTTAATCATGGGAAGGAATATTTAGAATGCTTTGAATGGTTTTCTTTAAATATTCATTTGTAAACCCATAAGCTAGGAACATTGGTATTATACGTAATAGTTATATTAGATGTTCATGATTAGCAACTAATGGTATCAAATCGTTAGGAACTTCATAACATAGGTTGGTTAATCCGAGCTTGTGAGATTACTGCCTAGATTGATCTATTTTCCACTTTGTAATGCTGTTATCGCTTTAAATCTAGAGAGCTTATTCTAGGTTATTCGATAGTTAGGTTTAGTTAAAGAGCATGTTTTAACTAAACACAATTTGAGAGAAAACCGGGATTAACAGAGCTTGTTGTTAATTCACGATCAATAGTCCTAAAGAAAGAATTAAGACTTGGTAACAATGAAAAATGCTTAATCGTATTTAGGCTAAGATTGATCCGAGAATCGGATTTTACACATATTTGTTACTTTTCAACTCGTTTAATCATTCTCGATACATTGCTTTCATTACTTTTATCTTACTTGTTAGTTTAGTTGTTTTCAATCCAAAAATCCCCCACTTTATATTTTCCATTGCATCAATTAATTTTGTTTGCAAAAAATTACTGAGCATT
>JAOQMM010000002.1:15911866-15928313 GCA_027563515.1 Erythroxylum platyclados
CTCGGCCCATTACCATCCCTAGTCTTATGACACAGATTAAATATCTAGACACTTTTTTTTAAGTCTTAGATCAAATTATAAATTCCTAATTATTCATCTGTATATTTTAAATTTTATTTTAATTCTTAGACATTGGCCTAATTACTTATTTTAAATTCTAAGTCAAATAAACTTACACCCAAATTTATTTTATTTTTAAAAATATCTAAATTACAAAATCTCTTCTAAACTTAAGTAAGCGTTTAGGTGAACAAAATAGAGCGTATAACACCTTTCTTATTTTGTTTATTTAATTTTAAATTTATTTTTCAAGTTATAATTTTTTTAGTATTTTTTTTAAATTAATTTTGTTCTTAACAAAGAAGAATAACGATTCTATGTTACATATTTTCGATTTTCGGGTTCATGTCTATTTAAGGACGACCATGGCATTGCGTTGAAATTCTAAATATTTGAAAAGTTTTATAACTTTCCGTGCTAATTCATTTTGGTTGACAGTACCTCAACTACTGTTTTTTCCGCTAGTCAAAGGACGAAGATATGGCTGTGCTTTTTGCTTGAATTGTCAATCCCCCCCAGCCCGCAGGACAGGAGGAGAGGAGAGACTCCAAAATATATTAAAACTAGCATTCTTCTAGAAGACGATGACTTTGATTAAAACCTCGTGACTCTTGCTTGGTTCGGAATTGAAACTTGAAAGGTTTATTGAGTCCTCCCATCAGATGGTAACCTCCATCTCTTCCACGGTCAACTAAACCTTGTTGTACTCTATAAATTCTTCCGAAATAAGCAAAAGCGGTGGAACCAGAATATGGACACGTGGTGGGTTTACATAAAAAGCAACTACCAGGCACGTGCCGTCCCTTGCCCGCCAAGTCAACCGAAAACAGCGAAGACGGAAGCATCTGGACAACTACGCCTATACGCACACCACGTTCCTCCAACAGTTTCGGGGCTGTTTCTCTTTTAACTTTTATTCTTCTTAGCTTAACACGTCTCTCATTTCTCTTTCTAGTTTCTACTGTATTATTAATAAGATTATTGGCAGAAGGAAAGTAACCGTTTTTTCTTTTTCTTGCAAGTGTTTTTTGTTTCCGAGGCCCTAGATCTGTAGAGGGAGGAAGATCGAAAATGAGAGGCATGTTCTTGTACGAGAGAGCTTCTCGAGCCTTCCATGATCATCCTTCTCTTTCTAAGCTCGTTCTTATCTTCACCATCGGGTACTCTGTTTTCCTCTCTCAAATAATATTGTTGTCTTCTACTTTTTGATACGACTTGCCTTCTGTTTGGTTCCCGAGAACATTGGATGTTAATGATTGACACAAGAAGATCAATTTATACCCTGTCTTCAAATTTTACTGAACAAGACTTGATGTTTTGGTTCATGATTTCAGATTTTGAGGTACTGAGAAGTTCCACTGGTAATTGTGATGCATGGTGAATCTGTTTGTAAATGTAACAGTTTCATCTGAAGGAGAAAAGTGTATGGTGCTGATATTTGAAGTGATTTCGAAAATTAAGAAGAACAAAATTGTTCTTGAACTTGCATTGATTTATTTATTTCATGTAGCTTGTCAAAGTCTAATTAGAAATACTAGTGCCATTTCTTATTTCAAGGATGATTATGTAGAGCAGTGCATTGGCATAATTGTTAACATTTTGAACGAATTCATCATTGCTTTTACTAGCTATAACATATGATTCAAACATGGCCTGTTAATCCAAATTAATCTCTCTGTTTGTTGCGTGAAATAGTCGTATTGTGCAATCGTGTGCCCTTTTCTGAATTTTTATTCGTTGTTTCAGTGGTGGGAGTCTTGTGGCTTATGCGGACGGGAACGTGAATGATATTGCACCACCAGGGGCAGTGCCTAAGAAGAAGAAAGTGGTGGTTCTAGGCACTGGTTGGGCTGGGACGAGTTTCTTGAAGAAACTAGATAACCCATCTTATGATGTTCAGGTTATATCTCCTCGAAACTATTTTGCCTTCACTCCCTTGCTCCCAAGCGTTACGTGCGGTACTGTTGAAGCTCGCAGCATTGTTGAACCTGTGCGCAACATTGTCAGAAAGGTAAAGAAACAGAGAGCTGAACAATTGTGTCAAATTGAATGTTCTTAAGAGAAGCGGTGCAGTAACTTCCCTCATTGCTTCCTTTTTTGCAGAAAAATGTTGACGTTAGTTTTTGGGAAGCTGAATGTTACAAGATTGACGCGGAGAAAAAGAAAGTTTATTGTCGATCCACTAATAGCACAAACGGGAAAGAAGAATTCGTTGTTGAATATGACTACCTTGTTATAGCCATGGGAGCACGTCCTAACACATTTAATACACCTGGTGTTGTCGAGCATTGCAATTTCTTGAAGGTTATTGCTTCGCAATTGCATATGCTCCACCTTTTTTTCCCCGCACATATGTATTTACTATCTTGAAGAAAATGGATTCCTTCATGTAGGAAGTGGAAGATGCCCAAGCAATCCGCAGGAGTGTGATTAATAATTTTGAGAAAGCAAGCCTCCCTAATTTGAGTGATGAAGAGAGAAAAAGAATTCTTCACTTTGTGGTTGTTGGTGGTGGCCCAACAGGTGTCGAGTTTGCTGCAGAGTTGCATGATTTCGTGAACGAGGATTTAGTTAAACTATATCCAACGGCCAAAGATTTCGTTAAAATAACACTTCTCGAGGCAGCAGATCATATATTGAATATGTAAGGATAAAACTGTGATCCTTCCGCATTGAACTTCTGTTTTACGGTTTTGTGAACTGTGAGCATCATAATTCTAATTTCTACCGTTAAGTAGGGTCGTTTAACATTACTTAATGCTGTCTAGGGGTGTGACAAAATTGTTTTGTGAAAATGCAATTTTGCACAGAGTGAAGACCATTGACGACCAAATTTGTGTGGTTCATTGGTTGGTGGCTGTCTATTGTTTTAAAAGATTGAGTTCTGATTGCATTTCCGTTTACCATCAGTTAATAGGCAAATACAATCTTCTGTTGGTGTGAGTTTCTCATGCTTGTGAGCATCAATTTCCAGGTTTGACAAAAGAATCACAGAATTCGCAGAAGATAAGTTCGGCAGGGATGGAATTGATGTAAAATTAGGGAACATGGTGGTAAAAGTATCTGACAAGGAAATATCTACTAAAGTAAGAGGTAATGGGCAAACCACAAATATACCATATGGCATGGTTGTTTGGTCAACTGGAATTGGAACACATCCTGTGATAAGGGATTTTATGAAGGAAATTGGTCAGGTTTGTTGCTTCTTTACAGTTATGTCATGCATCTTAACTCGGTTATTTTTCTTGATGATAACTCCCGGAATAGATATTATTTCATTACTTATATGTATCGATTTAAGAAAATGGCTATTTCTCCCAACACAGAATAACAGGCGAGCTCTGGCAACTGATGAATGGCTGCGTGTGGAGGGTTGCAATGACGTTTATGCCCTTGGTGATTGCGCTACAATCAACCAGCGCCGGGTCATGGTACTTATATTCAACTGCTATGCGTTCTTATTAATTGTTCTTTGTATATCTGTTGCTGTTATGTATTATGACCCATTTGACGTCGCACATTGAGTCTGTTTCTGTGTCACTTCAAATTCTTAAATTGTTCTGGACTATCCCAAATTAGAAGCACGCTGTGGGTAATTGACACTTCACTATCACAGACCTCATTCACTTTAGTCCCGCTGAAATGGTGTCTACTATGAACTGATGCTCTACTAAGCGTTTTTCATATACCATGAAGAAATGTAAACGATGAAATGATTTAATTCAAACATTATGCCAGTGCAACATATAAAATTAAATGCCATTAAATCTTAGAACTCGCAGGTAGCTGATGCATTTAAATTTTGTGTAAGAATTGAGGACTAGGTTGTGTAAGGATCGAAGTAAGAGCTTTCTAAGAAGCAGAATAAGACATCATTCAGAAGGTGAAATAAAGAGATCTTTGTCGGTCCTTCGCATGTGGGGCTCGGATTCCACCTTAAGTGGTCCTCTTCTATCCCATCCGACATCAACTCAATCAGAGTGCAATCTCAAGCCTCCAAAATAAAATTCTAGTTTAGTTGGCATTCACTTCTTGATCAATGGTTTCGTTAAATAGTTGCTCAAGTTAGTGATGTATGATACTTCTATGCTCTGTATAGGTATACGTGATGCTTGGCCAATAAGCATTACAGTTTCAGCTCAAACAAAGCAAACATCCTGCCTTTTTATATTTGATATCCTGATTTCTTTCTCTCTCTGTGTTCACTGTGCTTGTAGGAAGATATTGCTGCGATATTTAGGAAGGCGGACAAAGACAACTCTGGAACACTAACTGTCAAAGAATTTCAGGAAGTTATTGATGACATCTGCGAAAGATATCCTCAGGTGGAACTTCATTTAAAGAATAAGAAAATGAGTAATATTGTTGATCTCTTGAAGGAGGCCCAAGGGGATACCCAAAAGGAGTCCTCTGAACTTAACATTGAAGAGTTTAAGAAGGTTCTTTCTGAAGTAGATTCTATGATGAAGAATCTTCCTGCAACAGCTCAGGTATGCTGTTGATTCTCATGGTAAAATTCCACGTTTTCTTTTGAAGGCATCTTTGAGTAAGTTAAGCATTCTATGATTCCCTGCTTCAGGTTGCAGCGCAGCAAGGCACTTACCTAGCTAAATGCTTCAACCGCATGGAAGAGGCTGAAAAAAATCCAGAAGGTCCGCTAAGGTTCAGGGGAGAGGGTCGCCATAGGTTTCGTCCCTTTAGGTATGTGATTATGAGATTTGATAACAAATTATTGACACCCAATCAATTGTTCATGTTCTTTGTTGTTATCTGAGTTTAATTCCATTATATCTGTCATGGACGATTAACTTTGGTCCATTGAACGTATTGAACGTTTCAAACCTTGTCAACTGGACTTGGATTGACCCACTCTTTACTGTTTCATCACTTAACCTAGACGTGCTTTGAACATGATGAATTTACCTGTCCCTGATTAGTCTTGAAAATTCTCGATGTGAAACACTGTTCTATTCGGTAGCTCATATCGAATACCTGATAAGGGAAGAGACTTAGATCTCCTAAAAGCTTGACCAATCATCCAAGCATATTTGGGATGACATCTTTCATTATCATGTTCCAGATACAGGCATCTGGGGCAATTCGCCCCTCTGGGAGGAGAGCAAACTGCAGCTCAACTTCCTGGTGATTGGATATCGATTGGTCACAGCAGTCAATGGCTTTGGTATTCCGTCTATGCAAGGTAATGTCTTCTTCTACTGTCTGTTTCAGACTCAATGCAAATTTAGTTGGGAGTTCACTCATATGTTTCTTTGTTTTTGTTTTGTTTGTAATTTTTTATGTAATCAGCAAGCAAGTGAGCTGGCGCACTAGAGCATTGGTGGTTTCAGACTGGCTGAGGCGTTTCATTTTTGGAAGGGATTCTAGTCGCATTTAACTATTGAAAGGCCTCTAACAACACGGGCACAACCGTTGTAAGCCTATACGAGATTCTTCCTCAGCATCCTCAAGTTTTGCAACAAAAAAGATTTTGCTTCCATCAAATTAAATTCATTCAATAATCTAGTGGAGCGGAGGATTCTTAGCTAAAAATTTTTGTGCGAGCTGCGAATAAGTTCTGTGTATTTGTTCATGATATCTGAACAGTTTGTTGCATCACGTATTGAGTAGTTGCAGAATGAGACGATACTCCCACGTTTTTCCTCCTCTTATTTGATGAAGAGATTTTTTTGGTTCACAAGGGTTCTATTCTCCTTAATAACACAAATTGTAACCCTAAATTCGATGAGATTAATTTGTACTTGTTTTCTCAAAGCTGCATTGCGCTTGCCCTTTGGGAGAACAGATTATCTGTTCCAATCTGTTCTTACTCTGTTTTATGGAATCTAAGCTATTCAATTGCTCTCTATCTTACTTATTAGATGGCTGAGATATCGTAGAGCACAGGGGAACGCACCAACTGGAGCATACAATTTGATTACGCTCTTTTGTAGCCTAATTGAATGCATGTCTTTCCTCTAGAATCTGGCGAACTCAAAAACTCACTGACAAATCTAGAGTTGGTGTTTGTGAGTGCTTGTTGGGTTCAGCTCGATATTAGAGGCCCGAGACAACGGAGTATTCCTGAAAGGCCGAAATACTGGGCTCATCTTGTAGCAGCAAGGCATTACATTCACAACTTTAACATATCTACAGTATTTGTGAAGGGTAACTGGTTATCTTGCTCCTAACGAAAATGTACAATTATATTCCTTTAAACAAGTCCTCAACTTTGATTGTTAATGTGCTTACTGTGATTACCCAGTTGAATCTCATAATTTAAGAGTTATGGCTGTGTTCTGGATCGTTTATGAAATTGCCATGTGATGATTTTATGTAGAAATAGCAAAGAAAGCTGTCAAGTAAAGTTTTTCTTTTCGGTATGATAAAGAGACGAACAAAATTGCAGCTTGATATTCCCCAGAAAACCTTCTTTTCTGAGTGAAAAATTTCTAATTTTCGTCCGGAACAATAAGACACGTATATATATATATATTTTACCAAGTTTCTAAAGGTTTATTTACATCTAAGACATCACCAGCTGATGTTCTTTAATGAAATAAGTGTCTTAACTCCATTTGCTAGTAATGTTTTTGTTTTATTTATTTTTCATTTCCTTAAGCACGTCTGCTTTACCTAGTCAAAGAATAGTTATTATCTCGAAAAGCATCATAGGCGTTGGGCTTGTGTTTAGTATGCTTATCAACAGACGTAAAGATACTCAAGTTGCAATCATCCTGATCACTCCATTACATCGTCAAAACTATTACCTTCATCATGGTCATCCCAATTAATTTATCCTGTTCTTTGATGAGGATTGGAATGAGTAACCAAACTTCAATTTAGTTATGCTTGGTGCTCAAGAAATAATACCAAAATGATGTAACGATTTGGCATTTATTTCCCACAAAAAAACAATCAAAGGATAAACAAACAGGTAATTAACTAACCAACGGTAACACCAATATGAGACAAACAGAAATATGTTCCAATACAGCGATGCGGTAGTTACTAACACCCACGTACAATAAGAAAGAAAATGTCCATACATTGACCTAGACAAAATATGGAGAGATATTGGGGAGGTCCATCTAAAACTGTCTTACTCTATCGCGATGTATGTATTTTGTAGACAATAGAACAGACAATGAATGATGTGGACGTGGACATTGGAAGGAGGAGGTGGTCGGTAGAACATGGTGTTCTTAATCCTTGGGGGACAACAAAAAGGGTACTGTAGGGTAGGGTCTTTTTCTTTCTTTCGAAGAAGAAAAGATGGAGATAAGCCTTCTAATTATCGTAAAAAGATTTCATGCTCTTTTTCTTTTCTATTATTTTAAAATCTCCAAACTTGAGTGAATAGCACGAATTAAGTTAAAGTCTAGATTGTTAAATTTGCAATAGGCTTACGGCTCCACATAAGGAGAAAGGTTAGACTATACATAAGATTAAGTGGAATATGTGAGACATTCACATGTGAGTATTCTCAACATTCCCCATCACTTGCGAGTTTTTTTTACTTGGACAATCTGAAGAGGTACGTAAACAATTCTTATCAGGGCTGAACTTCTGGTTGAGGTAAAATAGGTCCTTCCTGAAGCAAGCAAGTGCAAACTTTAAATGATGGGCTCCTTTTGAGGCAAACAATAGGCCAAGATTCTCATTGACTCTGATAATATGTTAAATTTGTAATGAGCCTAGGGGCCTACAGGAAGAAGATGACTAAATCACACACAAGCTCAACTAAAGTTTCATCTTAAAATTAATTAACAATAGGTGAAGTAATTCAATAGATTTATATGTTAGTTTTCTTTTTTCTTTTTTTTTAACGTGAGACACTCATATGTAGGTAATCTTAAGATGATATCTTTCTGTTGTCATCCTTTTTTTAAATTTATGTGTGTGTGTGTGTGTGTGTGTGTGTGTGTGTGTGTGTGTTGTGGAGGGCAGCCATTATGAGCAAGAAATTTGATTGATTGGCTTTGCGAAGCAAACAAAGGTATAGAACGTGCTATTAGGTTAAGACACTTTATAGTAGTGATTGTTATAAAGTAAGCAAAATTATAATGGTTTTTTGTTTTTGAAGGAGTGAGTAATGGTGGATTGCACATGCTTTTCCCTAGGAATCATGAAGCGTTAAAGACCAAAGTACAACCAATGAAATTGAATTCCACTACACAAAAGAAAAAGGACCATGTTGGAAGGAAGAGGGAGCTTGTAGTTGTGTTGTTTGCCTTTCATTTCAAAAGCACACCACCGAGCAAATAGGCAAATTGGGATTGGGACCCCATTCCCTCCTCCTCACATGACCGCACCATTTTGCATTTATTGCAAAAGTACTGTTCACTAATTATTTATTCAACAATTATATTTAGTCTTAAGGAAGAACTTAAGTGTCTTATCACTTACTTATAGATGACAACTGTAGCTCGACCCGGCCTGTGTTTGGCTTGAATTGGGCGGGTTACAGGTCGGCCTGTAGGCTAAGAGTTGTTGACTCACGCGGACTACAGGTTAAGCGTGGGCCGGCTTGCAGCCCGCCATCAATACGTAAAAATGATGTCGTTTTAGTAATTATTTTTTTAAAAAATAAAATCGACGGATCGGCCCAACCCGACCCACCATGTGGCCCACGAGCTGATCAGCCCATGGAGCGAGCCAGGCCGGGCCGGGTCAGGCCATCCCTAATTACTTCCTGTTACAGTACATCGTCATCATTCAGTCTTTCTCAAGTCGCCAATATTTTGTTCTTTGATATTTTATGCGTCTCGTCTTGGTCTTTCCTTTTCGCCTTGTTGTCTTATGTCATTACCCCTCAACAGAGCGACGGCCACAGTGAACTCCACGTCGCGCGAAAGGGATAAATGCAATAATAAATAATTCAAGAAATATAAATCATAACTTGAAAGTGTCTGCCTTTGGTTCTTCGTTTTGCCGTTGGAGCTTTTTAAGTAGGTATCTCCTCTCGCAAGTGTTTCACGCATCTGCTTCTTTAAGGGTGATTTTTCATCACCCTTGCTAGTGGCAATTATTGCCATTGACTCTGTTGTCTTTGTTGACAAAAGAGACCACTTCATCGATGACTATAATCACTGTTAGTGAATATCCGTTACACACAAATCCAGTATACCATGGCACAATCAAACACTCATATGAATCCAGAACTTCATTCAGTCAACCTTTAGAAGCTTCAATCTAAAGGATGTAGCATTGCTTTTCTAGAAGCTCAAGGAGGATGCATGATTGAATCTTCCAGAGAACTTAAAATTAAGGGACATGCAGATTCGAGTTCTTCAAAAAGGGGGGTATGCGATTTTTTGGTTCTTCATGCACCCAAGTGCTCAAAAAGAATGAATAGGCAAAACAATACAAGTTTCAGAAGCAGAACAAAGGCACGAGTGTTAGTTATCTCGTGACATTAGGGTTTTTTAATTAAAATTAAAATTTTCAATTACAATTAAAGTCTAACTCTAATTTTAATTATAATAAAATCAAAATTTTCATATTTAATTTTTTAAGTTTCTCAAACTTCACAATTAAGTTCAACTTAATTTAATTGATTTTTTTAAACTACTCTTTATATGTGACTCGGTAGGTTTCTAGTATATTAGTAGTAATTATAAATTATAATTATAATTTACAATTAGAATTAGAATTAAATAAATTAAAACTTTTAAATTTATCTTTAATTATCTATTTAAACAATTTATAATCATATATAAAGATTAAGTTAATAACATACCATAATCACTCAAATATTAAGAATATAAAAGTTGTTTTACTTAATCTGTTCATACATACTTATAACGTATAATTTAATTATTTCATAGTCTAATATATTAATTTAAAATAGAGATTAAAATTAATGTTTACTCTATTTAAATTCAATCATATTATTTCGTGCTAATTAGAAATTGATTTATAATTATAAATCAACTCTTTCAAATATCAATGGCTACTAATTAAGAACAATTGAACTTTCTCTCTGATTACTTTAGGGTGATGAATCATTTATTGACTTGCTCAATTATGAAAAAACTTTTATTGACTTACTCAACTATCTTCACATAATGAATATCATATCTAATTACTATCAAGTAAGTTACTCCAAATAAAATAAGTCATAAGTGACATTAAAATATAATAGTTCTCACACGAGATAGGTTGGTAATCTCAATTCTAATGATTAATCATACAATTATCATGATGAGAAGATTCACAGACATATAAATAATGTTTTATTCAAGATCATCATAATCAGGTCAGTTTAATGAACTTATTCTCCAATAAGCTCTCACAAGTTTGTTTAAGTATCTCAATACTTTAGCCTAAAAAATTGACTATTTCCTTCATAAGGAAGAAACAAAACATGTGGTAGTCTTTCTATTTTATTAATGTCTAGTCTTAATAGAGTAAAGACTAAGAATAAAACATAAATACAATATGAATTTCATTATTATAATTCTATCATAATTTTATTTACAAAATATATTTATTCCATATATTACATTATACATTAGTTAATTAAACAAATATATATAAGATAAAGAATTTTTTAATTAGCTATATCTTAAAATTTAAAACCACTCAATTGACTATAGAGTATAAACTAAAAAATAGGAACCAAATCAAAGAGACATAAAAAGAAAGCTACCATCTAATAAAGATCAATTTTTTGTTAGAATCATATACAATGTGTCATAATATCTTATTTAATGTGTCTATAAAAAAATTATGAAATTTAAAACTTTTATTAATATATTATACTAGTGATTAAAAGTGCCTTAATTAAATATAATTTTATTAAAAGTAATTGTGGTTTTTTAGTAAAAATATCACCCAACAAATAATTCTTTTAAGAAAATAATTAAATTAGATACAATAATATATAAAAGTAGAGAAAGAAAGACATATAAATTTTATATGTGTTTCCTTTGAATGGTTTTCAAAAATTGGCTTATCTCAAACACTATAACCACACAAATGTCTAGCTTATAACAGTATCAACAAAAAGAGTTAAGAGAACTCTGCAACTATTACAGAGAGGGTTAGGTAAGGAATGCTAGCTCCCTTAGAGCTTAAACCTATTCATATTAGGTTTATGAACATTATAGGAATTTAATTAAACTTTAATTAAAATTGCAAATACTTTTAATTAAATACAATTATTCCCGAATAATTTCCAATATTTCGTGTTGATCCTTATTGATTAAATATCTCATATTTAATTATAAAGTTTCTCAAACTTTACAATTAAGTTCAACTTGATTAAAACACTTTTCTTTGTATGACTCATTAGGTTTTTAAATATGTTAGCAATGGATATAAATTATAACCTTAAATCATATTTATGATTAGACAAATTAGACTCCTTTACTTTATTTTTCAATCTCTAATTAAACAATTTATATCCATAGATCAAGATTGACGTCTAGCAATGCATCATGACCACCCAAATATTTAGGAACATCAAAGTAGTTTTGATTAACCTTTTCTTGTATGATTTTTTTGTATAATTTAATCCTTTCATCATATAATATTCTGAGTAGACATAAAACATGGAATTAATTTCTATTCTATTTTAGTTCAGAAATGTTAGCTCTCCACCATTAGTAATTGATTCAATTAATGACATTTGAAAACTATTTAAAAAGTTTCGTTCCACCTTGGTCAAAGATTTTTTGAATCAATACTAATGGAGAACAACAAAACATTCTGCTTAATCACTTTAAGGTGATGAATCCTATATTGATCACTCAACTGCCTCCATATAATTTGTATTATGTCCAATAAATACCGACTGAGCTATCATTGACTAGAACATGTCATAAGTAGAATCAAAACATAAAAATCCTTATACAAGATAACTTTGGAGATTTCAAGTCAAAAGATCACTTATACAATCATCACAATGAGAATGCCCATAGACATAGAAGTAATGTTTTAAATGAAGTTCCCATATGAGGTCAATTTAGTGAACTTGTTATCTAACATGCACCCACATATTTATTTAAGTATCTCCATACTTTAATCTATGAGATCGACTACTTCTTTTATAAGGAAAAACATAATATATGCTAGTATCTTTATGCTCTGTTAATGTACATGAGCAATTTAAACATAATACATAAATGCAATATGAATCTCATAATTATAATCTCATCATAATTTTATTTACAATGTATATTTATTCCATAGACTTTATTATATACATCAAAATATGTACAAGATAAAGAATGCCATTAAATAGTAATGTCACTAAATTACAACCAACCAATTGGATGTAGGATATAAACTAACAATCTCCTACCTACACTAAGCCAATCGTTTAAGTATCTTATACAATATCACCATATGACAATTATGCTACTATTGAGACAATGATTTAGTGAGAGAATTCTACAAGATTCTCTATAATGCTTGCTTAAATCTTACAACTTTCATCTCAATTATCATCATAATTAAGAGAAATTGGCTAAATATATACTTGGATCTATGATAAGACTTATCTCTTTTTACATGTCCAATGTCTCTAATGTTCTACTGTCTGAACAATGTAAGGAATTATACCAAGTTCATTAAAGAAATTCTAATGCAAATAATCATTTATACTAAATGATAAATGTATTTTGGCTTTATTAGTAACCATTGCTACAGTGAAACCTTTCCAATCTCAAAATAATATTAATTTAAGTAATATGTAACCATTGCTACAGTGGAACCTTTCCAATCTCAAAATAATATTAATCTAAGTAATATGTACCTTATAAAGATTTACTTCTAAAGTTAATATCTTTATAACCTTAAACTCAAATATCATCTCATACATATAATAATGGATATCTTTAATACTTCACAAATATCAGATATCTCAAATATTAAACACCTTTAATACATTATCTATGTACTAAAAAGTAGAATAGGTAAACAATTTCCAATCTATCTTTGTAGATGTAATTACTAAAATTAAGTTGTTATCTTTTCAAATCTAATATGAATTGTTCTTGGATAACTATATTTTCAACAATTGAAAATATGAATTATTGTTTTCTCTATAAGCAATATATCTCTTTATACTCCCACTAAAGAGGGCTATTATACTCCTACTAATCTTCTTGTAGACATGATAAATTCATAATCATCTCTAAAACATACTTTTTAAATTCAACATGAAAGTGAATCTTTCAACGCTTTATAGTCTTTCAACTATACATCAAATGTATTAACAAAGGCACTAGTTCTAATTAGATGTATTGTCATGAGATTTGAACTCTTCAAACTTCATCTTACTCCCACTACTTATTATGAGAATCATTCTCCTATAAGTGTTCATTAAAACAAACAATTTGTTCAATGGGTCTGTAAGATTATATTCAAACTTTTAAATATCTCTTAACTTTTTATTATCGAATTTAGTTCTAAACTTAGTGGATAATATATGCTTCAACTAACCATCACATTGCAAAATCATTAACTTTGACCCTTTCAATGTCTTAGCATTTTATATCTAAATATGAGATCTTGCTAATTGATTTAATTGGAACTATTAAAGACATGTTATTGTACTAGGCATAACTATAGAAGGAATAAATATTTCATCATACAATATCTTATATTGTATATTCTCCTTATATAAATCCATACTCTTATAGAGTTTAGTTGTGGAGATATTCACTAGAGAATCTCATTTCCTATAGATAACCAAAAAAATTTATACCACACCACATTGTTCTCATTAAAGTTCTTCAGCATTCTCAATGCTTAATTTCTACTTAGACTTAAAAACTTTGAACTAGTCAAAATTTTAAATCAATATTTCATTTAATACATATGACTTTATCATATAAAGTCATTAATACTTCCAACGAAATGTAAGTGTCATCCTTTTATAAATTGTCATCACAACTAATACATTTTATGTATAAGATTTAACCATTCAATATTATCATCACTCTTTCGTAAATTATTATCTAATTTTGTATTCTTGCCATTTATATTAAGCATAAGTCTCCCTTAATCCAATACATACAAACTATTTTTATAAATTTGGATCAATTGCTTTTACTCAATATTTTGTTTCTTGTCATGCCTTAGCATTATAATAATGTTGAATCTAAATTCAGTATCAAATACTCATAAGCATGAACTAGAAGTACACATGATTTCTATCATATCACGTATAGGCAAGAAAAGTAATGCAATCATTTCTTCTAGTAATAACTATTATCATTCTATAGCAAATGCCTTCAATTATAGTCCATATTTATGCTTTTAGTAGAGTATATTGAATGAAACAATTTTATCAAGGTGCTATACCTTTTAGCTCTGCTCTATGCAAGCTCTTGTCTCTTGTTATCATAGTGATGACATACATATTACATATTGTTATCAAAGTTTATGAGACATTAGTTAACTCAAATTGTCAATACATTTTGTCATCCATATAATATTGACATATCTCTAAAACTTTGTCACCAAATCCTCAACAAGGACTAATAACAATATTGCATAATGGACATACAACTTTTACATCAAACTTTGAGACTCTTCTCAAACTAAACCTATGTCTAAGAAATTAAGTTCACTAACTTAGCATCAACTATACTTAACAAGTTAAATCCCACTCAGAATAAAATATAAATGTAAGAAAAGTAAGTAATATGTTATATTCCATGATCCAAATAAGATTGTAACTTTAATCATGTATTTGGTTACTCTCACTATTTTATTCAAAATAATAACCCTCACTACTATTCAAAAAGATTTATCTCTCTAGTGGGCTAGGATCCAATTCAAATTTAATTGACCTTGAGTCACTCAACAAACTAACTAAACTTAAATTAAGTAGATAATAACTTTATCATTCACGTTTTTTGTGAGTCATAGATTCGTTATGTGACAACTCTTGTCAAAATATATCTTATACATTATTCCTAACCTTACCTCTAAATTCATACGATCATGAGTTACTTATCTAATTCATACAAATTTAGTTAAATAGAACCTATTAATTTAAGATAAAACATATTCATGTTAAAGGGGTTTTGAGTTACTCAACAAGCTTTACAATAAACAGAACTCTGCTTTTATTCTTAAATAATGGAAGGCAACAATCACGTTCTTAACACGTACTTAATATTTTAATAAGAAATTTAATTTTATTTGTCTCGTTAAACACAAAATTACATGTAATAATATCATATGTATAAAATATGCAATTTAACATGCATTCAATACATATACCTAACATATAAATAAAGTATGTAACTTACGCACTCATAATCAAATTATATGCATAAAATATCAAGCTTCGTTTGATTAGTTATTGATCTTCATAATCTAAAATAATATTTTTAATTTCTTGGATAATTTAAATTAGATTAAACCCATTGATTCCTAAATAAATTAAATTCCCATTCCAAATATAAATTTATTTTGATTTGAAAACAATTTTCAAATCTGATTGGAAATTATTTCCAATTATTTGACTCCTTTAACAAAATTAATTGAAAATGATTTTATATAATTATAATTCTTACTTATTATAATTTAGAAAACTCCTTGCTTAAAAAGTGTATAAGTAACACATTCTAATCTAATTAGAAAACTATTTCTAATTTCATTAGAAACAACTTTTCCTTAATTAGAAAATTATTTTCTAATATTAAAGCAAACTACTTTCAAGATTAAATAAAACACCTTTAAATTTAATTAAGAAAGTTCTTTAAAATATTTGTTTAAAGTTTAATTTCTTAATTTATTATAAAATATTTCCTTAATCAATTAGAAAACTATTTTTAAAATATTAAAAAAGCTTATCTTCTTAACTCAAAATACTTTCCAATTTTAAACAAGAAAAATTACATTTTTGGATAAATAAAAAACGTATTATTCATAAATAAAGAAACAATTTCTAAGTAAATAAAATAATGTTTCTCTAAACAAATAAAATCATAAATTTAATTTATCTTAATCAAATTGAAATAAATAAATTTAATTAAGAAACACTTTTCTTGATTACTTATGAAAAATACATTTCTTAATTTTAGGGAGTCTAATTAATTAATTTTAATGTAATTGAAGCATAATTAATTTTAAATTTAGAAACATCTTTCTAAAACTTAAATAACAATCATTTTAACTATTAATCTTAATCATATTAAGAAAAATAATTACTTTAATTTTGGAATTGAATTTTGATTTAAAACTCTTTTAAATTATGTTTGAAAATTAAATTAAGTAGTAATATATAATTCTATATTTAAGTTATCACTTTTCAAGTTTAAGTCATACTTAAACTTATACCCAAACACACTTGTTCTAACTTAAAGTTACAATAACTTTGTTGCCAAACTAGTCATATTCCATGTTAAGAATACCTTATTCCTAA
>JAOQMM010000002.1:15937521-15952373 GCA_027563515.1 Erythroxylum platyclados
TCGTGGAAGAGGACGTCGCGCAGAAGGGGACTGGTACGACGCGGAACAGTGGTCTCGGACCCACGTGTTCATCGGGAATTGCTACTCTGTGTCGCCGGAGATCGTGGCGCGGCGGTTTCCGAGGATCCGGAGCGTTACGCTCAAAGGAAAGCCCCGGTTCTCGGATTTCAATCTGGTACCGGAGAACTGGGGCGCCGATATCCACTCGTGGCTGGTGGTTTTCTCCTCCAAATATCGGTTTCTAGAGGAGCTGAGACTCAAGAGAATGACGATAAGCGATGAGAGCTTGGAGTTTTTGGCTCTCAATTTTCCAAATTTCAAAGCTCTCTCGCTTCTTAGTTGCGATGGGTTTAGTACCGACGGACTCGCAGCCATTGCCACCCATTGCAAGTAAGCTTTCCAGTCTTTAAAAATTTCTCTCTCTCTCTCTCTCTCTCTCTCTCTAGATAATGTAATATTAAATAAAAAAACTCGTTGGCAACCAAATTGGAAACAAAATTTGACCAGTTAAATGTGTTGTTATGGATTGGTGGCTTTATACCATTTTTTACGGCAATTGAATATTGTGCTGCTCTGCTCTTCCCGGTTAGGTTGCCTTACAAGGAATTGACGACATATGAGTGAGGGATTGGTTTCTTTGAGTTTATAGTTGGAGAGAGACGATGAGAATTTTTGGGTTTTGATAGGGTGTCAGATAAAATAGGCTAGTTTTCTGGTTGTTTTACCTGTAAAAGTGAAGTGTTAACTATACATGGTCACATAGTGATTGTTTCTATGACTTTTCTTCTTTCCTTCTTCAAAACTCCGATTTCTTTTTCCTTTGATGAGATGGTTGAACTGTTTAACCCGCACTTAATGGACTATGGCATATGCTTGATGTTGTATTCTGTACATGTATCCTCCATTTTTGTTTCGTTGGCGGATTCCATAATTGGGTAAACTGGTGTATGTGCGGATAATCACCTAAGCATACAGATTAAAGAAAATGATTCAGAATTTGTTCTTGGCGCTATCTTTTTGTATACTCGATTTTTTCTTTTTCCTGTTCTTTATGAAGCTACTGTTTGCGATATTGGATACGTTGCTTTTGTGGGATGTAGGTCTTGCAAATTGGTATGTACTGTCCATGCAATTATTAGCAAAGTGCTTTATAGCATGGTTCCTTGGTACCCCACTTGTAGTTTTGATCTCAATCCGAATTTGGTTTCTTCTCAGTTCATGTTTCTGTAGGAAGTAAAACCATTATCAATTGAAAGTAAAAGCCTCACCTTTTCTTTCTTTTTTTTTTTTCCCAACAACTTGTTTGATTTTCTGATGGTCCCTGAAAAATAAAATGAGCATAGGTTTAAAGGAAATGAGAATGTATATTCTCTTGCGGTGTTTTCTTATGCAACTAGACTTCCTCTTACATGATGTGACATCTGAACTATTAATATCTACATTAATGGGTCGGGGAAACATCATTTTCAACTTGTCCTCCATCGCAAAGTTAGACACATTTGTATTTGGTAGTTGGTTTAGTAAGGGATGACAATTAAAACGTTCAGATAACTGTCATGACTCTGTAATTGGCATTTATATTTTCTTGGTAGTAGTGACGTATAGACTACTCTTGGCTTTTGCATCACCTTTAGTCTATCGTATAAGTTGCGGGCTGCATTATAAAGCGCTAAAAAATGTGTTGTTTCCACAAATATATCTCTGGGATTTCGGAGCTTGTTTGATTGAATGCCTTTTTGGATCTCTCTCCAAAAAGATTTTCCTCTACCCACTAAAAGAAACAGGTAGTAGTGGTAATTAAAATCGGGCAAATTTTGCTCGTTCACCATCTGGTTTGATCTCTAATAGCCAACATATAGCTAACTACATTGTTTAGAGATGGTCATAATTCGCTAGATAGGTAAACTACTCTTCTTCTTTACTTCTCCGACCAACAAAAAAGCTTATGTAATTCTGCAGTAGGTGACTTTCTTTTTCTAATTAACTTGAAAGTTACATGAACGAAATGAGTTATTCCTGTAAGTTATCACAAAATGGGTCCCAAGGCATTCCGTATATTCATAAAAGAAGAACAATAATATGGTATCTTATTTTCTCTTTTGTTTTCCTTTCCTTTTATTCACATATTAAACATTCTGCCATGTTTGTACAACTATTTGGGATATTATGGCGTTATAAACGAATTTCAGGAGAATTTTAATTATGGAATCATTTTCAAGCTATGTTTCATTTGGATAACGATTCTGTTTCTTGTGTTTCAGGCATCTGACTGAGATCGACATACAGGAGAATGGCATCAATGATAAGAGTGGCAGTTGGCTAAGCTGTTTCCCTGAAAACTTCACGGCATTGGAAGTACTGAACTTTGCTAACCTGAATAGTGATGTCAACTTTCATGCACTTGAGAGACTTGTTAGCAGGTGCAAGTCACTTAAAGTTCTGAAGGTCAACAAAAGTGTTTCCTTGGAACAGCTGCAACGGTTGCTTCTATGTGCTCCACAATTAACAGAGCTTGGCACTGGATCTTTCTCACAAGGGCTTACCTTCCAACAGTCCATAGAACTTGAAAATGCATTTAATCAATGCAAGAATCTGGATATACTTTCTGGTTTGTGGGATGCAACAGCACCTTATCTTGCTGTTCTTTATCCTGCCTGTCAAAATTTAACTTTCTTAAACTTGAGTTATGCGACTTTGCAAAGTTTCGAACTTGCTAATATTCTCTGTCACTGCCCACATCTTCGTCGTCTCTGGGTAAGATCTCTGTTTCTAACTTTTTCTGTTTTGTCTTCTATACGGACATTTCTTACTTTTCACACTTGTAGTTTCCTACTTTTCATTGTTGTGGATCTTTTAGCCATTTTATACAAATTTAGGGTTGTGACTTCTGAAATCATTGTTCAGAGTTATAGATGGATGGTGTATCTTACATGCTGGTAAGAAACATTGTTATAGTTAGGATAGTTCTGGTCTTATTCAGCCACATCTATTCATCTGAATATTCTGATGATGGTTATTCTGTTTGAATTTATTTTGTGGCTGCAAATGTTTTTGATTTTCTTGTCTTCGGTATGAAGTTTTTAGAGTTATAAGTTGGATTTTGATTCAGGTTCTGGACACTGTGGAAGATAAAGGACTGGAGGCTGTTGGATCCAACTGCTCGTTACTTGAGGAACTCCGAGTGTACCCTGCTGATCCCTATGATGAGGAAATCGTTCATGGGGTGACTGAAGCAGGTTTTGTTGCTGTCTCTCTTGGTTGTCGGCGGCTTCACTATGTTCTCTACTTTTGTCGGCAAATGACCAATGCTGCAGTAGCAACTGTTGTGCATAACTGCCCCGATTTTACCCATTTCCGTCTCTGCATAATGAATCCTCGTCAACCAGATTATTTAACAAATGAACCCATGGATGAGGCTTTTGGTGCTGTGGTGAAGACTTGCACTAAACTTCAGAGGCTTTCAATTTCTGGTCTCTTAACTGACCTTTCCTTTGAGTATATTGGGAAGTATGCCAAAAATTTAGAAACTCTTTCAGTGGCTTTTGCTGGTAGCAGTGATTGGGGAATGCAGTGTGTTCTGGGAGGTTGTCCAAAGTTGAGGAAACTTGAGATAAGGGATTGCCCTTTTGGAAATGCCGCACTTCTCTCTGGTTTAGAGAAGTACGAGTCCATGAGATCACTTTGGATGTCTGCCTGCAACGTGACAATGAATGGCTGTAGATTGTTGGCAAGAGAGAGGCCCAGATTGAATGTTGAGGTAATGAAGGAAGAGGGGAGTGATGACAGTCAGGCTGATAGAGTTTATATATACCGTTCAGTTTCTGGACCAAGAACAGATGCCCCACCTTCTGTTCTAACTTTCTCAAGTGTGTAAAATAATCAGGTTAGCTCTTCATCTGTCTTATGTTTGCATGCCCTCTCTTGCAACAATGTTCATGTATGTGCACATTTCCAAACATAGCACAACGGAATCAGTATTTGTGCAGTAAAACACATGCATGATGTTTAGCTACTTCACCAATGAAAGAGTAGGGACGGGGAAATGGTTGCTTCCTGGGTTTTCTTCCACTGCCTCTCCTCTTTCTTGTCTATCCATGGCTGGAGAGCCACTTACTGGACGCATTAGGCTTTTGATTGAAGGAAGTGGAATCCAGGAATTCTGTTACGTTAAGAGAAACTATTCCTGTAGCCTTGTTGTGAAGCATGTAATATAAATACACCTTATGGTTGCTCAAGCTACTGTTCAACTTCGAATGGTCATGCATTCTAACATTTTGGCACATTTAGTTTATGTAGCTCTCTTATTTGTTGCTGGCTCTGAACATTTACTGTTTACTGCTGATGTCTCCTAGAATAAACTGTAATCTCCCTGTCAATGGATTCACAGAGGAGTGACCAACATTCAGACACTGGATCCATAAATTGCATGTTGTTTATGTCTAGAAATAACGGTGACAAAATAAGTGCAATCCTTAATTTCAGTTTGAACCATGCCTTTATTCACAGATCAAGCCAGGGAATGTTGAAGTGGCCAAGGTTACGAACAAAAGCATATGAGTCGACAGTCTCCAACGCCGGAAGCAAAATTTTATACACATACTCAATTTACTACACCTCTAGGTAGCGGGATTCCTATGCTTTCAATGCAGGGTAATGGGTTACAAATGAGTTGAATCTTTTGTCATCGGTCATTGACATCCTGGTCTGCTTTCACCATTAACAAATAGCGAGACATAACTAGAGGGGTCAGCTTTCCTTTACTTTATTCCAGTATCAAGTTTATGTAAAGTTATACGAATTATCACCTTCTTTAAGGAACTGGCAATATTATGGACTCAGTGACATCATCCAGCTAAGAAGTAGACCTAGTACACCTCATGCAGCATACAAACCTGGTAACATAGCTGGAAAAGACTTTGTTATTCAAGTAAGGAGAAAAGATCAAAATTAGGAAGCACTCGGTTGTAACTATGCCTTGATGTGGTATACCTGTGAGGAAACATTTATATACTGGGATCTGGGTTCTGTTTGTTGAGGTTGGTACCAACGCAATTCAAAATATCCAATTATCTTAGGTCTGGAGTCTGTTGGAGCTCATTTACACTAATGCCGCTTTTCTGCCTATGCAAATGCATTGTTTGATCTGCAACAAACTCGATCAAACAGCTGGTAGACTGGTTGACGATGAAGGTTACGACTTTTCTATTTCTGCCTTATACTGGGGTTCTATGATGTTTGTGTTTGTAACATTGTATGGCTGGTGAACTTGCAATTTGTTTCCTGGTGGATGTTGGGGCGGGTAGTTCTTCAGCTTGAGCTTCTCTAGTGTTAGTTTCAATTCCAGACACTTGTATGAGTTTATAAGTAATTAATTTTCATAAATTAGCAGCCATTCACCTCCAGTTTATCTCTTGTCTGGGATTTCTTTCAATATAACGCAGGTCAATAATTGTCAGTATCCTATCGGGTCAGAACAAAGAGTTGGAAGTATATTTATTGGGCAGCTTCCAAGCGTGAAGATTTTTGCTGCTATAAAGCACAGCATGTAAATAAGTTCTACAACAGGTTCCAGGAAAGTGATCGAAAATTCGGAAAGGGCGCAGCTGTAAGTAGCTTCTGTAGTTGTAGACCAGACTCGAAGTCTGCGTTAAACTTACACTGTTTCCAAGCTTTCATTTCCACAGCCATCAACTTGTCTTGCCCGGCTCGTTGGCTCTGACAGTTCTTTCCCATAATTAGAATCTGATTCTTTGAACTTAAAAGAATAGACTTGACCAGCAAAAGGTGGAGTGGTGAATGAAAAGCTAGACAAAGGAAAGCTCCATAGGCATCGTCTTTGCTATGAAGCTTATCTCATTTCAAGCATGGCCTTTGAAATTCGTCAATCTTTGCCCAAAATTACAAAAGTTGGAAAAAGTACAGGAAAAGAACCTCCGGCTATGAAAAGTTATTCGAAAGTTCTTCAAGATTGAAACTTTAGACCTCTATATGTATTATCAGGAAAGAGAGGAAGAGAAGAATTCCTGAAGTGCTCGAGTCACTTGTAGTGCTATTAGATCTTGTTGTGTTGCGGTTTACAAAATATTTTATTAATAGACAAAGTTGAATATCTGTGGGTTGAGCATTATGTTTTAATCAATTGGATTATACTTACTTTTTTATTTATTAAAAAATGAATTTCAAATATTAAAATTACCCACAAAAAAATGCTATATTTGACTTTTAAAAGTAATTTGCGTTAGGGGAAACATTGATTTTCATCCTATCTGGCTGCGTTTGGGGTAGAAGTTGAAGACATTGGTTTTCAAACTCACTCTTACGCTATGTTTGGTTAGGATTTTATTAATGGAATATAATATAATATTATATTATTCTATCGTTTGGAAGGAGAGTTGATAGAAGAGGAGGATTTTTTATTACATCCCATTTTTTTAATAGTAAAAATGAGAAACTTTTGATTTAGGAGGCTTAGAACGGAATATAAAATGATAAACAACTTTTCGCTATATTACATTATAAACTATTCTTTTAAGTAACATTTCATTATATTATATTATGAACTTTTTCATCCCTTCTAAACAACAATTTTTTAACATTACATCCATTTATATTTTATTCCATTATAAACTTTACGTCCAATTAAACATAACCTTAAAGTGAAGGGTGGGTTTCATAAAATGGTCTAATTCAGGAACTTGGCGCTTTTAGTAAATGAACTAAAAAAAGCTACTACTAGCATTTGCATGTTTTGAGTTACCTTTGACACAAAGATAACTACTACTTATGTCTAATATTAGTGTTGCCATCGAGAATGAGATATGACACACCAAGATGGTCCCATTCCCGAAACTCCAAGGTGCCTACTGAAATAAATATCACATCTTCTGACTTTTGGACCATTCTCTGTAGTAGTTCAAGTCTGCTGATAACTGAACTTCGTCTAACATTTGTGGCTAAAGAATTGATTCTATTACTATTACATGTATTTAAGTCGTGATTTGCGGAGAAGAGGTCCATTAAAAAGATTTTGACGAAGCTGTTTTTAGGGTCACATGTTCCATCCTTAATAACACCGTTCCAACTCAGAAGTAATTGAAGGCAAATCTTTGTTAAGACGTCTCATCCAGAAAAAAATAGAAGGCAGTTATCAGTCATATTGTTGCTGTGAAGCTGTAGAACTCAACCTAATTAATGCAGATGGTGAAAGGGCAAGTCAAGCTTTAATGTTTGCTATCAGGACTGAGGTTTCCAGTGCTTATTGGTACTCAGCACATTATTTCGAAGTATACCTCTATCTATCCAACTCAAAAACTTGTTATCGTGGTGACAGTAGAGGGCTCGGTAAACTTGTAACTTTCTAGGATTAAGCACATGGTTAGAAGTGTTTTTAGGCATTTGGGTATGATCCTAACAAATCCAGAGAGTTTAGAAGTTAGATTCACTTCCCTTTTGCCAAAAAAACATTTTTTAGTGAATCGTAAGGGTCCAAAGACCAGGTTAGGATTATGTAGTACTCCGAAATGTCAATATGAGTGGCAATTGCTTCCTTTTCTGAATCACATCAACTGTCAAAAATAGATAATATAAGATCTGATTATTTCTCTAATTTAGTTTAAGAAACTTGTTAATATAAGATCAACTAAAATTAACATCAACCAATCTCTTCCCCTTTTTTTTCTTTCTGAATTCGTTATTTGTCTTTATCTATTTGGTCGTTGTTTATTGTCATTGGAGTGGATGATCATGAAAATTTGCTGTATATGAGATTCTCTTAAAAGCCAAGGTATGATATATTCTGTAGCTGTATGCTTCTGCTTCAATTTTTCCTTATTCTCAACTCAAAGTTGTCAGGAAACCATCGCTTCCTTGCCTTGGCATCAAAATTCCATTTGTACCTAACTCTTGATATTGCAATGTGCCTTTAGGCTCCTATGGCAATCTAGCTAGCTACAAATCTAATAAGTTATGTTCTCTTCTAATCAAACAACACCAGAAGGAAGCTGAGGAAAAGTCATGAGCACCTTGTGATCTGCTGTGTAAAATTCAACGGGCCACTGGTTACATATTCAGTTGGTTCATTAAAGCTGAGACCCTACCCCACAGCGAAAAGTGCAATAAAAATTGTTGGAAAGGGGTCCTTATCCTCGACAATTGAAGATGTGGGAATTGAATTGAGTTGATGTGCAGATGAGAACATTTTGTTATTTATAGAGTTAAAGCCGACTTCTATATTCCATATTAACATATAGACCGTCCCATTAGAGCCACTTATCATAATCCCATCACAACTTGTTATAATCCAACGTGAAGATTACATAAAATAACAACCCGTGACAAGCAGAATAATGACCCAGTTTGTCTTGGAATGAGAAAGGGTTAGTGCAACATTAGACAACCAATCATGTGACGATGAGTGGATTCCTTTTCCTATATTCTGGTTCGTCTTCTTGCCAGGCTTCATGCGTGATAGTGATACCAAAGCAATTAGGAATAAATTCCTACAAAAAGCTTGTTTCAGAAGTTAATCTGTACATGCCTAATGCGACGATCTTTTATTTGTTTGTTAGTTTTAAGCTTTAGGCTTTTTGGTTTAGTTTGGGGAAAAAGAGGGTCACTTTCTCTAAATGGGGGATGGAAGGTTTGCTATTACAAAAGATGACTGCTGGCTCAAGGCATCCAACAAAGGGCTTCATCTTCACATGGTGGGGTGGGGTTTGTGTCATATATACCATCACCACAAATTGAAAGCTACCGTCTTTTCTCTTTTCACCTAATACTAATAGCAGTGAACATTGTCAACATTAATTAATTTACATGTATCTAAAATTAATACGAATTTCTCATATTATTTAGTAATGCTTAGATAGGGTTGGACACCATAAAATTGGTCAGAGGATTTCCACTTTCAGGGAACCCACTTGCTTGCCCCTCAGGCCTCAACCATCCCCATCTCAAGCCATGCTTTTTACCCAGAAATACTATAATGCCCCCTCTTGAGGTCACTTGAGCAATTTCAGACCAACACTTAATCCACTTTACATAACAGAACTCGTGGAGGTAAGCAGCGGACATGGTTCATTAAAAGTATTATGTAGCTAGTCACCTTGTTTCTCCCAATGATCAGAGCTTTGGATTCGTCTCTTGTTGCTAGATACTGCATGTGTTTCTATCAATATCAGTGCTAAACAGGAAAAAAAGAAAAAGAAAAAATATGGGACGAGCACTTCCAAGACAAGATCAGAATTTGGCAGAAACTTCTTCAAAATCCAATCTCAGGCAAGCTGTTGAAGCCATTTCTTCTTTGATAACATACTCTTATGCAGTTAAAGTCTTTACAGCCAAGTGGCAATTAATAAGAAGCAAATTGGAAGAGCTAAACTCTGGCCTAATGGCCATAGAGAATTGTGATTCCAGCCAAAACCCAATACTCTCTGGCTTGATATTTGCCATAGTAGTCTCTTCCAACGACTGCTACGACCTTGCTAGAAGATGTGTGGATCTTTCATACAGTGGCAAGCTCTTGATGCAAAGTGATTTGGACGTTATGGCTGCAAAATTTGATCGCCTTGTGAAGAATTTATCGGGGATATGCACTGCAGGTATCTTGACTCATGGCTCTGCAATTGTTGTGTCTAGACCTGGAGCCAATGCTTGCAAAGATGATATGAGGTTTTACATTAGAGATTTATTGACGAGAATGAAGATCGGAGACACTGAAATGAAAAGACAGGCCTTGGTTAACTTGCTTGAGGTTGTCGCCGCTGATGAGAAATACGTCAAAGTAGCGGTTGAAGTTGGTGACATTGTGAATCTGTTGGTTAGTTTTCTTGATTACATGGAAAAGGAAATCCAAGAGGAGGCTGCCAAGGTAGTGGCGGTTCTTTCTGGGTTTGATTCCTTTAAGTCTGTTTTAATTGGAGCTGGGGTTATAGGCCCTTTAATTCGTGTTCTGGAGAGTGGCACTGAATTGAGCAAGGAAGGTGCTGCAAGAGGTTTGAAGAAGTTGACTGAAAATTCTGACAATGCTTGGTCAGTTTCCGCTCATGGTGGTGTCACAGCTCTGCTAAGAATATGCAATTCTGGTGATTCGACAGAACTTATTGGTCCTGCTTGTGGGGTACTGAGAAATCTTGTTGGTGTTGAAGAAATCAAGAGATTCATGATAGAAGAAGGTGCAGTTTCCACATTTATCAAACTTGCAAAATCGAAAGATGAAGCTGCGCAGATAAGTTCAGTTGAATTACTTCATATTATTGCTTCAGGAGATGAATCAGTGAGGCGATTACTCGTTAGTGAAGGTGGAATTCGTGCATTGGTGCAGCTTCTGGATCCCAGAAATCCATCTACTTCTAAATCACGAGAGGCAGCATTGAGGGCAATTGAGATCTTATGTTTCTCTTCCCCAAGTTGTATTAGTATGTTGATGAACTGTGGCTTCACCGATCAACTGCTTTTCTTACTTAGAAATGGAGATGTTTCAGTTCAAGAATTGGCACTAAAAGTCGCTTCTAGGTTATCTGGAACATCTGAGGAGGCAAAGAAAGCAATGGGAGAAGCTGGTTTCTTGCCTGAGTTTATTAGATTCCTTAATGCAAAATCAATTCAAATTAGAGAAATGGCTGCTGAGGCACTTTCTAGCATGGTTTTGGTGCCTAAAAACAGGAGAAGACTCTTGCAAGACGATCGACATATTGGATTTCTTCTTCAGTTGCTTGATCAAGAAGGGGCAAGTTTAGGTTACAGAAAGTTCTTAATATCGATACTGATGTCGTTAACAAGGTCTAATAGTGGAAGAAGAATGATCGTCAACTCTGGCTATTTGAAGAACATAGAAAAACTTGCAGAAGCTGAAGTTTCAGATGCCAAAAGGCTTGTCAGGAAGCTATCCACAAACAGGTTCCGAAGTATGCTGAGTGGAATCTGGCATTCTTGAATGTAAAGACTCAATTTTCTTGCTAGCTTCTCTTTTTACTGTATATGTTACACAACTGGTTTCAACGCTTTATTGTCTTTGTTCCATAATCAGGAAAAAACTGAGTCTTTCTCTTTGTTTTTTTGGGGTTTGTAAAAGCAGTTTTAGAGCAGCTTTCTGTTTGATTTGTACCTATTAGTGTAAAAAGCTGTAACAGATTCTACTGGAGGTATCCGGGCATTTTTAGACTGTGGTAACCCTTTGCTGGTATAAAAATAATAGAACAGAGCATTTAAGCAATTAGCAGAAGGGATTGTAAAGGCTATCACACATCATAAAAGCATATCTGTATGCACTTATGATGGAAGCATGATAAAGGCATGAAGTACCTCAGAGAGGCACGTGAATAGAGCTATCGAGTTCTTTGTCAATCTACTGCTTTGGTTTGGACAATGGAGATTTAAGTTTCTTGCTGTATTTGCTCGTCTTTGTGTCATATTTTGTGCAGGTGTCATACCAGTCTCATTAATAAAGAGAACTTTATTATCTTTGGCAAGGATAACCAATGTATAGTTAAGCATCTCAGTCCTACTTCCTCTATTCTAATCTAAGCCATGCTCAACGAGAACTTGCATGTATTTAGAATTTTGTGGGAAGAGCTGTGTTCATCATCAGCGTAATTTGTTAAGGTCAGCTAGACAGGATGAGGTCCTAAACATTGTGGGTTGTACAAAATACTAATGGCTGAATGTTGGTTGGCCATCATATAACAATGTCTAGGACCACTATAACCTGTTTTGTTTTCTTGACAGGTTGTAACTTCTATGCATCAAACATTCAATATCATCTGCCTCCACACATTACATAGACATGTAGGCCAAGAGTGGATTAAGAAAATCGACCATTACTAGCTGGAGTTTCCTGTCGACACAAAATGAGCTTGTACAAAAATGTTATGAACTGTTGCTTGTGTAGCAGTGACTCGCTTGTTAAAGATTGATTCAAATTAACATGTGTTTATTTTACAATTTAACTAAGTCCTCAGAATTTTTAGATTTGTATTCCAAGATTTTCTAGTTTTAGTTAGTCAAAAATAGTGCCAACAAATTTGATTGTAGTTGAGAAATTATAGTCTTGTTTAGTTTCTTGTAAGCTTATAAAATAGGCACTTTTACATGTTGATATATATATCAAAAGTTCGTCTCTTCTTTTCTTTTTGCTTCATTTGTCTCTTCTTTAAAATTTCCAACATGGTATCAGAGCCTTCAAAGATCTTGAGAGACCTATGAGTGATTAAGTGGCACAACAAGAAAGTGAAAAGATGGTGGTGAGAGTCTATCTAGCAAAGGTTCTGTCATCATTACAAAAAAACTGCAGAGTTCAAAATGAAAGAAGAAACAAATATGGCACAAGTGGTACAAGAAGAAACTTTTTTTTAGAGTACAAGAAGAAACATTTTTTTTAGTTATTGGTGAGAAGTGCACTATGGAGAGATGTACTCTAATATTTGTAATTTGATGATAATGTGCATCAATAAATTTGAAGATGGTGATGAGAAGTGTATTACATTAGGAAAGAAGTACTCCATATCTATGAAATTTTGAATCAAGGGGGGAGTGTTGAAGATTGATTCAAATTAACATGTGTTTATTTTACAATTTGACTAAGTTCTCATAGATTTTCAGATTTGCATTCCAAGATTTTCTAGTTTTAGTTAGTCAAAGATAGTATCAACAAATTTGATTGTAGTTGAGAAATTCTAAACTTGTTTAATTTCTTGTAAGCCAATAAATAGACACTTTCACATATTGAATATATATATCAAAATTTCATCTCTTCTTATCTCTTTGCTTCATTTTTCTCTTCTTTAAAATTTCCAACAACACTAACCACCTTGATCTACACCAATCACATCCAAATTTATGTTTGGCGCGAATTCCTTACAAAAACATGTTACTCATGACCACACCAATGACCAATCAATGGGTATATTTTCACTGTTGTGCCAGCATGAAATAGTAGAAAAAATGACTACTTCCTTACCATCCAGGACGGATCGTAAGCCATTCTAACGTGTACGTGCTTGCCGTAGAATCAAATGGCCGGAGAGAGCATCGTACTGGTTTTTAATCTAATGGCCTAGAGGGCAGTTGGGGTTTGATAGTAATAAGCTATTTTTTGAAGAATTACTAGTTCAACTGACATTCCATTACGCCTTCTTCTATTACTGTTCTGTTTTGTTACAGATCCAGAGGCCTTTAGACCCATATTCCAATTTGATGAGCTGAATTTGTCACTTGCCCTCAGTAGAAAATGGGCTGCAGTGTAAGTAGTAATTTCGTTCAAGGCACAAAGGCATGAGTCGAAGGCACAAGAACAAAACAATCTGGGCGTTGCTAATCATGCCCGTTATGCATCATTCAATGAATAGACGCATCTAACATCTAGCATATAGCATGTATGCATCATTCAATCAATATGCGAATCAAGCATATGATATGAGCATGAAACATATGTGTGATCCAAATTTGGCGCATCTGTTTGTTGCTGGTCATACCTGTCATGCACCATTCAATGAATAGACGCATCTAACATCTACCATATGGCATGTATGCATTATTCAATCAATATACGGGTCAAACATACGACATGAGCGTGAAACATATAAGTTGTAATCTAAATTTGGCGCGTCTTGTGTGTTGCTAATCATGCTCGTCATGCACCATTTAATGAATAGACTCATCTAGCATATGGCATGCATGCATCATAAGGCATGTTTTTTCACGAATCATACAATATCTAAGTGCGTTGAACTACCCTACACGTGCTTTACATAAGCATCCTCTTAGACACATGATGAAGTTAGGGTAACATAGTGAAAGAAAACCTAAAAATTCCAGAATTTGCAGAATCATCCTTAAAAGTTGTTTTGGACCATTATTTGGGTCCTTTGGTTGTATAAAATTAAAAATTAAATTTTTTTAGTGTTGTTATGTTAGTAATAATTAAGTGTTAAATCTATAATAGTTTAAATAAAGGTCCTAGAAGTATAATTACGTGAATTTTCATGCAATTAACTTGAAATGTATGAGATAAATATGGTTTTATTATCTCATATGGTTTATCTATTATTGTGTATTACATGATTTATCACTTCTTGAGATATTTCTATTATGAATTCTCAAATAAATATTGTTAGTATATTTCAGTACTATTTAATGACAATGAGCAGGTGTATGAGGATTTTGTTTCATACAAAAGTAAGTTTGTTACAGGTTTATGTCCATACAAAAAAAGTGAGGATAATATACAATTATGTCTCTTTTACTTGTGAAGTTATCTGAACACTAGTAAGAACGTAGTTATTACAATAGCCTTACTAATTGATATTTAGGCTTATTTGCTACCAAGTTAGGGGCTATCTCTCATATTGGATTTAGTTATTCTACTTGCACGGGTTAGCCTTATATGAAAATTTGAAATGTGTATAAAGGCATTTGGTAGAGGATAGCTATTGCTTGAGTGATTTATAGACCCACAAGTAATAATATCACAAGAATTTATGATGCATACTGTAATAGGACGTTTGGTTCACTTGCAAGAATGGATAAGGAATGGAATGATGATTTTGTAGGAATATAATAGATGAGGAATAGAATAAAATGTGTATCATTTAGTATGGTTTATTCCTAAGAATTTCTAATGATGATGTAATGCTAATGTTTGGTTTGAAAACATAAATTTGAAATGACAAAGGAATATCTAACAAAAAGATTAAAATATCCATTAGTCCCCGCTAACTACATCATCATCATCATCATCATGATTATGATTATGATTATGATTATGATTATGATTATGATTATTATTATATTTTTATAGTTAAGTAATTATATGGATTCCTTAGGGATATTTTGTTCAATAAGTCCTCATTTTTATT